>BSBK01001876.1:0-103468 GCA_027943335.1 Chamaecyparis obtusa | reverse complement strand
GAGATGGTGCAACCATGCATCAAGAGTCAACATATAAAAAACAACCAACTAAGAACAACAATAACTCAACAATGAACAATAAACATGCCTCATAGGCCTTCATATTATTAGATACTCAATATTTACATCATTCATACCCACTTGCGTGTAATCTTAAATTATAAGGAACACATACCTGATTACATATAGAAATCCAGATCCATACTAGATGCTAACCTATCCAAGTCTAACTATTGAGAGCTACCTAACTATGAAATAAAAGAAACAATATATACAAGATTATAAGCCCCAAGTCATCCAAGGAGATCACATTCTCCAAGAAGAAGAAAATGTATTACAATAAATAGAATGAGACACAAATCATTAAGGAAAATATCTAAATTAGTATAGAATGAAGCGTAATCACACCAAGAATATTAGCCATGAGTATAAGATCATCAAAAAATATTCCAATCAAATCTTCAAGCTATGAGAAAGCTTTGCAAGATCTTACAACTCATATTTATCCATAACATGGAGAAAAATAATAGGTCTAAACAAAACTTTAATAAATATCCATCGAGAAAGAATGGACTGAGATACAAAACCAGACATAGATTAACCATGATTTCTAAAATATGCCAGAAGGTCTATATGAGACAATATTCTAACTAGAAGGATCACCAACCTAAATTCTAAAATTGACTAATAGGAATAAACTACAAGAAAATTGAAAGGGAAATATTTTCTAGTAGATGCAAGATTTCCAAGAATCCAGGATGCTCTTGCATCATATTTTCATTCAAAGATTCTTTAAAATAGAAAGATACATATTTTAATTACTTTTTTCCTACAAAAAAAATGGCTACATCCCAGAATTTCTCTATGGATCTATCTTTCCCCCTTCCTCCTTTCCTAACTTTCAAAAATCCTATATATACAAAATGAAATTATTCATTCCCAAAAATAATGGTCTTGAAAGTGATTAGTATCAAGAAAGAACATGGACCACAAATAGCTTCATCACTCAAAATTTACCATTACTACCACTAGTACAAAAATAGTAATATATGACCAAATAAACTACCAAAAATTGTAGATAAATGACCAAATTTGGTCATGTGACCAGTGGTAGTTTATTGCCGGTCATTTATCTCACGACCAAATTTATGACTAAACTATTTTAGTCATTTATTTGGTCATTGATTTGGTCATATATTTAGTCATTTATTTGGTCATTTATTTGGTCATTTAGTCATTTATTTGTCATTGATTTAGTCATTAATTTGGTCATTGATTTGGTCATTGATTTGGTCATTAATTTAGTCATTCATTTGGTCATTAATTTATTCATTAATTTAGTCATTTATTTAGTTATTTAGTCATATATTAGGTCGTATATCTAGTCATTAATTTAGTCATTTATTTAGTTGTATATTTGGTCATATATTTGGTTAATCTAGTCATTTATGTAGTCATATATTTGCTCATATATTTTGTCATTTATTTAAACATATATTTAGTCATTAATTTAGTCGTATATTTAGTTGTTTATTTAGTAATTTATTTAGTTGTATATTTAGTCATATATTTAGTCATTAATTTAGTCATATATTTAGTTGTTTATTTAGTCATTTATTTAGTCATTGATGTAGTCATTAATTTAGTTGTATATTTTGTCATAAAATGAAAATTATTTTAAATACCATAAATTTTATAATGTCAAAAAAACATCATATTAAATTGTATAATGCCAAAAAAAATCATATTCAAAGTATGCGGAGTGCCAAAATATATAAGTAAGATGTCGAAGTTATCTAAAGAGTATATACGTAAATATAATTTTAAAAATATGAAAGTTGTCTCAAATATTAAACACTGAGCCAAGATGTCTAACAACTAGTACATGATAAACATGTTGATCAAATATGTCATTTTTTGCAAATATTTTAGTGGCCACCGTGTGAAGGTTCCCTCTTTCTCTTTCAGATGAACAACTCCATCTATTTTGTCTTCATAAGCAAAGGGTATGTTACTTGTGACCTTTAAAATGTTTAGATTTGCATCTCTTGTTCCTTTCAAGTTGATTCCATGTACAATAGTTAGGGAGTGAATCTACCCAATACCCACAACATCACCATCATATGGATCCAACACCTTAACTTTATCCCCTTCTTTGATTTTCTTAACACATTTTTACAAAAAGAAAAAAATAACACATTATATTACATAGGTAATGAAAGGCCACAAATATTATAATCATAAGACTCTAAATAAGAAAGACCAAAATTATTGTTCATTCCTATTGCACTTCTCATTTTTTTATGTTCAGGACTAAAGGTGACACAACTTTAGAATTGCAAAAAACAAAGAAGCATTTATAGTTCATCTAAATACTAAAATAGTATAGATCATCCAAATAAGAGATGTTTTAATTTCTTATTGCATAATAAATAGAAAGAATGTTCTTTATATCTGAAATTTGAAGAGAAGTAAAAATTTTGACTAGCAGATATAAATAATGAAATAAAGAATAAATACATAGTCATTTTAATGGTTAAATTAATTTGGTTAGTGTCCTTAATTCCAAACATAAAACATCTAGGTTATGCTCTAAAACTGCAGTGATGAGAAATTTAGTCACTAGTGTACAAATATAATTCACAAAATTCTCAAGTAGGAAAGGATTTTTTGACAGTCTGCATAAAATGGGAAAGGAAATACAACTATTGTCTTTAACCATGCAAATACAAGAAACAACAACTGACATTACTTTTTTTATCTTTATAGTTGTTGACAAAAATGAGGGTTTAGATCTTGGATGCAAGAACATTCCATTCCATTCATTAAACAAGTGTGAACATTAAATGAAGATAGTGGTAAAATGTTGGTCGGAGCTTAATTTAAGTAAAATTAATATACTCCTAATGTCAGCAATTACCAACACAGATTTGGGACTGCTCGGTTGTGTTGGTGAGGATGGCTAAGTAATTGATCCACATCAGCCATGGAGATCAATGAGTAGATTTAGTGCAAGCTCATGATGTGAGTAGACTTGGAAAATAAGGGCGATGTATATAATCAGAAATGTGTGGTATATCAACGATGTATATAATCAACAATGTGTGGTATATCAGAAAAGAAGGAAGGCTAAACAAAGTAGAGGAATTTTTCATCGAAATGCAAGAAATAGGGCACGTATATCATGCCTTTACTTTGTGGAAGAGTAAACCTCTTTAGTGTGTTGAGACTAACGTTATTTTCTCATACTTATCACTAAGCTAAGAAATAGTGCCATGGTGTTCAATGCACAAAACTTTAGTATTTGTAGTTAATACATGTTCGTATGCATTCTCATTCTTTCACATCAAAGACAAACAAAACTACACTAACTCTAAAAGGTTTTCCAATATTGGATTAAAATTTGGAGAACCAAACATTGCAAACATTAGTGTAGGTCAGTTTGGTCAATACATTTTTCTTTAGCAATCATCCTCCTTGCATGGTTGTTAGCAGCAGTTAACAGTGAACATTTTATCTTTATACAAGTTCAATTCCCTAATAGCAAAGGCATGGGTACTCTAAAGTAGGGATCATGGGTTCAACTAAAAAAGGAAGTAGGATTGCAGACAATCTCGAAACAATCTCCATAAGGATAGTCCCATGAACCAAAAAACCACCAAGCTTTCTATAACAAATCATGGCCACAAGAGCTCATAATGTGACTCTCTTTAAAAACAAACCAAACAATCCCAAGAGTAATTTCTGATTATTCAATGAATGAACTCTAGTTTACGTCTTGTTGTCTTGTTAATAGGACTCTTAGAAATCAAATCTATCAAAAAAACCATTATAACATACAAAAAACTATTTGCATGTTCCCATAGATTTTAGATTTTGACAAGCATGGTATCAAATGAGAACCAATAAATGAGAGACTCATAAGTTGTATTGGAGGAGGTCAGAAGGCCAACTAGGAAACTAACATCCACTAGGATGATATGCTATTAATGTTTAAGTTTTCAGACAACAATCCCATTTTACAAATTATTGATGTCTCAAATTTCATATTACTAAGATAGTGCCTAGGCGGTCTCCAATAGTTAGAGATATAAAACTAGAAGTAATAGATTATATCAATGTAGGCAAGTACTAAAGTAACTTATCCATGCCCATTGCAACAACATATCAGCTGGTTAAAGAGCTAATTTAGTGTTCCATGCAACAATAGCTAAAGCCAAAAAAAATAATTTGACTCACAAGAAGAAAGGTCCATCTCTACAAAAAGAAGTTGGCAATTTGCAAAACTTATGGTCTGTGTTCAGCTTAAAAACATTAAAAAATGTGTATGGCATCCTTTCAGCTTTAAGCATTATAAAAAATGTATAGAATTATTAAAAATTATGCCAAAGGATTGGCAACTAATTCAATGCCAGAAGGTACCTAGGTAGATTGCCCCCTAATCATGTTGTTTATTCTTCTCAGTTAGTTCTTTTCTCTAACCTTTCTATGTCATCACCATTATGGTTTCTCAAATGATTTTCAAATTTATAGTCAACCTTCTTGTTTTAGGGGTTCTCATCTATTAGTTTGCAAGCTTCCATCCTATCGACTATAATTTCTTAGGCTTTTTGGGGCAGTATTTGTCATGCCTTGGTGCTTTAAATAATTTATGTCATTTCTCATGTTTCAACATTTTCAAGATAATCTTTGAGGATAGTATGTTAAGTATTTTTATGTCGTGTTTAAATGTTTGAATGTCTTCAAGGAAATCCTTGGTTAATGATCTTTATATGCATGATAATTGTGTGATCCTAGATCCAAGGAAATGTAAGTGTGAAAATCAAATGACATCTTAGCTCCAGTTATTAGAGTTTAATACAGGTTTTGTAGGTTTTCAACTTTGCTTCCTTAAGCAGTGCAGTAGTACACTACAGTTTCCCCTCAGCAATGAAGTGTGCCCAACAACAGCCTTGGTTTATGTACAAGTGGGTTGAAGGCACGGTCAAAAGAAGCATTATTGTGGGGTAGTAGTGTTGGTAGTTGTTCTTCTTCAATAGGGTACTTTCAACAGATTCAGAGCAGCACTCAACTTTTTATCTTTTCTCATTTAATTTTGGGTGCATTTTTCTTCTGTGTTTGTGTTTGTGTTTCTTGTTTTTCCAACTTAATGGTTTTGGTTGGTGGTCTGGAATGCTGGTATGACAACTTTTTCTTGGGGGTCAGGTATGTTCTGGGTATGTCTGTAGATAAAAATATAGAAATCATAAAAATATACATATTTTACCCTAAAAAGCAGGCATTAAGTTCAGATAACCGCACAACACACATAATATCATGTGATAAACACATAAAACACTTATTTGATGTCAATTTATCAAACTTGATATTCATTGTTTGATATTAAAATTTAATTTATAAAAGCCAAAACAAGGGAAGCGTGTTCCATCTTGCATCCTTTAAATGTATTTTGCACCAGGTGTTATCTAATATGCATACCAACCATGATGTTCATAGTTGTGTGTTTGATGTGCCATCCAAATATGTTTATCATAGGATTTGGTTGATGCCTCATCTGCCTTGCTAATGTGGAGTGTCAATTGACATTCCAATCCCTTTGCTAATGCGGAGTACTAGTTGAGACCCAATCTCTTTGCTAATGTTGAGTACCAATTGAGATCGGTTATCTTGCTAATGATAGGAATATAGTTTTGTGATTGGTGTTGTTTTATGTGGGTGGTAGGATTGCTACCTCAACTACCTTGCTTAGTGTGGAGGGCTAATTGACACTCCAGTATATCTTTTCTAGTGTTAAGTGCCAGTTGATATTAGTTTTCATACTTGTTAAGGATATGAGTATAGTATTGTGGTTGGTGTTGTTTGATATGAGTGGTGGGATGAATCTAGATCTACCATTTTTCAATAACTATTTTTTAGTTTTTAGGTTGATTGTGCTACAGAATCAATACGGGAGCCCTTTGTGACAAGACCCATTTTTATTTGAAGTTTATCCGGTTTAGATGTAGCTCTAAAATATTAGAATTGTGCCCTCATAGACACCAGAAAAGAAAAATTAAGACGAACAAAAAAATCCCCATCAAAAAAGAAATTGAAAAGAAAAAAAAGAAGTAAAGCAAACAATGAGTGCCACAGAAGGCTTGCTTAGGGCAAAGATTTTAGGCTTTTGATTCATTTGGGTAACATGTGGCTTATATATTTCTTTGAATGTAGGGAAGGTGAAAAATTTTAATGTTTTAATAGCTAGATTTAGATTCTAGGATTATAAACCTAACTTAATATTTAATTTAAATTAAACTAATATAAAATAAAGGTTGGGCCTCAATGCTCAAATGTCTATTGTATTATGGCACCAAGTTTATTAATTCAAGGTCCGCCTTGTAGGCCGACCTTACCTTGTATTTGTTTTTTCCCTTATATAAATGAGGACTTTTGGGTTTAGGAAATTCATTTTCAATTCATATATGTGAAATCTGTCCTGATATTCATGTGAAATCTCTTAAGGAAATATGCTAGAGCAGTAAGCTAGCCCTACGATCTCCTTACAGTTGCAAAACATCTAGATATTTATATTGTTGTTCTTATCATGTGTTAATCTGTGCCATTATTGTTTATTTTTCCTTCATGGTTAATTTGCTTCGTGGATCAGGTATCCTCAACAAATTCAATGATATTGTTGTAAGTTAATTGGACTACAAAGTTAGAGTCATCTATTGCCTACAAATTTGAAGACTAAGAGTTAGAAAATTGCAGAGTGGACAATGACAAATAGTCCCAGACTTCAAATAGGCAAAACCCCCAAGACTATGTTGATTTGTACCAATGTCTGACACTTTTTGGTCGAGTGCATTTTTAAACCTTTCTATCAATTTGGAAACCCTCAGGACTAGGGTGCCTTTCTCCATAGTGTAGCATTTTTGGCTCTAGATTGCAGTTACATCCTCTTACATCTCATTTCTAGATTTGATATTTTGCATTGGTTTACTATTTGTATCTTACTATTTATGCTGAAAGTTATCAATTTTCTATCATCTTACCTACTTCATTCACACACCTTAAACAATCTCAAATCTATAGCAATAAAAAACAAACATAAACCCACTCAGTGTTCAAGTTTTCTATTAGGGCATTAGCCAAACCTCCTTTATGCTTCCAATGGTATTTAATATATATTTGAAATCTTAGTTTGCATTACTAGGCTAGGATCTCATTTCCAAGTTTCCTACATATCACAATGGTAGTCACCTTATGATGATCCCAATAGTAAACCAATGTTCCAATAATCTACATGAGATTAAAAACACTCCTCAAATGGCCTCACACCTTATACGCATAAAATATCATACCTAAAGGAACCTATAAGCATATGTACCAGCCTACACTAACTCCTATAGTAGCTTGTATTATTCTTTTAACAACCTAAACAATGCCTATAGTAGCCTAAAAGATGCTTGTAGCAGCCTACATGTTACTCTGCAGTATATACCTTACTTTGAAACCTTCATAGTTCAAACTACTCAACCAGTTTTAGATCAGATCATGTGCAATCCATTAAACTTTTAAACTAACATTAAATAAATAATGTTTAGTGGGTTTGATTGCATTAGATAGCTATAAATGAGCATTTACCAACTCAATGTTCCTATGCCAGCCAAATATCACAAGAAAATGAAGCATCATTCCATGGGGACAAGTCCCAAGAGTACAATTGACATCCTGAACATCCCAAGGACGTGAGAACTTGAAGGATCCCTTCCCATTTTCCAAGACTGGATAATCTATTCCATTTGGTGGATGCAACTAGAAAATGTATCTTTTTAAGGAAATTAATCTAAAAACCACTTAAACACTTAAAGCGAGGAGTCTCCATAATTCAAAAAAAAAATTACTATACCCAAAACTTTATCCCCACACCTCATCCCAGAATCAGTGATTTTAATTTATGAAACTATATTTTTGTAAATATATTCATCAATGTATTAGTTTATTGTACAACTAATAGTTTAAATTAACAACTAAAAATCAAATCCTAATCAAGAAAAAGTAAATTTTTATAGCACTCATATCAAGTTTATCACTACTAGTACTATAAATATCATGCACATCCTGTTTGAAATCAGCATAATCACCATCATCATTATCTTCTACTTTTTGTTTTGCTTTCATATGTTTTCTCTGCATGTGGGTTTAATCATGAAAGGTTAACATGAGTCAAGTAAAGAATGAAAAAGCTATAAAAAAAAATTCATAATAACTATTATATTACCTCAGCTTCAACAGAACTATGATTGGGCTGCACATTCTTGTCCACTAGCTCATCATGATCACTATCGATGTCGGTAGCTTTTTTGACATCGTGGTATTTTTATTTTTGTGTTGCTTTGATAAAATTGTTCTGCATGTAGTTAAAATTGATAAAAACTTGGTAGAGAGGAAAGGTCATAAAATAATGGTGTGAAAATGCAATATCAACAATTCTATGTTTATGATCTAATCAATGCTTAGGGATAGTGTTTTGTATATAAAAATTCATAAATACATTGATCAAAATGATTCTCTCAACAATGCAAAGCTACATTACTATGAACCAAACTTAACTCATCAATATAGCCTCTTACCTGATATGAATTCATAAAATTATGATCATTCCATGAAGAAACTATAGGCTGAACCAAGGAAGTCAATTGTGAAACTTTCTCAATGAGACTATGTAAGTGCATCATTATATGTTCATACGCTTCATTTGAGTTGACATGATTTGCAGAGGCTCTTATTGGGAGTTCCACAGATCGCTGTGAAATTGTTGTTGATGAACTAGACTTCCACTTCATACTATTCTTAGATTTATTGGGATCTAGTTCTGTCATATAATTGACAATAGCTTATGCACCCTCTTTGCTATTATTGTTTTTCACCTAAAATACAATGTCAATTTTAACAAATTCAATTCAATAAAAAAATTGAAATAAATAACATAATTTAAATTGAACCAAAAATTCATACACTTACTCCAAATTTGTTTATTTTGGCCTGCAACCCACCTTGGCCAAATGTATATTCAACCTTCACACTATCTCTTGCTCTCTTTCCTTTATTACTCTTTGTCAAATATTCTTCGGAAAGCATACTTTCTTTCAATTTTTCCCACTGTTTGGGAGATAGAGTGTTGTCTAAACTCTCTTTTCCCTCCATGATTTCTTTTCTACACATGTATCTAAAATTATTCATTAGAAGTCTCATCTTGTACTTGTAATATTTTCTTGAGATTTGTCCACCAATAGTGTCAAAGACATTTTCTATTTTTTGTATAACACTCTCCACATGGTGTGGATCTTGCTCTACAAAATTTGATTTGCAAATATCCAAATGGGCCCTACATCGTATGCCCAATTCAGAGGCCCACCTTGCAGCATTTTTCCCAATGGGTTCACCATCTCTTGACACCTCAACCAAGAATGGCTTCTTCCCTTCTAGTATACTTTCTTTTGAATGCCTCTCTGTAGATCTATATAAATCTTGACTCAATTTATTTCTTTTAACAAAAGTGGACACATCTTCTGTTGAACCACTACCAATAGGTTCACTTTGAGGCACATCAGATGCAAGTGGACTCTCTTCATGACTTTCATTAGGTTGTACATCACCATGTGCTATATCAGGTTCCACATCACAATTACCTTTTTCACCAACTACATTTGTTGGATCAAAAAAGCATTGTTTTTTACAAACTGGCAACTTTGTAGCTTTATTTGCTACTTGTTCTTTCTCTTCATTTTCTTTGCACTCTTTTTCTTTCCTGTAACACCAAAAACAAATATCGTATCAAGTGTTATATACATAAATATTTTGCATATAAAATTTCACTAAATAGTATTAAACAAATAATATACTTGTTAGTAAATGTACAACTTGCCTATTTGTCAAACCAAGAAGTGCAAAACATTCATTATTCTTGGCCACACATTCTTCACAAAAGCACTCATAATCTGTTAGTGGAATTTCAGCATTATGATAACTATCATCTAATTTGTGTCTTCAATTCTTTCTCCTCATTCCCTGATGTCCAAAAAAAAAAAAATGTATGAATTCTTGAAATAAGAGGTGATAAGTAGTAGCAGTGGTTATAACAAAGAGGCTGTAGAAACAAGAAAACAACACAACAACTATAAAAGTGGCACATAAAAACTACAACAGCAAAATAATAGCCAAATTAGAGAAACGGTTACATCAAAAGGTACAAAAGATCTTTCATTCTTTGAATTTAATTGAAGGTACATAGAATATGTTTCTAAATGGTTGTTTAATTGAAGGACTTTCTTATGGATTATTCTAATGTCATCTTCAAAGTGTATTAACTACCCTCAATTTTTTTGAAATATCTCAGATCACCAAGATCTCAAAAAGATCAAGGTGATCTAGCATATGGTGTTCAGGATTACAAACAACTTAAAGAAAACTTAAGAAAAGAAATCATAACATGACAAGCTGAATGGAACTGTTTCATTTAGGCATCAAAATTCTTCCACTTGTTCATGGGTTAGATTTTTAAGGCTGGTATGCATTACTAGTTTTCTTTAGTTTACTACTTGAGATTCATTGGCCATGCAAGTTATAGAAGATATTCTACAGGAAATAACATAATTGTTCAGCCTTACCCCATAAGACCCTAAAATTTTTCCTATGAACAAGCTTCAGATCCTGATTGGCCCCTTCACTGTTATAGATATCAATCCTGAGCCTTACTACACTCATATCACATGTCCTACTTACTTGCACTTGGTCCTAATCAGGAGGTTGCTTTCAAATGCACCTTATCTGTGTAGTGTAAACTTTAATATTCTTAGAAAAGAATGTGGAAGATCATAATTATTGTTTGGATTTTTTAATTTTGTGGGCACGTGTTTACTCGGATGGACCAAACATATGTGCAAATTTATTGCAAATATGGACTCTAAAGTTGATACAATAGTGAAGTTCAATGGTGTCTCCTATGATTTGCCAGCTTGGTCTATCAGCATTCTTCTAGATTGCAAGAATGTCATTTTCAATACTGCAAAGGTCTAAACTCAAGCTCATTATAGATTTGTCCTTAGACTAAAATTATTGCAAAGGATTTGTTTTAGGGAGAGGTTATTCAAAGGATTTTTGGTTATCGTATAATATATCTCTAAAATCCTGTATGTCTTCTTAGCAACATTTTATCTTATTCAATGCACATTCAACAATTTATCTTGTCAAATGCACATGTAGTGCTTTGTCTGGTTAGCATCTATGCTAACTGTGTAATTCTCTGTCCATGCTGCTTTGTTTTGCATTTTCATTGGTCAATATCTTTATTACTCATTGCAAGTTATGTTTATTACTACGTAGATTTAATCTATGGGCCTTGGATAATTTTGGGGGGTGTCTTTAATTTTACAACCAAATGAACTAGATTTTAGTTGTTGAGATACAATTTACCTGGTAACTTTGATGGAATTATTGAACTTATGATAGTGTTTTTAGAATTATTCTTAACTCCTCTGTATTTGGAGGTCCAAGAAGCAATTCAAATGGTATGTGTGAAGATATATGGAAAAAATAATCTTCCTATTTGGGGCCAAGTAAGCTAGTTTTGCAAGTTATGTTTTCCTGGCTTTCGATGCTCATCAAAAGCGAACATTTGTGGAGGAAGATCAAGTAGAGGATTTCAATTCACTTTGAAAAGAATTTTCTAATGACTTTTCCTTTTTGTGGTACAAGATCTTAACAGTTTCAAATGTGATCAAAGTTAGAAGTTCATCACAAAAATAGGGTTTTCAAAAAATTTCTTCCTGTGTTTTATCTTACAAAGATGAATAATTCCCTAAATAATGATTTCCAATCATATTTCTTAATGGATGTTCTCTTGATAGATGTAGAAACAAACTTAATCATTTTCTATGTTTCTACAAGCAATTATGCAATTAGTATTATGTGGACTTGGATGTTTAACATCTCTTTTATATTGTACCTGATGTCTCTAGGTTAGCTCCCAGACAACATATATACAAATGCAGCTACCAAATTCAAAGTTGGTACATTATAGCTCCTTGGCAAGATAATTTTTGGAAATAGAAGAGACACAATAAATTTGGTTGGATGAGCCAACAGGAATTTGGGGGAAGGGTGCTACTAGTATCCTTATGCACTCCATTTTCAAAACTTTTAAAATGTGACTTTCCTCATATCAATCTTTGTTTGAACCTTTTTGAACTCTGTTCAAAATGGTTCAAAATGGTTCATCGAATTCAAATGGTACAAGGAAGATCAAATACAATCAAGTTCAGTGTAGAAGGTTTAGTGGCTCAGATTTTAAGATTGAAGGCCAAGTTCAGTGGTTCAATTTGGTACAGTTAACATAACTAGTTCAAATTGGTTTAAATGGTACAAACAAGCTCATAGACTCAACAAGGCTGAAATTTCAATGATATGAAGGTAAATTCAAAGTATGGGTTCAGATTCAAAGTTCAAATGTAATGGCTCAACAGTTCAGACTGGTTATTTGGTGAAATATTAATAGCAGGCTTAATCAATTTTGCACCCAAGTTTGACATAATGATGTTGAATATAAAGAATTAAAGAAATCCATATGAAGGCTTGTGTGAAAGAATGTATCCAAACAATGTAAATCAACTCAAATTGAAGTGAGTGCAAGAATTAGCATGAAGACTGTTTATAATTTTTAATGCAACTCGTAACCATGAATTGACTCTCTTAGAAAAATAGTCACAATGTGGGGAGCATATCTCTTCTCTCAACTATTGGATCATTCTCAGTTTCAGATATGTGCTGCAGAACCTAATTAGCCATCTTCTCACTAGAGCAATTTTAAAACTAAACTCTGATTTGTGAGATACAAGTAGAGGAATACAAGATCTCCAAACTGCCAGTCATATTTTATGTCCGCCGAGCAAAAAGAGTTTTATTTTTATTTTGGGTTGACACATTTATATGCCACCTGCCCAAATAGTATTTAAAATATTGAAGTATATCATTATAAACTTTACATAAATATTTTATGAAGATATCAAATTTTAAAAAAAGCAAGAATGTTATCAGGAAAGAAGGAATAAAGATAAATATGATAGGAGGATTTTCAAGATTTAGTTGTAAAACTGAAAAGAAGCCCATCATTGGGAAGCAAATAAATATGCTGGCAAAAGATAGAAGGGGGGTTCCATTTTTAATATGGATTGGAAGCTCTTGTACTAGGGCCTTTGTGCTACAAGAAGGGGTTTCTTTAGGTTTTCTTTGGTAATGTAAGGGAAAGGATATCAGATGTAAAAAAAAGGATTTGTGAGAGGAGCAATAAGATCTTTGTTATCTTTTTGTCTTTTCAGATAAGAGAGATATGTGTGTCAAAGATTTGAATTTGTATACATATCTTTTGATCAAGATCAATCTTTGAATTATCTTGGTTCTCTTTGAAATCAATCTTGTCTCATTTAGCTACACATCTATTTATCATTAGATCTTTGAATCTTGATTATTTATGTAATTTGAAGGAATTATAATCTTTTCTCTTACTTGTTTTCCCCATAATGTAGGGTCTCAACAAGTGGACATTGTGTCCCTTATCTATTGTTTTGAGTTGTTAGTTTCTTTTGCATCTATTCTGTGTTTACGGATAGATCTTTGTATCCCTTTCGTGCTTTCAGGTTAAAAGCATTCATGTTTGTATTTATTGGAAATTCCTTGAAAATCACACATGGGGATTTGTACCTAATAAAATTTAGAGGAATGTTATCAATTCAATGATAACCTATCCAACTATTAGCTGGGATTGCAATTTCATCTAGGCATCAAGAGTTATTTCATTCTAAAGTGCAAATCTGTTCACTAACAGATTTTTGGCGACTCTACTAGGGACTAGAATCAAAGATCAATGCTAAATTTATTTCCTCAATTTTTATATTATATATGTATATGCAGGCTTGGTGACTCTATTAATTCATCATGTAGACCAAAAATATCATGCTCAAGAAAAGGCCTGATCCTACTCTTATGGAAATCTATCCAATGCATGACAAAGTGTTGAGCGAGTTCTTGCACAGTTTCAAAGAAAGTATCTCTCGAGCTATCAGAGAAAATATTAGTCTGGATGATGATCATGCAAGTACTCTTTATTGGAAAAGTCTTTGTGCAGGGTTCCACAAACTCAAGGATCTGGAGGAGTATGAAGAAAAGGTGGAAAGGTTGAAAGAAGAGTTGATAGTTGATGATGAAGAACCTCTGGTAATATTATCTTACTTCATTTCGCGCAATTATGCAGTCTTTGGTGATCATGATGGCACCTGAGAAATCATGGATAAAGATGATAAAGGTGCATCTGAATCTTTATTTCCTCTTGATTTAGAAAGTTTCAAATTTGAAAATGATGATAGTCATCTTGCTTTGAAAGTTCCCATTTGTGAAAAATTTGACAGTAACATGTCACCGGAGTTTGAATGTTTTGTTTTTAATGAGAAGGTTGAAAGTAACCTATCCTATTGTGAAATCGGTGGTCAGCCCATTGAAAAATCTTGTCAATTTGAAAATGAAATTTGTGGTTGTGATGAGGTAAAGATACCTTTGGCTCAAGCATCTCATGCTGAAATTTTGTTTTAGAAAAAGAGGTATGAAGCTAACTTCCAATCTATTGGTGACTCGGCTAGTGTGTTGAAGGATGTCCCTCTCAATGAAGAAGAAGACATTATACACAAATTTCTATCATCGCTCAAACCAGATCATTTCTCTCAGAATGACTCAGGTATCCATCCAAATCAAGTTGAAAATGAAACACCAATAAATAATCTCTCTTTTCATTTCTCTATATGTAGTTTTGCTGATTTGGGTTGTGGAAGTAATACTGGAAAATGTGATAACACTTTTGGAAAGAAAAAAGATAGAATGCATTACATGCTCGATGACAGTTTGATTCTTGAAAGAAGTGGACAAGACATCTATTTGGGAATTGATTCTATGTTGGATGAAGCATCTCTATGTCTAAAAATTGATCATAATACTAAAAGCCATATGTAAAACGTGAGTCTTGATGACAACATTTCTAAATATCATGCACCCTTTCTTGAAGAAATTTTTACAGTTCATTTTTTTCAATTTGAAATGAAATCTGGCCTGATGAATGTTGAAGATCCATCCTTGAAGGAAAAAGAGTGCTATGATGAGTTATGGTTGTTTGGGAAGAAGTGCTTGGTCAACATATTTATATGTGCTTTTAGCTTGAGGTTTGGCATTGAAGAAATCGCTAGTAGGCAATGGTTTGGAGTTGCTCCATTGAGACATGATTTGCTATTGTGGAAAGGCTCCTACTTCTCCCAGCCGGTAAATGGATTCACATGAATTTTTCTTACTTCTAGCTCCTGTGGTAGGCTCTTTTCCTACCTTTATATATATTGTAAATTTTCTTTTGGTGTGCGTAGTGTTAGTTGGAATAATGTACAAGATTTGAGCTTACTGGTAGTTTAGGTGTCTAGGCTAGTTGGCTTTGCCCTGCTCCCCTCCGCCCTTCAGCAAGCAACTTTCAATTTTCCTTTTCTTAGTGACTCTATTCACCCAATGGATAAGGCACTTATCTTTTCCTAGAGATTGTCAGAGTTCTTTGTTTTCATGCCAAAAACAGTCCCACTAATGTTAGTATCCTTATGCACTCCATTTTCAAAACTTTTAAAATGTGACTTTCCTCATATCAATCTTTGTTTGAACCTTTTTCAACTCTATTCAAAATGGTTCAAAATAGTTCATCAAATTCAAATGGTACAAGGAAGATCAAATATAGTCAAGTTCAGTGCAAAAGGTTTAGTGGTTCAAATTTTAAGATTGAAGGCCAAGTTCAGTGGTTCGATTTGGTACAGTTAGCATAACTAGTTCAAATTGGTTTAAATGGTACAAACAAGCTCATAGACTCAACAAGGCTGAAATTTCAATGATATGAAGGTAAATTCAAAGTGCGGGTTTAGATCCAAAGTTCAAATGTAATGGCTCAACAGTTCAGACTGGTTATTTGGTGAAATATTAACAGCGGGCTTAATCAATTTTGCACCCAAGTTTGACATCATGATGTTGAATATAAAGAATGAAAGAAATCCATATGAAGGCTTGTGTGAAATAATGTATCCAAATAATGTAAATCAACTCAAATTGAAGTTTCATGTGCAAGAATTAGCACGAAGACTATTTATAATTTTTAATGTAACTCATAACCATGAATTGATTGTCTCAGAAAAATAGTCACAATGCGGGGAGCATATCTTTTTTCTCAACAGTTGGACTTTGTGTCACTTATCTGTTGTTTTGAGTTGTTAGTTTCTTTTGCATCTATTCTATGTTTACGGATAGATCTTTGTATCCCTTTCGTGCTTTCAGGTTAAAAGCATTCATGTTTTTATTTATTGTAAATTCATTGAAAATAACACACTGGGAGCTGTATCCGATAAAATTTAGAGGAAGGTTATCAATTCAATGATAACCTATCCAATTGTTAGCTAGGATTGCACTTTCATCTAGGAATCAAGAGTTATTTCATTCTAAAGTGCAAATCTATTCACTAACAGGTGCATTCTCTGAACATGGATTAATGGACCAAATAAATACAACTGGAGATTCTAGAGACTACTTATGGTACATGACAATGTAAGGAACCAGCTGTCATGGTTACATTCAAATTTTTTTACTATTTTCAGAAACAATGAAATAAAATTCATATTGATGTCTAAAAAATATATGTCTATCGTCTTACATGGAAGAATAGAGCATAATGCACCCCTAATTTTTGTCTAAAAATAGCATGATCAAGATAATTTCATTTTTATATAATAGTACAAAGTAATTATACAACACGTGCAAAAATATATGGCAGTGCCAATACTGCACTAAAATTGTCAATCATGCAGATCCTTACTTCTATGATCACTACTTCTGTAAATTATATTAAATATGAAATATCACTGACTTGCTAAATGGTTGGCAGTATTGATGTTGATGAAGATGAACCATTTATCAAGCATGGTACTCAGCCAGCTCTTCATATAGTGTCTTGGGGACATGATTTTCATGTTTTCATCAATGGAAAGTATGAAGGTAATCAAGTAGCCTGTTCAAACTTTTAATTGACTAGGATGTAGACAAACAGAGAATTGATATGAGACTTAGACATATTGCAGCTATGTAAGATATTTAGAGAGGATAAAAATATCATGAAAGTGGTGGATTTTATTTTGAATTCACACCAAGTTCTAAATACAAGCATCTTATTTTTTCTTATATTAATTCATCAAATTTATCTCATGTTTTGCACCTAATGGCATTCTATAGATTGGTGCAGGAGCCCTTGAAAAACATAGAGACAAAGGAGGTGGCAAGAAGACCTCCAAGGCTGATCTTGGGAAGATATGATTGGTCAATGACCAAGGAGGATTAGAAGATCCCAAATTTTTGTAATAAGTCCTAATGATGTAAAACCTGGTGGCTTGGGATGGGTTATAAATCCTAAGGTTCACTACGGTTGATAGGACACTAGGTGGGTAGAAATATACTAGGGCAGGATGGATTGATGTTTTAAACATCAAGGCATGCTAAATCCACCTTAGGTAGACCCTAGGAATAGTTTTGTTGCATTTTTGCAAATATTGCAAAATGTTGCCAACAACTTGTGTTGCAAAACTTGTAAAATGTTCATAAAATTTTGAAATGTTGTTAACCAACCTTGACAACCACCAAAAATGGTTGGAATGGAGGAAAAAACATAAAAAATATGGAAAACAATCATTTGTGGGAAGTTAAGAAGTTTTTGAATAAGTACAAAGAAGTTTAAACATAGAGACTGTATTTTTGGCAATTTTTGACAGGTTTTTGTTCATGCCCGAGCATCTACAAATCAATATTTGAAGTCTGACTACATAGGAAGTTGGGGCAGGTCCCTAGCTTTTGTTTGAATCCAACCAGAGGCTTTAAGGTGAAGTGAACTAGGAGAAATTGAGAGAGAGACCATAACAGGATGTGTTTGTAGAGAAACTAGGGCTATCCACTTTCAATAGACATATCTCTCGATTCAACCATGGAAAAAAAATTGATTCCAAGTTCAAACAAGAGATATGAGAACCTATTTTCATTTGAAAGTGTCTTCAGACCGAATGGTGGTTTTTCCAAGGAGATTCGACTAAAACCCTAGCCGATCATCTCTATGTGACTGACTATGTTGGCTATTTAGACACTGCAGACCCAATAACTTTTGATGGGTTTTGAATTGGAAGCTAAGAATTGGGGATTAATCTTATTTGAAGTCCCTCTAAATGTTCCTATAGCCAAATTAGTCAGTGACCAAGTCAAGACAATCTTCCTTCACTGATGCTACCATTTAGGCCTCCTACCCCTTAAAGGAGATAGGTGATTTCAGGGAGTTTGGGGAAGAATGAGACCCAATCCCTTTGGAAGGATTACTATCCTAGTGCTAATATCAAGACTATTCTCAGGGGTTCTTTGAGAAAATTTGTGGGAAAGATGAAAACTTTGGCCTGAATATACTAGCGGATACACTATTTAGGATGACAATTTTGAATTATTTTGATGAAGTGATGTTATGTTGGGTTTTGGTTGGTTTATGAAAAGTGAATAAGATTGGATTGAATTTTGGTGAGGATACAAAGGCCTAATCTAGAGGGTGGTATGGTTCAAGTGAGAATGATATTCAGGGTACAGACAGGTGTGACAATTGAGTAGGAGCATAAGACAATATATAACTCAGTGTGGAGTTATGGGGATGCTAACTGGATGAGTTAGTGGTTAGATAATGAACAAATTAAAGGTGTGTAGCCTTGGTAGGAGGTTCTCTTGGTATAAGTAGGGGTAAGAGGGTTTTGAATTTTCAAACAAGGACTAGTAAGGTGCACCAAATTTACTAGGATACCAAGGCTTTGCATCACAGATCCTCCTTTTCATCTATATTTATCAGTGTCCTAAATTTCCTAATTTTTAATAATCAATGAATTGATAGTGTTATATAGAAAATTGTAAAAACATAATTTATTTTATTTTCAATTGAACTGGTTTAGAAATTTGTAAGTAAATTTTCAAGACTTTTTTTTTAAAAATGAATCAAAACTTATTACAATAAATAGGAGTTACCAACAAGTAGCTGAAGAAACTAGTCAGCCTAGCCATAAGTACAAAGAAGCCACTAGAAGACTGATAGAAACATTCATTTCATATTCTAAAAAACTTTACTATATGCAAATTTATATAGAGATCTCATTCTGAAGTTTATTGTTTCATCTAGACAAGATTCAGTGATTTTATGCCATCTTTTTGCATTCAGTGTCTGTCTGCAGATATTATGTCCTTGGATGTTTATGTTCACTTGAAGGACTTGTTGACTAGATTACTTGATGTTAAATATAGAAGCATTCAATCATAGCCAGAAGACTATATGTATCCTTCAACAAATATTTTTGAACTGTACTTAGGCAGCAGGATCATTACAATCAAGAACTAAAAGATATGAAGTGAATTCAAGAATAATTTACTATTTCCTCCTAAAATTGTACTCTTTATAAGGAACTAATATGGTTTTGTTTTCTTTGTTTAGCTTGTAGCTATATACCAATAAAGTCACAGTATGACTAAATTTTTATTTGTAATTCAACAAAACTTGCAGGAGGTCAATCGAGAGGTTATGACACTTGGAATATCACATTGCATCAGCCTATTTCATTGAAGAGTGGAAAGAATCACATTCAACTTTTAAGTGTGACTATTGGACTGCAGGTTCTCTTCAAAATTCCACATTTACATCTTTAACTTGTCAATTTTCTTCTTTTTAAGGAAATTTTCCTAGGTTAAAATTTAGATATGTAGTTATGAGAATTAAGAACATTGTTGGTCATAAGTTGGTATTGACATTGATAATAGAAAACATGGCCTGCAAGATATCGATAAGTCTACATAAAGTACTTAACCTATATAGGACAACCTTCCCGAAGGTCATAAGAATATAGTTATGCTAGGTTATAAGGAACTAATAATGAGGTTTTTCGACAATAGTGACATGAGTTTTAAATTGAAAATGATTCATTGAAAGTAAGTTCCCCTTTGAAATGTTTAATCCATATTTCAATTGTTAGATAACACTCACACACATGAAAATTAGAACATGTTATTGCAAAATGTATCTGTGGCACGTCCCAAATAAAGTACCAAGACTAGGTAAAGGTTATAACTTATAACTTATTTTTATCAATGAAAAGTGGTATGGTAATAATGAAAAATATCAAGTTGGACCTTGGAGAGAGGTTTCATTTTAGGAAGTAATTCAATAAAAATGGTGTACTTCTATTTGGAAGTCAGTTCTTCAAGAAACACAAGCTGAAAGTCATTTAAAAAGTTCTAATTCTCAAATGTTCTCTCTTTCTTACTCCTAGTGTCCTCTATAGGGGTTTCTAAAATTTTCTTACCTTTCTTTGTGCCTTTTTCAGTTGCATAATTGAAATTTTCCTAAGGTCCACATAACTTTTAATCCCTAAATACTTACTAGTTTCCTTGAAGATTCACTTGAGCTCTATGGTCACTTAGCCAACTGGCTCCTAGTATTACATCATACAATTTAAAAGGGGCCACATAGAAGTTTACTAGATTTGTTAGAACTCTATCACCATATTGAACTGGCATCAGCAAGTTAAGCAGAGGTGCATGAAATGAAAAAAACAATATAAGAAATGTTTCAATAACCATATGGCAACACACTAAATCAGTGATTCACAAAGCTATCTCTACAATATGTAAATCCACCTGTCAAGTAAATAAAAAACACATACTGGTGGCAACATACAACTAGAACATTAATATAGTAACCATTTTCAAAACAATAAGGATTAGTAAACCTACGAGTTTTGAATGGATAGATAAATAAGATGAAGTGTTGGATGGATTTGGAAATGCTTTGTATCACATATATTCTCATCTTATTTTGTGATGCCAAGTTTGCAGCACCCTTAGCTTGATTGATCATTCAAGTCACCATCACCCTCATTAGTGGTTCTTTGCTTTCCAAAATTTGTTGAGTTTTAAATGTTGGCACACTATGGTCAATGTGTTGGTTGTTTATGGTGGGAACCACCCCCAACATGCATTGCCTCTTAGGCTCTTCCCTTTGGGTAGCCTTCAAGCCTCTATTTTCCTTGCCCACTAGCTATTGAATTTGATATTCAATATGCATGCTAGGTTGTCTGTTCCTTGAATTTACAAGTTATTCAAAGTTCAAACCCTTTATCACATGTGAAAGTAACAGATCTAGTAGTTTTACCATTTCTTAAATCAATCTTGGTTTTTGGTAACTCTAATGGTTGCAGTCATGTAGTTGCTACAATCCATGAAGATTTGTATTAGATTTGTAGATTACACTATGTGCAGACTTTTTACCATTAACTTTCAGATCATGCTCCATATCAGAATGAAAATTATAGAGTAGAACAATGAGATAAGCATTACAGACTCTAATGGTTATTCCAGGGGCAAGGGAGTTTCATTAACTTAGTTGACTTGTTCTGAGTGTGTGTTGTATTATATTTCTGGTTCTATATGATGAAACTAGTAGCCTCAATTGGTAGGAAAAGACATTCTACAAATAATAGTTATTCCAATCAAGTTTTTTGACACCCTAGCATTATTGATGGAATAGGTGTGTGTGTGGGGAATGCGAAGTAGTAGCAAGAAAATTTAAACGTCAATTCTTACAAATATTAAAAGATCCATTCTTATTATGTCCAACTTGGCTTAGTTCATTATGAGGCGAGAAGCTATTTGTGGCCATAAAAATTACACACAACAACTATACCAGTATGTTGCACAACAATAAAAGAAACAATAATTGAGGACAAGTATCATAGGAGCAGTTTAATTTACAGATAACCATAGAATAAAAGAAACAATAATTTCTAGAAAATAACAATTTACATAAAATGTCAAGAATAATTTCCAAATAACCACATAAAAAAATTTTCAACATTAAATCCCTTGCATTCATATAGAAAATTTGTTAAAAATTAAAGCCCTAAAACATATATCAATCTGAAGGTCCATATCCTTAAAACATAGAATAGTCTAGAAAGAACATAAAAGTCTTAAATAAAAGATCATAAAATTGGCCTCATCAATAATCATCTACATTTCCAGTAAGATCAAAATCCTGATCACTTGTGTCTGCATCTGCTTGATTTTCTTCCTCATCCTCATTTGTGACCTGCAATACATTCCCTGTCTCAATTTCTTCATTGGTAATCAAAATCTCTTCTTCAAACAATCCCTCATAATTGTCTTCATCCATTTCTTCAAATATTTCTTGTAAATTAAAAAATTGTCCATCAGGCATTACATTGATAACTTCCATAAACTTTCATCTCGAATGAGACTCTGTTTGAATGACATATGACCAACCTGGGCTACTTACATCATCAATTAGAAATGACTGATTAATTTGAAGAGGGTAGACATATGTCTCATTTGTCTCTGATAAAAATTGTCACATATTTGCACGTATAAATCTATACTCATCAAATTGTACTACAGATGGTCAGATCCATTTACATTTTAATAATATAGGACTATTTTCACCAAAATCCACTTGAATAATTTCTTGGATGAATCAAACATAAAATTTCTTCTCTATTTGATGAAGAAATTCAGCACTAACAACACAATCACAATTTGTCTTTCCTTTGTCCTTTTCTTCCACTCTTAAATGACTACCATAGGCCCACATTCCACTAAAATGTATAGCCCATATATATGGAAATTTTGAAAGCTCACTTTCCTCTATTGTTATATATTGACCTTCTTCTTTTGCATCATTGATTGTATTAAAAATCCATTCTTCAAATTTTGGAAAAGAATCACCTCCAATAAAATTATGACGTCTGTGCTTTTGAGGTTGATGTTGCATCCAAATTTGATTCTCTTCTTCATATTTTCTACATAAAATGATGACTTACAAATAGTAAGATTAATAATATGAATGTGTAAATGAAATTGAGTAAAAAAATTAGTGTAATTTTTTTAACCTGTGCCACTTGTGAAATGAAGATGTGTTTTGAAGAATAAAGGCATGTATTGCACTTATTTCTTGATATGAGAGCTCGAAGAGACTTCTATTGCCTTCTAATACTTCACCTTCAACTCTCTCATCTTCTTCATCATCCCATACACATCAATTGATATTTTTAAAATCATTGATATATTTTGTGCAAAACCTCATGGTCTCTTGCATTGAATATCCCTCAAACATGCTACCTTTTGGTTTTTCCCTAGTATAGACAAATTTTTTCAAAAATTTCATATATCATTCTATAGGATACATCCATCTCATTCTTATTGGACAACAATGCTCTAGTTCATATTCTTGATGTATCAAAAGATGCATAGAAATGTTAAAGATTGTTGGTGGAAATTCTCGCTCCAATAGGCAAAGGACTTCAACAACCTCCTCTCTCAAACTATCAAAGTTTGAAGGATCTAATACATGAAAAATAATTCTCTTTAATATTAGGCCCAACCTTATAATTTCCAATCTTGGCCCCTTTGCCAAACCTAATATATTTACCACAATAGGTAAACTATTCTCAATTATGACATGATAGTCATGGGTCTTGAGGACTCTTAAGCTATTAATGTCAGTTTGGCTAATAATATTGCTACTCACATATCTAGTGGGAAAGCGGGTCTGAGACATCAACTATAAGAATTGTGCACATTATTCCTTTGTCTAGACATAAGGAGCACTAGGTTTTCTATATTTTTCATTATCATATTTTTTAACCCAAAGATTTCGATGAATCTTTATTTCTTGAAAGTCTTTAGACATGAAATAGTATCAAAAGAGCCAAAAAGATTTTCTATAATAGCATAACCTATATTTTTCTCAGTATGAATAAAGTCAAAAATATGCCTGATGGCCATATCCTTAAAGTATGGAAACTTATACAATATGAACAACTATTTTACACCACTTTTATTACATGGATCATATCTACTTCCAACAATCCCAGCATTTTCAATAAATGATATTCTTTTTTGTCCATTCTCAACAATGTAATCACATATTATTAACAATGGCACTTCACGATTCTCTTCTTGACCATTGAAACTTCTTTTTTTCAATGATATGGATGATCCATTTTAAGGTAAGCACGATGTCCACAATAGATACACTTATGAAAAATTCTTTAGTGCCTCACATAATCCTCAAAGTTTCAAGCAGGACATCCATGGTATCCATGAATAGAGAGACCAGACAATGTGCCATATGTAGGAAGATCATGAATTACAAACAATAAGGAAGCTTTTAAAGTGAATTTGATTGAATGACCATACCTTAAACACTGGAATACTTCAATTTCATTCAACAATTCCATTATCTCATCATATAATGGCTCTAGATAAGCATCTATTGTATCTGAATTCACACTTTTCTTTCCGGGTATAATCAATGATAAAATTAAGAAAAATGGTTTAGTTGCTAACCATGGAGACAAGTTATAATTTATTAGAAACACTGGCCTAGTTGACCATTTAGTACTCTGATTTGAGAATGGGTTCACCCAATCTAGAGCCAACCCAACCTTATATTACGAGGATCTTGAGAAAAATCAAGCCATTTTTTATCAAATTCCATCCATGTCTTAGAGTCTGGAATATGTCATTATTTTCCATCAGTGCTCTTATTTTGGACATGCCACTACATAAGTTCAAAAATGTCTCTACACCTATACATTTGAAGTAATCATGGGATTATCGGAAAGTGGCGAAGAACCTTTCTAGGAACCACAACTTTTTTCAACCCTTGTCTATACCTCGCTTCATGACATTTCAGACATTCACTCTCATTTGCAAGATTTTTACAAAATAATACACAACCATTCACACATGCGTGGATGTTTTCATACCCCAAGTCGAGCTTACTGATTTGATTTTTATATTGACTTTTTTTTTGGCAATGTGGAGTCAACTAGTAATAATGAACTTAATAATGTCAATAATTGATCTACACTCTCATTTGTCCAATCATGCACCACTTGCAAGTTAAGAATTTGAAGAATTGTTGTCAAATGACTTAACTTGCAATTAGCATAAACAGGCTTTAAAGCATCCTCCATTGACTTGGCCCAATCATCATTTAGACCCTCATTTAGCATTCTATCAACTTCAAACCCTTCGTCAAACATTTATGTCTCTTCATTTATGTTTGTTTCCTCTTCATCTCTCACTGTCTGCAATTATATCATATCTTCATAATAATTGTAAGCCCAAGGGCTTATACCACTGTGCTCATATCTTATCATATGTCAATAAATCACATTTCTCTTTTTCACCTTGTTGGCGAACAGATTTGTTCTCTTTATACTCTGATATTTATCCTCCGACTCTATGCCTCTGAAAACAAATCATTTACACAACAGTTGGGTAAGCATTTACTTTGCTTCCCTCTGAATTTTGCAAAAAGGTACAGCTCCCTTTATAAGATATTCAACGAATGGAAAATGCAATTTTAACACACAAGCTTTTAACTGAAAAGCAGTACAAGGACTCTCACCCATTCCTAGACGGATGAGGTAGGACAATAGAAACTTGTAAAACCAAACAATGGAATGGAAGACTACCTTGCGGAAGAAAAATAAGCTTAAGCGGCCATTCAAAGAAATTTAGACTAACTAAAAATGCATCTACAGAAAAACTATAACTCAGAGAACTACAATAAATGACTGAAACTGAATAGCACATACACAAGATCGATTTATAATTCTCAAAGTAGAACATATATATTTCACTATCTGATTCAAAGATCAAAATATTTTCATGCACGAGTATTCAGGTAAGACTGGCCCAAAGGCCAGTTATCATCAGTCATTCAAACTACTGCAAGAACATAAAAGAACTTATACTACCGCTTCTATTAAATTCTATCTTTTTCTCTATTCTAATCTACATTCCCCCCTCCATGTCTTAAGCACCAGCTTAAATAGTTTAAACGGTCCGAGAAAGCCTCCCGAAAAACTCGACTTCTCGGACCCCATAAAACAAGAAACAGTTAACAGTTAAAAACCAGTTTCTAAAGAAGAGTCAAAGTAGGGTAAATTGAGTAAACAAAATTGAATTTGATTCAGTTTTCTTGAGCATCCTCTGATGTGGCAACCTTTACGAGCTTCCAGGACCGGTAAACTCGGAGTAGCTCCTGAGTAGGCGGGGCGTGCAGGTTCTTCAACGCGGTCAACTTGGCATGCGTGGCATTTTTCTCCCATCTCATCTCCTGAATTTTCTTCGCTTGCTTTGGCAATTGACCTCGGTTTAAGATAAGCATTGCTTCTATGTTGGCGGTCCTCGTGAGGTCATGAACCATCGGAGCTTCACTTTCCTTGAAAGCGTTCATTTCATCCACAAAGGACTTCACTAATGCATCAACTCCCTGGTCTGCATCTTCCAATTGTAGAATACCTGAGGGATTTACTATTTTAATATCTTTCAGGGTGTCAGAGTGAATCTCCTTCACGGCCTTTTCCATAACCTACATCTGAGAAATGGCTGTCTCAAACAAAGTGTTCTTCCAGCTGAAGTTCTTCTTCAGGATGAACAGCATACATGGGTCAACCAGCTTCATGGGGTTCTTTGTTAGAAATTGCTTCACTCCGTAATCTTCAATTTCTTGTACTCTTTTCATGATCTCTGAACAACTTTCAGCTTCACTTTCCCATATTGGGATCAATGTCTGAATTTTCCCCAAGAGCACTTCACCGTCTGTATGGGTGCTCACGAACTCTTTTATAAAAGCACTGCCTTCTGCTATGATGTCATCTGTCCATGCCTTCATTACCTCTGTCTAGGTCCTCCCTTGCTGCACCTATTTGAACAGCTTCTGACTTTCTGTCGAATTAGGGTCGAACCCCTGATGAGCCTGCGCTAGAGGTATTACACCATTCTCAGCAAGCGAAGATAGGAATTCCGCCATGGTCGAAACTATCTGTTTCAACTCCCGCTTCTCTCTGCTGTCCTTCTGCGACTGTTCGAGCATATGATCGGCAAAGAATTTGAAAATGTGATCACGGGAGTCCCTGTTCAGCACTCTAAAATCCATCTTCATTATCTCATAATCCTTAGGCTCAGGATCTTGGGTATTTCCCATAGATCTCACTGTAGCAATTTCAGCAGTGACTTTCCTGGTAGAAGGATCTGTTATTAGCCTCGCATCACTCTTCATCATTTTAGCTTTTAGAGTACGAGCTACGTACCTCATCACTATTTCTTTAACTGGCATAGATAGAGGCTTGAAGCTTTTCCTTTTATTAACTGATTCCGTGAGCCAAGGTGGGACTGTGCTGGACACCATTCGATTGTCAGGGGTCTTGACAAGTGCATCTACATTCTGAGATAGGTCTAGGCAGTGCGTGAGACCTTCCTACATCTTCCCCTTATGATTGGGGGTGAAGGTAAGATCTTCATCGTTGAGGTCACCGATATCATCTAGATAATCAGGCTCCTCTAAGGCCATTTGGTTTTTCTTCTCAGATCTCATCCTTGGTCTTGACCTTGGCGCGGTTGGATGTTTCACTGAGGCCGTCTTCTCCTTCACTAGTATTTTCTCACTTGCATTCGATGACAAAAGAGAACTATTAGCAAGGGCTTGTGTTACACTCTTAATGGGCGAACCAGTGTTATGACTTGTATCTGTAAGAAGTTGAAGGTCTTTCTTCTTCGCCACGATCCAGTTTTTTGTTTCCTCAAAAATGTTGCGGGCCCGGAGTCTGATATCACTAGACTCCTTTCTACTCCAATCGATGATTGAAACAGCATCCCCCTCAGAAAAGGTGGCGAATGGACAGGGAACCTCTGGATCATCATCTTCTATATTTCTGGTATCAAACTTCAACTATAGTAGTTTAATCTAAGATACCGTAAGCCTGGTTCTATCTCGTTCCCAAAACATTTTTTCATTGCCGAGATCTTCCCACAGGTCCTCCAAATGGTAACTTGGTGAAGGGCATTTTCCTAATCCCAGGGTCTGTCTGGCAAAGCCTTTACTATCAAACCCTGTTCTTGGTTCATATAAAGGCATGTGGAAGTTCAGTAAATTACTCCCCACAACAGATGCATCCAGCATGCTGTTACAGATTAAGTGGCCTAACTTCACTGGGAACATAGAGTTCCATTTATCTTCCGGGAGAGCTATTTTAATGACAATGAATAACTGTCTGCAAACTTCTGCAAGAATGAAACAGTCAAAAGCGTACCTAGGCAGCTTCAATGGTTCTTCTTCGAATCCTCCTACCCGAATGTAAGTAAAATAGGGAAATTGAATATAAAAGCTGTCAAATACTTTAACTAATCTCTGTGCATTGTCTGAAATCCTCTGGTTAGGCCTGCCAGCCAATTCCTGACGCAATTTCCCCCAGAACATATCATGTATTGTTCTATAATCCTCCAAAACCTTATCTCTTCTCAGTAATGGACAACACTCATAGATAAATAAATCTCCATTCCAGGGAGCTTTCTGAATAGGGTATAGGTCCTGAGTGCAGGCCAAGCAATACATCAGGTACGAAGACATGTAAAATCCTTCCCTAGTCATTTGATTCTATCTGAGCTGGTCCCAAAGAGATGCGGCTATAATTTCAGCCCAGTCAATGTGTTGACTTCCTTCTAAGATGATTTCTACAAAATGGTACATCCACTCATCAAAGGATAGGGCCTATTCTGAATCTTTTCATCGATGAAGGAGAACAACCAAATCATGTATTAGGGGGTTCATATGATCCTTGGTGAGAGTTTTGGGCAACCGCGACCATCTTTTATAGTTGGTCTTCGTCCACCTTCTCACTATGTGACTCCTATTTTTATTAGCACTTTCCCTGAATTGGGCCAGAGACTGGGTCCGCATGAAGTTGACCAGACCTTCATCTGGTATTTTGAAGACTACTGAAATGGTTTTGCGGTTAACAGGGATTAGGGTTTGACCATCCGTGTTCAAAATACTCTTCAACTTTACATCGTATCTATTGATACATTCTTGTACCAATTCCAGACAAACAGTAGCCGGTGGGAAAGCAGCCGCTTCTAACAACCCACTAGCTAGGACTTCTACAATGTACTCCTCGTCAACACGAGTTGAGAGTTTTGAAGGTATAGTATTGACTGAAACCCCTAAAAGATCCGTGTCTGTTATGACCGGGGCCTTACATTCAAGATTCTTCACGTTGCCAAAGAAATGCATGATAGACCTCATGCCTGCCTAAGAATATGAAAGTCTACCAACTCACTGCTTGAACTAATGAATTTGAAGGAATAAGCGGAAATGAGAAGGTAGAGCTTGAAAGAAGCTACCTGTATGCTTTGCACTTCGACCAGACCACCCTTCCAGCACCCAGACCCCACAGTGTACAATAGGGAAAAATAACTTACCCAGTTTCTATTTTTAGTTGCCACTTGAAGCGCGAAATATACTCCATTATGTGAGTATTAATAGGTTTTTTGATACCAAGTGGTGATAAGCAATAAATGCCTTCAAATCAAATTAACTCTTCGGGATCCGCCACCTTTTCAATCATCATTATTCAATCTCAAACCAAATATTTCCCAATCGTGCAAGTGATTGCCTCATTTTCCGCACACTGGCCCATCCAATGAAATCATGCCATGTCTATACGGTGCGTCTTGTCAGGACATCTCATCATTATTGATCATGCCGGTAGTCCGTTTGAACTACTTTGAACTCCTTCGAACCAGAGTTCGAAGAGGTTCAACCTCTCTCAAGAGGAAAATGCCGTATGCCTTCCTGCATAACACATCATTAGTAATAAAGGACTCAGGCCACTTATGAACTCCTTCGAACTACTTCAAACTGGAGTTCGAAGAGGTTTGAAGTGATTCAAATGACTTGAAAGGATATGTTATCGGTTTAAAATGGGTCAAACTGATACAAACGACGCCGAAAGCTCGGATTTGACAAACTCAAATGCGCGAAGACTCATGGGAAGACCAACAAGGTGGAAAAATGAACGGAGTGAAACTTGACACGAGAACTTGAAAAGTTCAAAATAAGGCGACTCTTACTCACCCAACATCGGCTCTGACTGGGGACTGCAAACTTCCCAATTTGCAGAGAACTTAAAAAAACTAGTTTCGCAAACCAACCCAAGAAAAAGGAAGGGAAAAGAAAAGAGGGACAACCAAAACTAAAAACACAGGAAAATAACTACTATTTACAAGGGGATGAACCCAGACACTTAGAGTTTAAATAACTTCAGGTCCTTCCCTTTATAGGTAAAGGGCATATTAACACCATTTGGATATGATAGTTTAAAGGCATTTGAGCCCAGGTTTTTTGAGATGATGAACGGGCCTTTCCATAGAGATTCAAACTTTCCATGTGCCCCCTTTAATGCTCTTCTCTTATCCCACAGCAGGACTTCATCTCCCACCATAAAACCGCGAGGCCTAGCTCTCATGTCAAAGATCTGTTTCACTTTCAGCTGATGTTCGGTAATATGGTCTACCATATTTTCCCTGTCTTCCTCCAACTTACTTAGGTGCATTATGTGCCTCTCTAGGGGATTTTTAAAATATTCATCTTCAATAACTACTTGAAGTTGCGCAGAGGATAGCTCGAGAGGCAGAGAAATATGAGCCCCGATCCCATACACCAATTCGAAGGGTGACATGCCAATGGCTCACTTCAAAGTAATCCTATCTGCCCAAAGTGCCTCATGGAGCTTCTTATGCCATTCTCTGGGATTATCATCCATCAACTTTTTCATTATGACGATCAGGTTTTTGTTGCTGGATTCTGCTTGGCCATTTCCCTGCGGAAAGTAATCCGAGGAATGAGCTAAGGCCACACCATGTTCATAGCAAAAGGTTGATATTTCTTTTGAAGAGAAATAAGTAGCGTTATCTGCTACAATTTTAATTGGTACCCTGAACCTTACAAAAATAAAATTCATCAAAAAGTCACACACCACCTGAGAATTGGCTTTCTTCGTGGGTATTGCCTCCACCCATTTTGTGAAGTAATCGGTGGCAGTTAGAATGTAACTATCCCCAGCGTTGGATGGTGGGTTCAAGGGCCCGATGAAATCAATTCCCCACTGCCTGAATGGTTCATCTACTATAATGGGCTTCAGAGGTAACGCTGCTAGATAGGGTCTCCCGGAGAACAATTGACACTTGTCACAACTTCTTACATATTGGTAAGCATCTTTAAACATCCTTGGCCAGTAGAACCTGTTTCGGAGAATCTTATAAGCTGTCACAGTTGAGGAGTAATGCCCTCCACATGCTTCGTTGTAGAATTCTCTTAACAATTCTTTCCTTTGTCCTTCGTCCATGCACCTGAGGAAAGTGCCATCAACTCCCTTCTTAAACAAGGTGCCTTGGGAAATCACATATTTACTGGCTCTTAACCTTAGGTTCCACCTCTCCTTTTGATTTAGATGATCTGGACACTCCCCATATGTCAAGAAGTAAGTAACATCTGAGAACTAGGGGTCAATTGAGCTAACTAGCAAGGCCATAGGAACTTCATCTATTTTTTCACAAACTTCGTTATTCTCTGCTATCAACTTGCACAAACCCTCGCCTCTCACCAAATTCATGGGTTTGATCGTCAGGTCATACTCTTTGATTTTCGCAATCCATACAGCTCTATTATTCATACCGATTTCTTTTTGAATCAAAATTCTTTTCACGGCAGTCTCTGGTACATATACGGTACTATGTGAGTGAAGGATATAATACCTGAAATGTTTTACTGCCTTCACCATTGCATAGACATATTTTTCTATTTGAGGATATTTAAGCTTGTGCTTCTTGAGAGGCACGCTCATGAAAGCTATGGGTGCTTCTTACTCATCTTTATCCTTCTGCGTGAGCATGCTTGAAAGGGTATGCTGGGAAGCATAACAATATATAATGAAGTCTTTTTTAAAATCGAGGCTTTTCAGTACTGGTGCCTGGGATATGGCAGTTTTGACTTCTTCAAATGCTTTCTTTCCATCATCATTCCATTTAAAAGGAACCTTCTCGCTCATCATCTCAATCATGTGTCTTGTTACCTCAGAGAATTCAGGGATGAAGGCTCATAGAAAATTGATTTGCCTGAAGAAGGACTTCAGGCCGATTCTGCTAGAGGGCAGGCTGAGCTGTTGGATTGCTTTGACCTAATCGGGATCTATTTTTATGCCATCTTTCGATACTATATGACCGAGTAGTTTTCCCTCCTCTACAAAAAATATAGACTTTTTGGGGTTCAAGGAGATACCATGATCCCTGCACCGTTGCAAGACTCGTTCTAGATCATTCAAGTGCTGATTCCTCTTTTTGGAGAAGATTGTAAGATCATCCAAATAGATCACTATGATGTTATTCTTGAGATCTTCAAATGAAGAGTTCATTGTCCTTTGGAAAGTGGCACCTGCATTTATTAACCCGAAGGGCATCCTGTTGTAGGCGTAAGTACCCCATGGTGTGATGAAGGCTGTCTTATGTTGATCGGCCTTTGCCATGCCTATTTGATTATAACCTGAGTAGCCATCCAACATTGACATGACTTCCGAACCGGAGACTACCTGTAAGACATGTTACATGACGGGCAGTGCGTAATTGTCTTTTAGACTTGCCTGGTTCAGGTTACGAAAATCAACACAAATTTGCACTTCGCCATTCTTCTTCCTTACTGGGACTATGTTAGCTATCCACGTCGAATGGTGAATAGGGTAAATGATTCGGGCTTGTAACATTTTCTTAACTTCCTTCAGTATGGCTTCTGACACATTGGGGTTATAGTTTCTTAGTTTCTGGCGAAAAGGAGTAACCCCAGGCTTAAAAGGGATTTGATGCTCAAACCGACCACCTCTGAAAATCTTCAGATCTCCATAATCCCAAGCGAAAACATCTTTGTATTCTTTCAATAACTTCTTCCAATCTTCTTTCTCAGATTCAGTACAGCTTTGACCAATGGAGATCCACCTAGGGGAATCCTGATCACCTATATCGATCTTATCATACTCTTTTGGATTTGGGGCATGTGAGACTTTTTCCTTCATCGTACTGTCATCTCTTCTTCTGAATAAGTGCTTTAGAGAAACTAAGCCTTTAGGGATCTTATTGCTTTTTAGCTGAATTACCCCTGCATTATCATTCTCATCCTGGTAAAGTTCTGTACATTCATTCTTTGAGCCTTCAAAATATGTTTCAGCGAATCCAGCAGCACACTCCAAGAATTTTTTAAGTTGTGCATCATCATCAAAAACCTGCCAGTTCTGGACATTGTCTGGTACCCTTGGCTTGTATATCATTTCAATCTGGTATTTTTCAGTTTTAAAATTAGGATGTGGCAAGAGCAAGGAGGCTAATACGGCCAAAGAATCTGCTCTAATATTCTAATTTCTAGGGATATACTCAATGGAAAAAGCGTCAAAGGATTCTATATCATCCCAGAGTAAATTTCTGTAATGCTTTAATTTCTCATTCTTTACAGAAAACTGACCTCGAACCTGTTTAACCATTAATTCAGCGTCCCCTTTCACAATCAGCTTTTTAACCCTTCTCAACTTGCATTCCTCCAGGCCCAACAACAAGGCTTCATACTCTGTGGTGTTGTTGGTGTTTTTGAAATCCAATTTGAAAGAAAAAGGAATACAGTCTCCATTCGGGGGGAAAAGGACCACTCCGGCACCTGAACCTGAGCTAGAACAACTTCCATCGAATTCCATCTTCCAAATATCTTCTTCTCTCTCGGGTTTGATCTGAACATCTTTATCTGGAGCAGACAGAATAACATAATTCCTGAAATTACATTCTTCGTACAGGATTTGGGCTCTGGGTTCAGCTGAAGGCATTACGGTATATTTATTCTTGGGTTCAGGTTCTAACTTTACTTTCTTTTTGCCTACGGGAATTTTAGCTTCGGACCAATCCATTTTTATATCCCCACCCAAATCTTTACAGAAGGTTCTGCTGAGTAACATTCCGTAACTAGCAGGTATATCGGCTACTAAGATGGTGAGTTTTAGCCGCTTGTCCGGGTAGGCTGCCAGAACAACCTGGCAATCTTTAATCTGACCCTTCAATGGCACTTCTTTGCCATCCATAGAGTAACAATGGCCAAAGGTTTTGGTTAAGGGTAAGTCCAAGGCTTTAGCTACGAGGGCAGGCATTATGTTGTCAGAGGCACTAGAATCAATAATACAATTACTCAATTTTTGGCCATTCAACAGGAGAGAGACATAAAAAGGATTTGGCTTTTCCTTTTCATACTCGGTTTCTATAGAGTTCGTGGATCGACATCCTTCTGGAACCTGGGGAGTATCTTGAGGTTGGAAAGAAAAAGGTTCTTGAGTAGCAGAAGTTTCTCCTATAAAAGGTGTATCCACTTGAGGGCTTACATAATTTTCTCCTTTAACATATTTTACCAACTTATCCAGTTCTCCAGGGTTCATTCTCAAGAAATCGAGAGAGGAAATAGAAATTGTAGATGACTTACAGAACTCAACAAAATCAAAAGGAGATGAAGGGGCAACTATATTCCTAGAAAGAATTTTTACCTTCGAACTTTTTGAATTTGTACGTGTTTCTTCACCAGTAGGCTCCTTTCTTTTTGTATCTGTGCTCATGGCAGCTGCACTTGGAACAAACTTCTGAGTTCGTTGGTTTCTTGTTAAAATAGCGCAGGCTGGATCTTGTAGAGTTGCCAATACACTTCCCCCTTGCTCTGCACCAGGTACATATTCAGAGTAAAAAGATCTTGATGTACCCATGTCTGGAGAATCCTTTTCTTCATGAAATTGTTCATTATTCACCTCATCCCTGGTTGAATTTAGTTGTAAGTATCTCAACCATTCAGTGCATGTATCCCCATCATGGTCAGTGGTTAAATGGAACGAGCACATAGTTTCTTTGGGAGTAGCCTCTATCTGTAACCTTGGTTGAGGACCAGGTAACTGCAGCGCTTTCATCTGTTGTTGGGGCAGTTGTCTTAGACTTATATCTTGATAAGGAGTTGGATAAGTAGTCGTTCTATTCTGTTGTCTTTCTAGCATTGCTATATTATTCATAACTCTCTGTATCATTGGATCTGTAGTTGCACTTGTCAAAGGGCTGCTAGGAGTTTGTGCTTCTCTCTTCCACTTGCCCGCTGTTTTGAGAGTGTCTTCGAGCTCAATTGCTCTTGTCTGTGCATCTTCGAAGTTAGGCACTCCGTCTTTCAACAAATGAAAGCTTATATCTGATAGAACTGCATTGAGGAAGTAAATCTTTTTTTTCTCATTACTCGGAGCAGCAGTCGCGAGAATTCTTTGTAGAATTCTGTTGAATTTAGCCACAAACTCTCTCATTGGTTCATGTATCTCCTTCTTTAGCTGACTAAGTTGTATCAATAAAAAGACTTCATTATCAGGCATTTTGAACCTTCTTTCGAAAGCCTGCTTCATGGTGTCCCAATTCGTAATAGATCCATTTGGCAAGTGGCTGAACCAATCGGCAGCAGCATCTACTAGAGTTCTAACAAAGAGTCTCACTGCTACATCTTCAGTAGATACACTCATGATCCCGCAAGCGGTTTGGAAGGCATTGAGATGATCATCTGAAGAAACTTTGTTGTCCCCGCTAAACTTAGGCAGAATTTGATTGGCTCCTTTAGGTAGATCAGCGGGTTGGTTGACCCCTAGGTTCAGAGGCCCAATGTGTTGACCCCAAGGTCTGTTTCCAGCCATGAATGGAAGTTGGAGATTCAAAGGTTGAATATTTAAGAAAGTGGGAATTATAGTACCCGGAGAAATGATTGCTTGGATGGTTAAAGGGACAGCTAGATTTTGTCAGGGAGATGAGGGTCGACTGACAGTTTGAGCTTTCTTCCTTCGGGAAAGATTTGAATCTGGTTTAAAATTAAGGCTTTCCAACAGTTCAAAATCTTCATCCACCAATCCTCTACTACATTCCCCTCTCATGTATCTTCTGGTTGCTAGTTCAAGAATCTGTTCAAAACTTAGTTCTACGGTTGACCTTGTGCAATCCTGATAACTATGACAGCTTCCCTAGCAATAGGAATACCTCTCAAGCGTTCACCAAGTTCTTCTTCTCTTTCAAGCACTTCTTGAACCCGCTGGAATTCTTGATTACTTCGTCTGAACCTCCAAGCGACTGCAGCAAGGTCTGAGATTAAATCCTCTTGTGTGTCTTGAAAACCTAAATTTGGCTGGAGCACAGGGAACACATTATCATTAGGTAGCACCATTATGTGACATTGCGATGGGAAGTGGACTAGTGCACTTGACTGGTCTTTCCCTAGTAGAGTCGCCAAAATCTATTGGCGAATAGATTTGTTCTTTTTATACTCTGATATTTATCCTCCGACTCTATGTCTCTGAAAACAATTTATTTACACAACAGCCGGGTAAGCATTTACTTTGCTTCCCTCTGAATTTTTCAAAAAGGTACAGCTCCCTTTATAAGATATTCAACGAATGGAAAATGCAATTTTAACATACAAGCTTTTAACTGAAAAGTAGTAAAAGGACTCTCAACCGTTCCTAGACGGATGAGGTAGAACAACAGAAACTTGTAAAACCAAACAATGGAATGGAAGACTACCTTGTGGAAGAAAAATAAGCTTAAGCGGCCATTCAGAAAAATTTAGACTAACTAAAAATGCATCTACAGAAAAACTATAACTCAGAGAACTACAATAAATGACTGAAACTGAATAGCACATACACAAGATCAATATATAATTCTCAAAGTAGAACATATATATTTCACTATCTAATTCAAAGATCAAAATATTTTCATGCACGAGTATTCAGGTAAGACTGGCCCAAAGTCCAGTTATCATCAGTCATTCAAACTACTGCAAGAATAGAAAAGAACTTATACTACTGCTTCTATTAAATTCTATCTTTTTCTCTATTCTAATCTATATTCCCCCCTCCATGTCTTAAGCACCAGCTTAAATAGTTTAAATGGTCTGAGAAAGCCTCCCAAAAAACCCAGCTTCTCGGACCCCATAAAACAAGAAACAGTTAATAGTTAAAAACCAGTTTCTAAAGAAGAGTCAAAGTAGGGTAAATTGAGTAAACAAAACTGAATTTGATTCAATTTTCTTGAGCATCCTCTGATGTGGCAACCTTTACGAGCTTCCAGGACTGGTAAACTCGGAGTAGCTTCTGAGTAGGCGGGGCGTGCAGGTTCTTCAACGCGGTCAACTTGGCATGCGTGGCATTTTTCTCCCATCTCATCTCATAAATTTTCTCCACTTGCTTTGGCAATTGACTTCAGTTTAAGATAAGCATTGCTTCTATGTTGGCGGTCCTCGTGAGGTCATGAACCATCGGAGCTTCACTTTCCTTGAAAGCGTTCATTTCATCCATGAAGGACTTCACTAATGCATCAACTCCCTAGTCTGCATCTTCCAATTGTAGAATACCTGAGGGATTTACTATTTTAATATCCTTCAGGGTGTCAGAGTGAATCTCCTTCATGGCCTTTTCCATAACCCGCATCTGAGAAATGGCTATCTCGAACAAAGTGTTCTTCCAGCTGAAGTTCTTCTTTAGGATGAACAGCATACATGGGTCGACCAGCTTCATGGGGTTCTCTGTCAGAAATTGCTTCACTCTGTAATCTTCAATTTCTTGTACTCTTTTCATGATCTCTGAACAACTTTCAGCTTCACTTTCCCATATTGGGATCAATGTCTGAATTTCCCCCAAGAGCACTTCACCGTCTGTACGGGTGCTCACGAACTCTTTTATGAAATCACTACCTTCCGCTATGATGCCATCTATCCATGCCTTCATTACCTCTATCCAGGTCCTCCCCTGCTACACCTGTTTGAATAGCTTCTGACTTTCCATCGAATTAGGGTCAAACCCCTGATGAGCCTGCGCTAGAGGTATTGCACCATTCTCAGCAAGTGAAGATAAGAATTCCGCCATGGTCGAAACTATCTGTTTCAACTCCCGCTTCTTTTTGCCGTCCTTCTGTGACTGTCCGAGCATATGATAGGTAGAGAATTTGAAAATGTGATCGCGGGAGTCCCTGTTTAGCACTCTGAAATCCATCTTCGTTATCTCATAATCCTCAGGCTCAGGATCTTGGGTATTTCCCATAGATCTCACTGTAGCAATTTCAGCAGTGACTTTCCTGGTAGAAGGATCTGTTATTAGCCTCGCATCGCTCTTCACCCTTTTAGCTTTCGGAGTACGAGCTGCGTACCTCATCACTATTTTTTTAACTGGCATAGATAGAGGCTTGAAGCTTTTCCTTTTATTAACTGATTCCGTGAGCCAAGGTGGGACTGTGCTGGACACCATTCGATTGTCACGGGTCTTGACAAGTGCATCTGCATTCTGAGATAGGTCTTGGCAGTGCGTGAGACCTTCCTGCATCTTCCCCTTATGATCGGGGGTGAAGGTGAGATCTTCATCGTTGAGGTCACCGACGTCATCCAGATAATCAGGCTCCTCTGAGGCCATTTGGTTTTTCTTCTCAAATCTCATCCTTGGTCTTGACCTTGGCACGGTTGGAAGTTTCACCGAGGCCGTCTTCTCCTTCACTAGTATTTTCTCACCTGCATTCGATGACAAAAGAGAACTATTAGCAAGGGCTTGTGTTACACTCTTAATGGGCGAACCAGTGTTATGACTTGTATCTGTAAGAAGTTGAACGTCTTTCTTCTTCGCCATGATCCAGTTTTTTATTTCCTCAAAAATGCTGCAGGCCCGGAGTCTGATATCACTAGACTCCTTTCTGCTCCAATCGATGATCAAAACAGCATCCCCCTCAGAAAATGTGGCGGATGGACGGGGAACCTCTAGATCATCATCTTCTATATTTCTGGTATCAAACTTCAACTGCAGTAGTTTAATCTGAGATACCGTAAGCCTGGTTCTATCTCGTTCCCAAATCATTTTTTCATTGCTGAGATCTTCCCACAGGTCCTCCAGATGGTAACTTGGTGAAGGGCATTTTCCTAATCCCAGGGTCTGTCTGGCAAAGCCTTTACTATCGAACCCTGTTCTTGGTTCATATAAAGGCATGTGGAAGTTCAGTAAATTACTCCCCACAACAGATGCGTCCAGCATGCTGTTACAGATTAAGTGGCCTAACTTCACTAGGAACAGAGTGTTCCATTTATCTTCTGGGAGAGCTGTTTTAATGACAATGAACAACTGTCTGCAAACTTCTACAAGAATGAAATAGTCAAAAGTGTACCTAGGCAGCTTCAATGGTTCTTCTTCGAATCCTCCTACCCGAATGTAAGTAAAACAGGGAAATTGAATATAAAAGCTGCCAAATACTTTAACTAATCTCTGCGCATTGTCTGAAATCCTCTGGTTAGGCCTGCCAGCTAATTCCTGATGCAATTTCCCCCAGAACATATCATGTATTGTTCTATAATCCTCCAAAACCTTATCTCTTCTCAGTAATGGACAACACTCATAAATAAATAAATCTCCATTCCAGGGAGGTTTTTGAATAGGGTATAGGTCTTGAGTGCAGGCCAAGCAATACATCAGGTACGAAGACATGTAAAATCCTTCCCTAGTCATCTGATTCTGTCTGAGCTGGTCCCGAAGAGATGCGGCTATAATTTCAGCCCAGTTAATGTGTTGACTTCCTTCTAAGATGATTTCTACAAAATGGTACATCCACTCATCAAAGGATAGGGCCTGTTCTGAACCTTTTAATCGATGAAGGAGAACAACCAAATCATGTATTAGGGGGTTCATATGATCCTTGGTGAGAGTTTTGGGCAACCGCGACCCTCCTTTATAGTTGGTCTTCGTCCACCTTCTCGCTATGTGACTCCTATTTTTATCAGCACTTTCCCTGAATTGGGGCAGAGACTGGGTCGGCGTGAAGTTGACCAGACCTTCATCTGGTATTTTGAACACTACTGATATGGTTCTGCGGTTAACATGGATTAGGGTTTGACCATCCGTGTTCAAAATACTCTTCAACTTTACATCGTATCTATTGATACATTCTTGTACCGATTCCAGACAAACAGTAGCCGGTGGGAAAGCAGACGCTTCTAACAACCCACTAGCTAGGACTTCTACAATGTACTCCTCGTCAACATGAGTTGAGAGTTTTGAAGGTATAGTATCGACTAAAACCCCTAAAAGATCCGTGTCTGTTATGACCGGGGCCTTACATTCAAGATTCTTCACGTTGCCAAAGAAATGCATGACAGACCTCATGCCTGCCTAAGAATATGAAAGTCTACCAGCTCACTGCTTGAACTAATAAATTTGAAGGAATAATTGGAAATGAGAAGGTAGAGCTTGAAAGAAGCTACTTGTACGCTTTGCACTTCGACCAGACCACCCTTCCAGCACCCAGACCCCGCAGTGTACAATAGGAAAAAATGACTTACCCAGTTTCTATTTTTAGTTGCCACTTGAAGCGCAAAATATACTCCATTACGTGAGTATTAATAGGTTTTTTGATACCAAGTGGTGATAAGCAATAAATGCCTTCAAATCAAATTAACTCTTCAGGATCCGCCACCTTTTCAATCATCATTATTCAATCTCAAACCAAATATTTCCCAATCGTGCAAGTGATTGCCTCATTTTCCGCGCACTGGCCCGTCCAATGAAATCACACCACATCTATACGGCGTGTCTTGTCAGGACATCCCATCATTATTGATCACACCGGTAGTCCGTTTGAACTACTTTGAACTCCTTCGAACCAGAGTTCGAAGAGGTTCAACCTCTCTCAAGAGGAAAATGTTGCACGCCTTCCTGCATAACACATCGTTAGTAATAAAGGACTCGGGCCGCTTTTGAACTCCTTTGAACTACTTTGAACTGGAGTTCGAAGAGGTTCAAAGTGATTCAAATGACTTGAAAGGATATGTTATCAGTTTAAAACGGGTCAAACTGATACAAACGACGCCGAAAGCTCAGATTTGACAAATTCAAATGCACGAAGACTCGTGGGAAGACCAACAAGGTGGAAAAATGAACAGAGTGAAGCTTGACACGAGAACTTGAAAAGTTCAAAATAAGGCGACTCTTACTCACCCAACACACCTTTCCACCAAGACAATTTTTACATGGACATGGATATTTGTCAATGTCCCCCTCATCAGCTACTCTCTCATCATATGCATGATATTGACCTATAGTCAACCTATGATGTTCATCCATCTATAATATTCTGCATTCCAATAATAATTTAGTTTCTAAATTAAAGAAAAAACATCAATCTAAAAATAGAGATGCTGAAACATTATTTAAAGTAGTCACTTTTAGTAGAGACCATAAAAGAAAGAAGAGGATATAATGATTCATTGTTATGACATCTATCTTACATTCATTTGAAGTTTACCTAGTGACAATGGAATATGTATGTGTTTCAGGTTTCAAATTACCTCTGAATTTGTTGCAGAGGGCCTTGCTAATGTGAAATTTGTTGCAGAAAACTTTGAATTCCTTTCCCACCTTTTCAAAAGTCTCCAAGTCCTATCTAAACAATCTTTATAACCCATACAAGTGCTTCAATATATGGGCCTATTCTCATATACAATAAAATATTGAGCATGTTATCATCATTTTTACAAGGGGTAGGAGATGGGTCTCATTGTAAGTATGGATTTAACTTGTGCTATATACAAGGGATCAAGGTTCCATGGTCTAATAACATGCCTTAAGAGCTAAACATTTCAATTTTTCACAAGAGAGACTTTTTCAATGGTGTGCCTCTAATATCAAAAATATCACTATTGCCCTAGATATTCTTCTACCATTACATTTGAAAGTTTCTATTCTGATGTTTGATATCAAACTGGATATGCATCTTCAACAATATCTTTATTCAATTTCTACCCAATTTTTCCATGTTTCTACAGTCTTCTTGATTCCACCATAATTTTTGAAGATAGAAAATACCACTAAACCATATGTTGGTTAAGAAACTCTAAGAAAATCTTAAATGTAGTGGAAGAAGAAATGTAACACTCATAATATAACAAGAGAAGTTACCCTGGGAAACCCTTTTGTAAAAGAAAACACCTAAAAAAGCCACACAACTACTATATTAACTCAACCATTCATAATACAACAAGATAGTTTGCACTTGCGCTTAACCCTTACGCATATACAAGAATTTATACACCAGTATGGAAAATTGCTAAGCAGTATTACAATACAACAGGCATAAAAAGGCCACCTCACCCCCACCCTTGACCAATGCCCCAAGTCCCACTAATTGTATCAATCTGTATTGTATATAATAAGGAGTGTAAAACATGAAACTTAGAGTATGACACATCAAACAACTCTCTTTTCCTTCTAAATGGACATCTTTAAACTCAAGCTATCCAATCTAACAAATTGAAGAAAACAAAAATTAAGGAAATGTTTGTATTGCCAAAGGCAAGAAATATAATTGTTGGAGATTTGCCAGCAGGCCAGTACTGACTGTATGTTTCTCATTGATAACAACATATGGAAAGTAACATGCATGGAAGTCTTATGAAGTAAGATTTTTATATATGTAGCATGGACATGATATCAGCATGATATCATGGGCGTAGAAGTTAACTATTAGTACAGACAGTTATATAGCAGTTGGTGTCAGTAGTGTTCCTGACAGAGTTACAGGTAGTGTTCTATGTATAGTTATCCGTATAGTTATCATGGATCCTTGTGCACTTGGATATATGTTGAAGACATGTTAGTGATGTTAAGTTCATGGAAGCATGGTCTAATGATGAATGCAAGTAAAGTTATGTAGTCGTTATTCACCAGTAGCAGTTTCCTGTGTTTGTTTAGTATAGCCGATAGATATTTTATTGGTTCTAGAGTTGCACCTATCTTGAGGGTATGCGCCCTTGGTGTTAAGCTTATAGAAGTGTTATTGATATTTGGTTAAGAGTGCTTGAGTTAATTTAGCTTGAGGAGGAAGGTCCAATTGTTTTACTAGAGCCGATAGTGTGTAGCGTGCGTCTACATTTATTTTATTAGACATGTCCCAGAATGAGTTGCGTGCATAATAGAGCTGACAAAATGTGTGTTGGAGTTTTTTATGGTTTCTCTTTTACAATTTCAAGGTGGTTCTAATGGGCCAACTTGATAATATCATTTGGAGGGAAGATATTTATAGGTAGTCATTTGTGATTGCTGAAGTGTGGTTCATAGTTGATTGAGCAAGAGCAGAGTAGAGTGTGCAAAGTGTTGAGACATCAGAAGAAGGTCTATGTGATCAAGTAAAGTACTTGTACTATTCATTGAAGTTGATCTAGATAGCAGGTCAAAATGCAGTTCACCAAGATCTAGATATAGTGTATATCTATTATTCAGATGGTTGTAGCCTTCGCCCATTTGAGCAGTGAGCTCTCGGACAGTGCATCCTCTCCCCTAATAGGGACAATTGTAAAAGACTCTTTACAGGGTCTGACCCTTGACTAGGTCTACTATAATTAATATATTGTAAAGCTACTCCTAACAGGGTAAAGGATCTTCTAACAAGGATCATTATACACTAGTACAAAATATTAGTGGGTATCAAGTCCCACCGGGGTTTTTACCTATTTGGGTTTCCCCGTAACCAAAATATTGGTGTTGTGTTCTTGTGTTCTTTCATTGTGTTTATGCTTTATGTTTAAGTATACTTAATTGGATAAAGAATTGAATCTTATAGATAACTGATTCACCCCCCTCTCAGTTATCTCTTGGGACTATTCCTAGAAATTGGTATCAGAGCCAAGTGCCTCGGAGAGAAAGTTTAATAGCTTGAGGTTGATCAAATGGCATACTTTAGGAAAGAAAGTCCTAAGTTTGATAGAGAGAATTATCTTGATTGGAAGAACAAGATGGTGACTCATTTGTAGTGCATTCATTGATTTTGAAGTTTTTGATGTGACTATCAAAGCAGCTAAGATACCTACCCTAGACAACCTTGCTCAAGAAGATGCTACTGATAGGCAAAAGGAATTTTTGCATCATAATGCCATTTCTAAAGAAGCCCTCATCAACACCCTATCTAATGGAAAGTTTTCAAAAATAAAAAAGGTGGATACAGCCCACAAAATATGGAAGCACCTAGAAGACATATTTGAAGGAGACAAATAAGCAAAGGATGTGCGCAGAAATACTTGGAAGAAAAGATACAATGCATTAGGGATGCTGCCTGAGGAAAAAATCAAAGCTTATAATCAAAGGATAAATAAAGCAGTTGCTAGAATCATAAACAATGGTGGGGAGATTTCAAAGGAGGACATTATGGACAAATTGATGACCACTCTTACTCTAGAATATGAAAGAAAGATCAACATCCTTGATGAGACCGTGAAGCTTACATCAAACTTCAAGAGAGAGACTTTGATCATCAAACTCTCTTCTTTTTAGATCTCAAGATTGAAGTCAGAACCAAAGAGTGAAACAACCTTCAAAGCAATAGTCCATGGTAAGAAATCTACAAACACTTATGGTAATTTTGATGATGATGATGAAGAGAAAACTCTAGAGGATTTCATTGCTATGATTGCTAAAAGAGAAAATAAAGGAAAAGGAAAATATGAAGGTCAATTACCATTTAAGTTCTTTTCATGTAATAAGATTGGTCACTTTTCATCTAAGTGTCCTACTAGAGCCAGAAAGTTCAAAAAGGATTACAAGCCTAAGTATTCTAAGGAATGCTACTATGCTGGAGATGGTGTATCAGATGATGAATCTAGTGAAGAAGAAATTGGATTCATTGATATTGTAGATAAAATGAATAATAAGATATCTCATGAAGAGAAGAAAGGACATCAAGAGCTTGCATTGATTTCACAAGCTCACATAAGGATAGACTGGATTATAGATAGTGGTTGTTCACATCACATGACTGGTGAGAAAGGTAGGTTTGTTCATTTGGATAAATACAATGGAGGTATGGTCAGATTTGGAGATAACACTCCTAAACCAATAGTTGTTAGAGGAGCCATCACTTTGGATGGAAAGAACAGTACTGATGATGTTCTTTATGTTGATGGTTTGAAACATAACCTTCTCAGTGGTGGTTAGTTACTTGGAAAAGGCTATCAATTGGAGTTCAAAGATGACAAATGCATCATTAACAACAAGGATGGTGTTATGATTGCATTAGGATCAAAGACAAGAGGTAATGTGTTTTAACTCAATTTAGAAGCAAGTTGTTTTGTTGCTAAAGTTGATGATAGTTGGTTGTGGCATAAGAGACTACGTCATATCAATTTTGATAACATAGTAAAGATAAGCAATGTAAAAGTAGTACTTGAGATCTACCTAGCATAGAAAAGCTAGTTGATACTATATGCAGGGAATGTGTGATGGGAAAGCATGTGAGAAATTTATTCAGGAGCAAGTAGAATTCAGCAAAGAACAAGTTGGATCTGATTCATACAGATCTATGTAGTCCAACTCAAACAAGATCATACTATGGTGAAAGGTATTTCATTTTGTTTGTTGATGATTATACTAGGATGATGTGGGTTGTGTTCTTAAAAGATAAGTCAGAAGCATTTTAGAAGTTCAAAATATTCAAAGCTAAATTTGAGAATGAATCTGGACTAAAGATAAAGTGTTTGAGATCGGATAGAGGAGGAGAATTCACCTCTGATAGATTCTATGAGTACTATGAAGAACATGGCATAAAGAGATAGTTAAGAGCACCTAGAACCCCTCAGCAGAATGGAATTACAGAGAGAAGGAATAGGATAAGTCTTGATACAACACGCACCATTATGATAGAAGGAAAAGTTGCACACACCTATTGGAGAGATGTGGTCAATACAATAGTCTATACCATCAATAGAATTCAATTGAGGTGAGGCATTGACAAAACACCTTATGAGCTATGGTTTGGTAATGTTCCCATAGTAAAATACTTCAGAATCTTTGGAAGCAAGTGCTACATCAAGAGGGATGAAGCAGTAGGCAAGTTTGATGCAAGAAGTGATGAAGGTATTTTTCTTGGTTACTCTACTAAAAGTAAAGCCTATAGATGTTTCAATTTAAGATTGAAAAAGATCATTAAAAATGCTCATGTAAATATTGATGAAAAGTTTATGATTCAAGAAAGATATCATGATTACTCACCCATGATTGAGGAAGAACCTAGACCCTCTACTAATGAGACTATTATTGAAGAAATATTTGACAGTATTGATGTGTTATTCAATTACCCTGAGACAAGTGAAGAAGAAACTGCCAAGGCTGATAAGTTAGCATCACCTAAAGTTCCAAAGTTTACATCAAGAAATCATTCCAAGATAGACATCATTGGAGATTAGATCGCAAAATTCCTAACAAGGTCCCAAGCAAAGAACTCAACTAGCAGTGAAGCGGTATGTTTACTATCTCAGATTGAACCTTTAAGTGTTGAAGATGCATGTAATGATTCAAATTGGCATTATGCTATGAAAGAAGAACTTGATTATATTGTTAAGAATGACACTTGGGAACTGGTCCCAAGACCTAGTGATAAGAATGTGATTGGAACAAAATGGATATTCATAAACAAGATGAATGAAGATGGTATAGTAGTAAGAAACAAAGCAAGATTAGTATGCAAAGGATATGGGCAAAGAGAAGACATTGATTATTTAGACACATTTGCACCTGTGAGTAGCTTAGAAGCTATTAAGTTGTTTCTAGCCTATGCTATAGTAAAAATATTCAAAGTTTATCAGATGGATGTCAAGTCATCATTCCTGAATGGAGATTTAAAATAAGAAGTATACATTGAGCAGATAGAAGGATTCACCTTATCAGATAGTCCTGATATGGTATGCAAATTAAAGAAGGCCCTCTATGGACTTAAGCAAGCCCCTAGAGCATGGCATGAGAGACTAGATGGATACTTAAAAAAGATTGGATTCAAGAAAGGAGCAGCAGATTGTAATCTATTCATTAGAGAGACATCTGAAGGTTTGCTTCTTGTAGCTATATTTTTTGATGACATTATCTTTGGAGGTAATGACAAACTAAGTGCTGAATTTGCCAAGAAATGCAAAATGAGTTTGAGATGAGTATGATTGGTCTTATCAAATACTTTTTGGGACTAAATGTGTAGCAGACAGAAAAAGGAATTTTTATTAATCAGTCAAAATATGTGAAAGAGATACTGAAGAAATTCAAGATGGATGATTGCAAGACAGTAGGAACCCCTATGATCACTAGATGCAAGCTTACAAAAGAAGCTGACTCACTAGTAGTAGATATAACATTGTACAAGTCTATGATTGGTAAACTCATATATCTTACTCAGACTAGACCTGATATTTCAAATGGAGTTGGCATAATTGGAAGATTTGTAGCAAAACCTAGACAAAGTCACCTCATGAAAATAAAAATAATATTCAGATACTTGTAGGGCACTATAGATTATGGCCTATGGTATCCTAATTTAGAAAATGTTGAGCTTCATGTGTACACTAATGCAGATTGGGCAGGATGTGTTGATGATAGAAAGAGTACTTCAGGAGGAGCAGTGTTTCTTGGTAACAAACTTGTCACTTGGACAAGCCAGAAACAAAATTGTATTTCTCAGTCAACAGTAGAAGCAGAGTATGTTACAGGAGCCTTGAATTGTTCTACAATTGATTGGATTAAGTAGATGATAAAATATTTTGGAATTTAGATTGATTATCCTATTTTTATTCATTGTGATAACACTAGCACTATTAATATGTCAAAAAACCCTGTGATGCATGCTAAGACAAAGCACATTGAGATCAAGTATCACTTCCTAAGAGAGAAAGTGGTAGAGAAAGAAGTCAAGTTGGACTATGTGAGTACTAAGGATCAGTTGGTAGATATATTCACAAAGCCCTTGCCTAAGGATACTTTTGAGTATCTCGGGGAGAAGTTGGGAGTCATTCCCTTCCCTATTTCTACTTAGAAGAAAGAAGGAAAGGCATAAGTCCTCTGGGACTGGTGGAAGGTTGACTACTCTACCTCAGGAGTAGTACCGGTGCTTAAAATGAATGGCACCCCTTTCCATTGATGTCAAAGGGGGATTAATATACAGATTCATGAAAAATAGAAGCAAAAGAGGAGTAATATACTAAGGGGCAACAACAATCAGATTTGACAGCAGTTTAGTTGAGGAAATGGAGAATATTAGAAAATATTGCAGTAGATGGAGGATTCATCTTTAGGGGAGTTTTGAAGAGGAAATGAAGAATTTTATAAAATAAATGTTCATTTGGTTTTGTGGTGGTTTTTAATTCCACATGTTGCCATCAATGCCAAAGGGGGAGATTGTTAGAGATTTGCTAGCAGGCCAGTACTGACTATATGTTTGTCATTGATAACAACATATGGAAAGTAGCATATGTGGAAGTCTTATGTAGTAATATTTATGTATATGTAGCATGGACATAATATCATCACGATATCATGGGCGCAGAGGTTAACTGTTAGTACAAACATTTAAATAGTAGTTGGTGTCAGCAGTGTTCCTGACAGAGTTACAGGTAGTGTTCTATGTATAGTTGTTCGTACAGTTATCATGGATCCTTGCACACTTGGATATATGTTGAAGACATGTTAGTGATGTTAAGTTCATCGATGCATGGTCTGATGATGAATGCAAGTAAAGTTATGCAATCATTATTCACCAGTAGTAGTTTCATATGTTTGTTCAGTAGAGCCGACAGAGATTTTATTGATTCTAGAGTTGCGCCTATCTTGAGGGTATGTGCCCTTGGCATTAAGCTTAGAGAAGTGTTATTAATGTTCGGTTAAGAGCACTTGAATTAATTTAGCTTAAGGAGGAAGTTCCAATTTTTTTGGTAGAGCCGACAATGTGTAGCATACGTCTACATTTATGTTATTAGAGAAGTCCCAGAATGAGTTTGCGTGCATAATAGAGCCGACATAATGTTTTTTGGAGTTTGTTATGGTTTCTCTTTTATGATTTCAAGGTGGTTCTAATAGGCTGACTTGATTATATCATTTGGAGGGAAGATATGTATAGGAAATCATTTTTGATTATTGAAGTGTGGCTCATAGTTGATTGAGCAAGAGCAAAGCAGAGTGTGCAAAGTGTTGAGCCATCAGAAGAAGGTCTATGTGACCAATTAAAGTACTTTTTCTATTCATTGGAACTAATCTAGATAACAGGTCAAAGGACAGTTCACCAAGGTCCAAATATAGTGTATATCTGTTATTCAAAAGGTTGTAGCCTTCACCCATTTGAGCGGTGAGCTCTCAGGTAGTGCGTCCTCTCCCCTAACATGGACAATTGTAAAAGACTCCTTACAGGGTCCGACCCTTGACCAAGTCTACTGTACTTAATATATTGTAAAGCTACTCCTAACAAGGTAAAGGATCTTCTAACAAGGATCATTATAGACTAGTACAGAATATTAGTGGGTATCAAGTACCACTGGGGTTTTTACCTATTTGGGTTTTCCCGTAACCAAAATATTGGTGTTGTATTCTTTCATTGTGTTTATGCTTTATGTTTAAGTATACTTAATTGGATAAAGAATTGAATCTTGTAGATAACTGATTCACCCCCCCCCCCCTCTCTCAATTATCTCTTGGGACTATTCCTAACAATAATAAGTCATAGAAATCATACAAACATTCTACAACAAGCTACCAGCCTATCAAGAATGCTTCACATGCCACTTGTGCTAACCCAAATAGATTTCAGTCCAAAGACAATATGAATAAACTATTCAATATAAATATATAAAGTTACATGAGATACTGAATAACACTTATCAGTCATATATTATTCTTATTAAGTGGATGACTCTTGATACTATATATGTACCAGACTGATCTGGAAGGGAGTTCCAAGCACTAGCAACCTGATCTAGATTGGACATTGTTGTGAAACTTCTCAACCCTCTCCATGACATTGGAAACTTAGATTTACAGTTAACTGAATGTGGACGCTTGAAAATATATAGCACATTGTTACCCATTTAGTATACAATGGTGTTAATTTAAACCAAATTATGAATACAACAATACTCTATTCGGTGCTGATACAAGACTTTCTCCCTGGAACAGTATTTGACTACCTCCTCCCTTGCCTCCTTCCAGATGGGTGACAATCACTGATGATTTGTGACAAAAAGGGAATGTGGGAGAGAATTTTTTTCATGGAAGATCCATTTCAGGTTTGGTTTATCCATGAATATCTCAAACACTCTTTGTGTGCATTTGTAACTTTAAAATCTTGTCAGATAGGGATTAGTATAGTTCTATTTTTTTTCCTTGGACATGATATATCAGACATTGTGTGGCATCAAATTCTTGGTTTTCTTAAATTGAAGGCGACATTTGTATAAATTCATGCCCTTACACTCTCATGATATACCTATACATTTCAAGTTTTCATTTCTATTTTTAATTTAGAACTCATTATCTCTTTTTAGTTGTTGCATTGATGAGACTTGGATGGATGGTTTTTATACATGCTAATTATTAGTTCTATTGGCTGCTTCTTGTTACTTGTCGATATCAATATAAAAATGGTCCAAGATGTAGTCAAATATTTCCAAAGAATGAGTCCCTAATCATGGAGAATGCAATATAAATGAGTTGTATACTAAAAAGCGTGTAGATATGAATAAGGTGTAGACAGATGTACATGAATGTGTTTAAGTGGTGATAGGTGAAGGCTAAAGGAATGAATCCAATTTCACACAATATTGTGTCATTTGCTAATATGTGTTTTTATTAAGTTGTTCATGATAGTTAACTTATGTTTGGTTTAGTAGTGAATTTACCTTAGCCTGAACTTGTACTAGGAGAAAGTGAGAAACCTGAGAAAGCAGTGCTATAATTGGAATGAAATAAATTAATAGGTTTATAAAAATTCCATAGTTAGGTAGAGTTTATGTTTTTATCTTGTGTTTGGTTTAGGACTGTCCGATCTGTCTACAAGTGTGGTCTTACCTTATGTAGTAATGTCTTTATTCCACCCGTCCAAGGTGTGTGCAGGCAATATGGAGCCAAAACAAATGACAAAGCAATATCTAGTTGGAAGCCTACCAGGTAATGCTTAACATTCAATTCTGTGATATATCTGTGAATCCTTACAATATTTTCTATTTGTAGCATGTAATTGTTATTTTTTTCTCACAATTCTTCCCTTTAATGGTGATGTTGTAGACTGTGATGTCAACTTTGAAGGACACAATAGGTGTTATAAAGTTCAGTCATCATTTCATATAGCCATCAAAGGCATCCTATCAACACCATACAATAGTAATCGCATTGGAATTTCAAGAGGTTTTTATCACTCAAATAGCAGATACTGGCAGACAGTGGATTGTATTCTTCAAGCAAAGGATGAATGTTATAGCTTTAGAGCATTTTTATAATTTCCAGTAAGAACTTAATGAAAAATTAACAAAATGAAGAAAAACCAATTTCAAGACACCAATAATGGTCATTAGCATTTCAAATTATTGAAAGGAGTGGCCATGATCAGAGAGGAAGAGCTTTTTCTGAATCAATGTTAGAACTGTGGCTATTTATAGCTCAATGCTCTTTTTAGTTGTCGTTGTTTTTAAGAGACAATCATTTTCTAAAATGTTTACTTTTAAACAACTATCTATAAGTTGGCTATTTTTAGATGATTTTCTAGGTGGTTTTTTTTAAGTTGATAGTTATCCTTATTTGATGTCTATTTTAAGATTTTCTGATATGGTTTACCATTTCTGAACAAATTTTTATATTAAGCTTGCTTTGCATGCAAACTATTCATAGCTTTAGAAGTTTTAATTAACTTCATTATTTTTCATTCAAAATTTTGTAAACTCTTAAGAACTGTCAATTGCACTTTGTTTTCTAATAGGAATTTATGCCTACTTGCTACTAAACTTGATGTTCAAACATCTTATGAGAGATCTTGTGTATATGTGTTTAGAATCTTTACGAGCATAATCAATTCAAATGAACAGTCAATAGAAAATAGAGTTCATACACAACTTAAGATTGTAAATACCCAAAACAAAAATGTTGATTGACAAAATAGAACTAAAATTTGGTAGCAAGAGCACATAAGTAAAATTTGGTAGATATTATAAACTATTACATTATCTTTACGAGCATAATCAATTCAAATGAACAGTCAATAGAAAATAGAGTTTATACAGAAATTAAGATTATATATACCCAAAAATAAATGTTGATTGACAAAATAACAGTACACTTGAAGCGGTGGAAAAAAAACTATCGGCTAACCCATTGCATGCCCACACACATCCGACTTCTAGTTAAAGTCAAATTAGCAAGGGAGGCCTACTATTTGGAATTTGGCTAACTCAAATCTATTGCCATTGCTGGCTGACTACTTTGGAGTATGGAAAATGAAACCTGTACATTTAAGTGTTTTAATCCCCCAAGTTAGAGAATATGAAATGTAGATCAAGTTAATTAAAAGGCGGTGATTCATATGAAGAAAACAGAACAAAAAAGATATTATTAACATGTATAGTCATTAATATTATTAAATTCAGTGAGAAAGGAAAATTGAGAGCAACAAATTATTAAAAGTAGCAAGTAAATTGATAAGGGCCAAATATAATTGAAGGACATCAATATATGCAGTGATTACTTTAATTAATAAGTAGCCATTATCTTGGAGGGGAGGTGTCCCTTGAAATTTGTAGGGATGTGTCTTCCTATCGTAAGAAGGTATAAGAGGGCCAATGCATTAGGAGAAGGCATCAAAGAGATTAGATTAGATATACAAATCCGTAATCAGTAATGAGAAGACTGGTAATCCAGCAAGGAATTGGTATGCAATATGGATGAATGGTATTATATATATAGATAATATTTTTTATGCCTTTGATCAAGATACTAATGAATTTTCTGATCTATTTGATTTCTATAATTAATGAATTTATGTATTTGTTGCCTTATAAGTAATCATATGTGGAATTGGAGGAAATATCTTAGAGAGAGGCAACAGAACACACACCACCCTTGTTGAATGGAGGAGAGTTTCTACCACTTGTGGACCAAGGGGTCAAATTGTCTTGGTTGGATATTTTGTGCTCTTGGGCTTAGTTGTGACAAATAGTCTCCCAACATCCTATCACGCCTTTCCATCCAAACCCTACTATGGTTGATTATGGGTGTTATAACTATAGCCTAGAAGTGATCATGTATGGGTTAGAAAGGAGACACATTAGGAAGAAGGAGAAGCAATAGACCACTTCCCACAATGGAAGTATGTCACACCATGTTGGATGGATGAGAGTTCCTACCACTTGTGGGTCAAAGAGTCATATTGTCTTGGTTGGATATTTCATGCTATTAGGATTAGTTGTGACGAATAATTTTTGGGTGTTCTATCACGCTTTCCCTTCTAATTTGTAACATGTTAATCTATTTCAATATAAATAAAAATCAACATTTCATCATAAAATTTATTACAATTGATAATATAAAATTTTCTTTTCACTACTTTCAAAATTGAAATAGAATTGAAATCTTTTCCACATGAACATGAAAACTACCAAATAATAGAATTAACTAATCTTTGCTTTCAAAAGAAATGCATAAACAAAGAGAGAAAAAGGGATTACTATTTCATTCTTTCATCTTGGAAATCTTTTACAAGTCTTGGCATCAATGGATGAGGGAGAGCATCATCAGGTGCTTTACCTCCCAACCATTGACCAATGGTGCTATGCTCAACTTCCTACTAGAAGTGGCCCTGCCCTAAATGGGGTTGCAAACACAAGGTTAGGTTTGATTTCCATCTAAGCCCAGTGTTTAGAACCTACACAATTCATAGTCGGTCACACACTATAGGTACCATCTAACTAGTATGGCCCTTTTCACAAGATATGTGTCTCGTGTATTGAACTCATGGTCGCATGCAACTGCATTATGCCACCTTGGCCAAGGTTTATAAAGAAGCTAACACTATCTTGTGCTCTCAGTATTCACTGCTCTTGCTAGAATTGTATGTAAAATTAAGTTCAACTGACTCATTGGTCTTAACAACCAACAACAAGCTATCTGCCAATGTCTACTGACACCAATAGTCATAATGGCCTTCGAGGGATGGTGACCCACTAACAAGCAACTGCTCAACTGTCAACTGACTCAACGGTCATAATGACCTTCAAGGGAATGAGACCCACTAATAGACAAATGATGTTTCTTAATCAGATTTTTTCTATGTTATGCATGAATCCATTTTTTTGTTTAAATATGATGTTTAGGTTAATTAACCCCTTCTTGCATTTGCATGGGTGTTAACTAACTTCCTTTCTATTCTATCATGTTTTAGCTTATAGTGACTCTTGGATTAATCCCTATATTATATCTGATTTAGATAGAGAAGCTGGTAGGATGCCCAAACATATAACAGAGATAAGTGTTCATTCCTATGAACATGCATACTATGGATTTTGATCACAAAGAAGTTACAATTTAGATTCTTGATTTAATATTCTCCTTTGGTTTGTTTTTTATTAGGTAAAATAGGTTTTGAATGGACCCTGAAACCATATACAATCAGTTTTTGAAGGGAACTATAACCCAAAGAAGTGAAAGATAGGAAGAAGTAGCACAAATCTAAGATGAGATAGCTAGGAGAAGAAGATAATATTTACAGAGCCTCCCAACACAGACTACCAGTGGAACTACCAACAGCCCCAGAACATCAAAACAACAGTAGCCTAAAGAAGGATAAGCACTAAGGCTCTAGGCTGCATGAAACCATTAGAGTAAAGCCTAAGCTTTACACCAACAGAAGAAAACTAGGGTTTTTAGGTGGCTTTTATAACCATTCTGGGTTTTAACCTGGGACCCAAAACTAGCATGGTGGTGAAACCAGTCCACCCTTGTAGAACCTAACATGAATAATAACAATGGGTTAAAATTTTTAAGCATGTTTAACTTGAGTTGCGCCAAGACATAAGGGTTTTGAAAGGCTCCCCCAAACATCACAAGAAAAATAGGGTAACGAAAGTCTCCCCAAACCACCAAGCCACAATCTGCTAGGAGAAAGAAATTACAAGCAAAGCACTCAGGCAAAAGGAGCTCCCTCCAACACAAGCCAAGTCTAGCAGCAATACTCCTTCCCACCACTTTCAACTAGCAATGAGCCTCCTCTATAGGCTGAGCCTCCACCTCAAAAGGAGCTTCCACCTCAACAAGAAGCTAGAAAGGTGAAAGAAGTAGAGAAGCCATCAATAGCCACTGGGCCTAGGAGTGAAACCCCACCTCAGCAAGGGTCTACACCATAGAATGTAAAGGGAAGAATGAGCCTACACTCTGGCACAACTACCCTCTAACCTTGTGTAATAGAGTAGAGAAGCCTCTCCACACCAAAGAACCAAGGGGATGAGCACACCTCAAGAAGATAAGCCACGGGGCAACAAAAAGGAGCTCCGTAAAAATAGAGAGGAGGAAGACTAAAAATAAGAAAACCCCCTGCATCAAAGAAGGCTGAACCCAGATAGCCATCTGGCCCAAGAGCTCAAGGGGAGAAATAGCTCCCAAAAACCTTCCACTGAGTGATAGGAATAGAGGAGGATAGGACAAATCCACCAAAAGAGTACTCAAGGAACCACTAGATCCATCCCCTCTAGAAGAAAGGACACGCTACTAACAGAGCAAGCACAGGGCAAGTCAAATGAAACCCTGAACTCACAACACCCACTCCAACAATCCACACACCGAGAAAAAGCCCAAGGGAGAGGGGAGAAGCAAGAGAGAGACAAGGCATCACTAAAAAGAGAGGAGGAGGCCTCCACGCAAGCATCATCAGCCATCTCGGCACAAATAGGAGTAGACTAGAACACCAAGAAAGCATCAGGTCGAAGCATGTTGGGCACAAATAAAACCCCATCCACCAAATCTAGCAAAAGTACATGTGGGTCATCATCTTTGTCGCCAAACTCACTCGGCTCCTTTGAAGAACCAGAAGCCCAAGCTTTTGAGGCCCTCTTCTTGCTCCGCTCCATCTAGTTCTCATTTGGTTTGTTTACATGTGCATGTAATCGAATTAGAATACATGTGATTCTTTTTAATAGGTGGAGATCATTTGATCTTTTGATGATGAACTTCCTTAAGAATTAGACATGCAGTCAATATCATGATGATGAACTCACTCACTCACTCTGTGTGTGTGTGTGTGTGTGTGTGTATGTATATATATATATATATATATATATATATATATATATATATATATATATATATATATATATATATATATATATATATATATATATATATATATATATATATATATATATATATATATATATATATATATATATATATATATATATATATATATATATATATATATATATATATATATATATATATATATATATATATACTGAATCAAATCAGAATGCACACATATACTTGATGATAAATTATGTGCTTGATTGAATTTGCAGAAGTGCATACGATTACTTATAATGTGTTCAATGCATAAATGCTTCAATCCATGATCAACTGTAACTGTTGTAAATTGATAATAGCATTCATATAAGGAATGTAATTGTATAAAAGATTGGCTTGCCTGTGCCATTGATGTATCAAATCAGACATGAATTTTCTCCACCTGAACCTTCAACTCCAGCTGGTAACTATGATAAAAACCAATTACAGTGGTCTTGTTGTTCTGCATATGCAGATGGATTATGGTCTAGCTCAAATGATCATTATTTTGATTGAGAGAGAGAGAGAGAGTGGATATATGAAGATTGAAAGGGGCTCTAGCTATTATGAAAGAATAATTAGCAGCACAAGCAATTCTTGTTTCAAAGAACAAATGAACAATTTGCATAGCGCAATACAATGCTTGGTTGAAAAAGAATGAATGAATAAATTATGAAGTGCGAAAACCATTCTTGGTTTGGAAAAGAGCAATGGATAATACGTAGCAACTGAGAGAAGAGTTCCCTCCCTTCATGATGATTCCTTCTTATTACTTTTTCCCCATGAGGCAAATGAAAAACTCTTTGAAATTATATGGGTGCAGTAAGATGGAGGAGTTACATTCTTGTAACTCCACTGTGACCCTTCTAGGATTGAATTTACAACTCGCCTTTTAGTAGTGGGTTTTGAATTTGAATAATGAGCATACTGTTATACACACACATACATTTGATCATATAACTACTTTAATGTGTATATGTATATACCGATTTATATACATACGCATATTTTATGTTGCTTTTGTGTGTATATATGTATGTATGTACTGAGAGAAGAGTTCCCTCCCTTCATGATGATTCCTTCTTATTACTTTTTCCCCATGAAGCAAATGAAAAACTCTTTGAAATTATATGGGTGCAGTAAGATGGAGTTACATTCTTGTAACTCCACTGTGACCCTTCTAGGATTGAATTTACATCTCGCCTTTTAGTAGTGGGTTTTGAATTTGAATAATGAACATACTTTTATACACACACATACATTCAATCGTATAACTACTTTAATGTGTATATGTATATACCTATTTATATACATACGCATATTTTATGTTCCTTTTGTGTGTGTATATATGTATGTATGTACTTCAAGGATTGAATTTGCATCTCAGCATATAGCCATGGGTTTTGAATTTGAATAATGAACATACCTATATATGTTGCAGATAGGGCTTGGTATCTTCATACAAGTTATTTTCAAGGAATGTAGTTGTGTCCACAAAATACCTTGAAGAAAAAATAAGAAGAGAACAATAAAAAAGAAAAAGAATAAGGGTTTCCATATATAGTCACATTCATAATAGTTTGTAAACCTAGAACACTAAAAGTAATGACAGTATAGAGTCGCAGGGTTAAGTCTAGAGAGATGAAAATGCCACCCACGGGAATGTAGCATTGTAGAGATTGAGGAAAAGCATTGGAAAAGCCATAGTTTGTAGCTTGAAAAGCCCTAACAAGTTAATAAACATTAATCTTCCATGAGAATGAATTGGGTTTTTCAATAAGACTTATATGTTCATACGCAACAGAGGAAAAAATGAAGCCTTCAGAATTATCTCTCGCAAAAAACCAATGTATCCATGACCTTCAAAATTTGAGATGCTCAAATGTCATGCGTGAAAGGGAAGTCACTGTGAAATGAAAAGAACAAATAAAAAATGGGAAAGCCATGACCGAAAATAGTTTTTTTTAATTAGAGTCTTTTCCATATCAAAAGCATTATTATTTTTTTATTTCATTCCTTTCATTTATTAATTTAAATTAATATTTATTAAGTAATAGATCTCTTATTACTTAATAATCATTAATTTAAATATAAAGGGAATTAAATAAATAAAAATTGTTTTTTTTACATAAATAAATGTAATCAATATTTATTTAATGGTGTTTTATAATTCATTTAATAAGTTTTGATATTAAATGAAAAATAATAGATTACATGGTCAATTTGGAGGAGATTGGATATCCTAGCATGCTTATGTGGGGAGTTGTGTTTAGAAGTTGAGAGGTAATAGGAGGGGCCTTTTTTCAGTTTTTGTACATTTTGGGGTGTAATTGAGTTCATTTTTAGTTACACATCAGTTAAGAGTGTGCCTCAAAAATGGCGGGGGCAGCCATGGGATTCCTTGACACCCTATAAGTGATCTAGACATGGCTAGCCATTCCCTTTAATTTAATGTGCACATTTAATTTAATGTAATTTATTCTAGTAGATGGTTTAATTGAATAAATCATTATTGTCATCTTTTTGCAACAGACTCAAGTTATTGCAGCTAGAGTTGTTGAAGGATGTTTGCCACCTCAGTCTTAGGTAGGGTCCCATGAGAAGAGCTTAATATCTATGGACTATGATCAAATTCAAAAGAAATAAGAATAGAGGAGTAATAGTCAGTTATTCAGTCATCTAATTAGTCATTTTTATTTATCCGACCCATTATTTAGTTTTGATTTTACCTAATGACCAAATTAGTCATTTATTTGCCAAATTCTACAAGTATAAATGACTAATAACACACATTATTGGTGAAATGCAACTTCTAAGATATAATTATATGATATTATCAAATGTTAATGTGTAAAGGAGTATTAATCATTCATTTAGTCATTTTTATTAGGGTAACTAATTATTTAGTCATTTTAGTTGTGATTTTACCCGATGACCAAATTGGTCATTTATTTAGTCATTTATATTTGTAAAACATGATCAGTTTAGTCACGTGACTAAAAAAATGGTAGAACATGATCAGTTTTAGTCATGTGACTAAAATTTTTAGTCACGTGACTAAACTTTTTAGTCACTTGGTCATTTATGTCCCAAATTCTACTAGTGTACTGATAATTATAGATAGATTTTACACATGCTAAAATAGAGAATTAAATTACTCCAAGTGAAGGGGTTATGTCTTCTTCTAGTTGAAATTCCATAAAAAGATTTTGAGGCTTAGCATGATCTTCCTCTTCCTCCATAACAAAGATTAGTCTATAGTATTCAACATAGCTACTATGTTCCTTCCATGCAATCAAGCGCAACTCAGAGATAGTGTCAACTTGATCTACCTTTGGAAAATTCATGTTAGGTTTCAAAAAAGGCATAGGATCTCCAATCCAGGTTTCATCACTTGCAACAAGCCCCATTTTGAGGAAAATATTTTTTTCTTACTGAAATTTGAACTCAACAGTGCCACCACCTTTTCTTATAACCAGATCTTAAGCTCATTTAATTGTGACAATAGATAATAACATTCATTTAACCATTGAAAATCATATTTCCATATTACTAAATCACTTAATCATGTACTTTCCATTTAAGAATTGTACTTTCCTAGGATTTGAGAAGATTACATCTTGAGAAATGCACCATGTAGTGTAGTCACAAGGTCACTGATTGATGGGAATTATCTACAAGTTAGGGAGAGATTAAAATTGATCACCTCCCTTACCTACTAACCATAAAATTAGTGAGCGATAATTTGAACCATTAAGAAAGGTAAGGAAGTTAGGATCCTAGCCTGTCTACCTGATAGGGAGAGATTAACATAGTCAGTGAAGTTGGGGACTTTCTGAACTTGGACATAAGATTTTAAGTGGTTCTTTATAATAGGTGAGGCTGATTAGGTATGTGACACTTGAGAAATGCTCAGATTAAAATAAATGTTTTTGATAGGAAAAAGCAGCAAGAGGGTGTTGGCCCGTACAAAGACTAAAAGCACATTAACAGCATCTTAATGGAAATAGATTAAAATAAATGTTTCTAATTCAAACTAGTAAAAATAAACTTGAAGAAAGGAAAATCTAAATATTTCAAATTTTGGGCTAATAATAGGCTTGGATTGGAGATAAGGACTAGAATGATGAAGACAAAAAAGAACTCTAAGAAAAGATTATTGTCATTTCCATTGGGCTATAATTCAAGGATAACATTAAATAGGGAGATTATTTTAGAGGAGGGGAATTGGGAAAATCCAAAGGCATAAGAAATTGAAGACAAACTAGACCTACATCACACCCAAAAATTTATTTATAAGAAAATAGGGAAGAATCACTTTATCCTAGAAACACTTCAAACCATCGATGTAAAACCTTATATATACTTTGAGAAGTATGATCCTCTTCAAAATACAGGATAATAAATACATATCAAGATTAAATAAGAACACCAAATAGTAAAATAATTATGACCAACAAGCTAAAGAAAAATGAGGGGAATCCATAGACACTTGTATGCCCAAACAACCATTTCTCATCATAGACCACTAAATCATAATGAATTAATTTCATGGTCTTAGGGATAACTTTGGTAAGGTCACCAACTTTATCAGGAGATAAGAAAGGAACAATGATAATTATATATACATTTTCTGAATCACAAGAGGAATCGACATCCATACCCTTGATTATTGGTTGAGACTATTTAATGTGGCATTCCACCATCATGGTGTCAAATTTACTTGTCAAAAAATATTCTCTTCTGAGGCATATTAAACTAGATCTAGTACTTCACCTTCATTCACACAAATTAAATTCTCATTGCAAAGACTCTAAAAATGGACTTTTTCTATTTGCATGGGCTTTCTTAGGCAAAATATAATTAGTTTTATGAAATCTTACTACCTCTTCTTTCATTTATTCCTTCTCATCTCTTTGGTATGATAATTTAAAGTAAATGGTTTGGCTAGTACTATGGGAGGTATTGATTTATTATCTTCATTCATAAATGTTAAACTTTTGACCTCTTTTTTCCTTAAAATTTTGAGTTTTGAATTTGTGTCATCAAAAACAAAAGTTTCCTCTTCTAGATCTCATTTTATATTTCAAAATTGAAAATCATCAGTCAAAATAGAATGAGGGAAGAGATACAACATCATTTATGCCTTCTTCATATCTTCTTTAATTTGGGTAATCTACAATTACCTTAGTTCCCATTTTTCTTCAATGTGACTTTTTATTTCATTTTCTAGATTCTACATTTCAGCCTATGTTCTTTTAAGATGCCTACCTAGAGAAAGGATGGCTTTACATTGTTTTAGAAATATTCCCTCCTTTAAAGAGATAGGTCAATTTTTTAGGCATGTCGGGAAGGGAATCAACTCTTCATCTTTACTCTATTGTAAAAAAATCTTTCCACAAGTTGTCATCATGGCACAAAAAAGAATTATCCCAAGTTAGTCATATATGGGATATTTTTTACCAAAAACATAGAAATTATAATGCTACAATTGTGATTGTAATTGTACCAAAAGATCTACCTATCAATTCCTGATACATCTACTAGACTTATAGAATCTACAAGAGGTGGTTAAGCCATGTAAAAAAATTGAGTGTTGTGCTTGTTAGGAACAAAAATGTACCAACACAACTAAGAGGATGGGGGTGAATCAATTATGTGCCAAATATTAAAATTAAATTCCTTTTAATGTGATTAATTTACACAAAATTAAACAATAATATAACCAAAAGACCATAATAGAAAAAGTATTTTTTATTGAGGAAAACCCTATTAAGGGAAAAAACCTAGTGGGGATGAAACTCACTAATGATGTGCACTAATATATTATGTCCCCGTTAGGAGACCTAGCCCTGTTAGGAGATGATTATTACATTTGATATATGTCCCCATTAAAGGACATACCCTAATAGGAGTCTTTCCAACCCCGTTAGGAATTGAGTACAATGATAGGCTCACTACCCGAGCATACTGCCCATTTAGTGAAGGTTAAATCCACCTTCTGGATCCACTGTCCATATAAATGTATATGAGTATACAATATCAGTAATGAACTAACTTAAAAAATCTAATCTTTCCTACACAATTCCATGAAGTTCTCAGTGGATGATCTCTTCTCTACATCCAACAGACTTCCAACAACAAGCTCGTAACACCCCATTTTTTATTTATTTAAAAAACCACACACAATACTCCAAGGAATGACTTTCCTTTATATAGGTTACAATAAGCGATTAGGTTAGCCTGTTAGGACCCCTAATGCATAAATGAATACATAGAACCTTTCTAAGATACACACATTATCTTAAATAAGTATACAACAAATACAAATTATCAAATGTACACCAAGATCTACAATTCATGCTAAAAACCCTCTAAACACATTATCTCATTTGGTCAGCCCTAAATAGGTCTTTAAAAGATCACACACCTCATCTAACATCACCATGATCCCAATGACAGGAGAATCTCACATAGTGGTCGCACATGTGTCTTTTGTCAAAGGTCAAGCTCATATACAATAATTGATGCTCGCATCCAAGTTATCCTGAAAACTTAGAGATCTTCTCTATCATAATCCTTTATCACTGCATTGTAACCGTTCTCCACCAAATCAACCATAACTCGTGAAAAATACTATATAATAATATGAGAACTTATACATAAGTCTACACACATCCTTCTTCACAAATCTAATCTAGCGTACCCTAGAACATTGTAGTACACTATCCATACCGCCCTATCAAACTTGCTAATTTTTGTCATAACCAGTCTATCTAAAACTCTTGATGAAACCAACTGAAACATATGTTGACATCAATGAAAAAAATGAATTTCAACACCTCAAGTAGAAAAAATTCCCCTTTGGTATTAATGGAAAATTATGTGAAAAAACCATCAACCCAAAAGTAGATATCCTCTTCACTATGCCCCACACCCCCCCCCCCCAGCTTTTTCACCTATAACTCTATGTCTTTGACATGAATGGTAAAATATGCCAAATGTCTTCTTCTCCATCTCTCCACATGCCATATCTTCAAGGTGTATCTTTTTCAAATCTTCATGCCTGCAATAAATCAGGTGCTTGATCACCCAAATATGTTATGTTATGTACTTGTGACCACTCCCCCTAAGGAGTAGATCCAAGCATCCAGTCAAGAAAGTGATAAATTTATGATAGCCACTAGAGTGGTGCGTCTCTACATAATCTAATTTTCACAAGGAGGGGTTTTCACCCCAAGCACACCTCTAAGGTAATCAAAAGAGTCTTTTAGCAAGGGTTTAGTGAAGGTGTTTGCTATCTAATATGTTGTATTTATGTATTCCAACATCACCTCCTTCTCTACAACCTTGTCCCTTAGGAAATAATTTTTGATTGAAATATATTTGGTTTTAGAATGCATCATTGGATTCTTTGAAATTTTTCTTGTACTTGTATTATCAAAATGTATTACATCAGGCTCTTCGAAGATTACCCTAATGTCCTTCAACATTTGCTTCATCCACACAATCTATGTAAAATTTATCGTAGGAACCACATACTCTAACTCTGCAGTAGATTGAGCTATACACTCCTATTTTTTCTCAACCAAGAGACCAACCTTTTCCCAAGTAAAAAGGCTCCTCCACTATATCTCTTCATGTCATCCACACTTCCTACCCAATTTGTGTCAGTAAAAGTATGAAATGAAAAATCATCAGATTTATCATACCATAAACTATATTTTTATGTTCCTTTTAGATATCTGAATATCCTTTTGATAACTGTAAAATGATTCTCCTTAGGATCAGATTGGAACCTTGATACAATTCCAACTACACTTACTATGTATGGCCTAGTGTGTGTCAAGTACTACAAACCTCCAATCATGGACCCATACTTAGTCTGAAAAATACTTTTAGATTCATCAGTAGAGGAAGGATTACACCCAGTCACCATAGGTGTCCCAATGGGTTTAGAATCCTCCATTCCAAAAAAAATTAGCATCTCCTTAAGATACTTGGTTTGTGAGATGAAAATACCATGTTTATTTTGAGTTATTTGTGGGCCAAGGAATAATTTCATTTCACCAATCATTGATATTTCAAACTCACTTTTAATTTCTTCAAAAAAATTGTTGCTCATTCATCATTACCTCAAAATATAATGTCATCCACAAATACCTCAACAATCAAGATACCATTTGTACTAGTTCTCAAATACAAGTTACTATTTGCACTACCTTTTGTAAAGCCAAGATGGAATAAATACATGTCAAGTCAAGCTAATTATATATCATATTTTATAATCTAAACTATTAAACACAGATATATATTACCAAAATTAAAACTAATAAATTTATATATAAATAGTCAATTATATATCTATATAGATTTTTCTAGATATTATTTTAATTTTTAGATTTTAGCAATTATTATACTATATATGATAAAAATTATATCTAATTAATAACTATGTTGTTTAGAATTATTAAAATTTATTTAAATATTATTATTAAATTATTTATTATATCTTTAATATAAGATAATAATATATTTCTTAAACATAACATGAGCCTCTTCGTTAAAGGAAAGAAATTAAAGTCTTCCAAGCCTTCTTTTGATATGAATTTACGTTCACACAAGGATGGGCTAAAATGTAAATCTTAACTGCCCTTTGTTGTGGTTTGCAGGTCTGGTTTCTGTTCCACTTGGTGGGAACTATGGTTAGTTCCCTTTGGCTTGTTAGGTGGTGCTTCTCAGTAGTTTTTGTTCTTTCTTTGCCCTATCTTTCGCTGCTTTTGTATAAGGTTTTGGGTCCTTTCAAAACCTATTTTTACTGAATCAAAACATGGGCCTCTTCATAATGGAGTCCCACTATTCTTTTAATCATGTTTGGATTTCTATAAGTGGATACATAGTTGTTTTATAGCTATCACTTCTCTATTGAAACTTTTGTTGAACAAACATCGTCATTTGCTAAAAGACCTATTAATTGATCTCATGCACCCTATATATATATATATATATATATATATATATATATATATATATATATATATATATATATATATATCAAAATATTCTTTAATTAACGTTCCAAACCTCTTTGACATACCCATCACATACCAAAACTATAATTGCTAATAAATAATAATGTCAGAACATCTAACATTACAATTACATTGCTGATTGAGAAATTTACTAAATTCCATTTAAGGATAAGATTCTGTTTTAAATGGTACGATATCTCTAGGACCCCAAAATCTGAAATCTGATACCCAGTTTCTATCATTGACGCTGGAAAGCGCCCACTGGAGTCCCAAGTAATATCAATATTTCTCTTTCAAGTTGCGGACGTTTCTTGCTCACAGGTAAATCATAATATTTTATTTTCGTATTGAATTAAGTGACGGTTGTTCATGGACTGTACAGTAAAAAAAAAGGTAAATGGTTATAATATAGAACATATTTATACTTCGCTTAAAGAATCTCATAAAGAATATATACAGGACAGCTAATAAAATAATAGTATGATCAATAATATTATATAGGAAAACAAATGTATCAATTTAAAATATAATACATTTTTATTAAATTACATTACAATTATTTGGAATGCATACTTGTAGATAAAAAAATAAAAAATTAAGAACATAAATCATATTACATTAGAAAATGTCAAATTATTTAAGAAACAAACAAATATTGAACTATTGTGATGAATGTAAAATCACAATCAACAGAATGAATAATACAAAATAAATTATTTCTATGAACGATTTAAAGTTAAGAATTAAGAGATATCCAACCAAATCTCATCTTTTATGATATTAGATCTTTAAACTCATTCTATTGAACAAAATTAAATTTTAACAATTTATTAATAATTCAATATGACTACTAAATAAAAATAAAATATAAAATTATCCTGTTGGGTGTTCTATAAATACTAGGAAGAAAAGTGTTGGGGCATTGCCAAAGGGAAGATGGCCCCTTCGGCGTGCGCAGCATGTCGATTACAACGCGAGAAATGCTCAAATGAATGTTTGTTGGCTCCTCATTTTCCTTCGGATGATCTTCAAACGTTTGCGACCGTTCAGAAAGTGTACGGATTCAACAATGTTGTTAGAATGCTCAAAGTAACGTAAACGTCTCAAATTCTTAGATTTCATTCTTCGGCCTTAAGTCTGATTCTCATAATGCCAAAACTAGAAGAGATTCACAACTGTGATTTAGGTCCATCATAAAAACAAATAATCGTTTTTAATAGTGTATTAAATGGTTTTTTAACTTCTAGCAGTATTTTGCCATTGTTCTAGACAGATTCCTTTCATATTGGCTGAATTAACTGACTCAAAATTGTGGGTTCTCTTTGTATGCATATATTGGGTTTGTTTGCGTCAGGTAGACAGAAATTTCCTACAAATTGATCTGTATACTATTTGGTCAAGTGCTTTATAAGAAAATTCATGGTTTTGATGTGGTATTTCTAATAGGATGTTAAAGCTGAGCAAAGAGCAGATGTAGTGAAGAGTTTGGTGTATGAAGCAAGAGCCAGGGTGGACGACCCTGTTTATGGATGTACTAGAGAAATCCATCAACTGCAGAAGCGGATTGCTGACCTGGAGTCCCAGTTGGCACACAAGCAAGCAGAGCTCCTGGATATGTGTTTTACAGATGAAAAGCTTCTTTTCCTTCCAACCATTTGTGAGGAGGTTGATTCCATGCTATTATGTGAACCGCTATTCGAAGTGTATGCTGAAGAGAAGGGAAAGTTGAGATTTCTGTTATGGGGGTGATGGCTTTGATACTACTTTATAATGAGCAATTTTCTAATCAACATTTGTATGAAATATATATTTTAATAACTTTAAAGGCTTATATTGTTTTATATTAATGTCATTTTATCTATCTTAGTTCTCTCTTATTCCAATGATGGATGTGCTTTGAAATGTTTTTAAAAATTATACAATCAGAAATAATAACAATTATATTATTAAAAATTATAAAAATCTGATATCATTTTTCTTCTCCTTACTGAAAGGAAGATCATTATTAAAAAATCAGACCATAACTTTAACATGAGTGAACCTTGTAATTTTGATAACATCTACAGAAATTTATCTCTGCACCCAGCCAACAGGACTAATTATATTGAGACATGCTTAAACTGTATGTAAATTTAACAGATGACTTGCAAACAAATTTCATGTTAATTTTCCTTTTAATTCCTCTATCCTTAATGCTCTTAGGGAGCCTTGTTTAGAGGCCCCCATTTTGCCAGAGACTCAGAGGATGCTTACAAAGTTCGCGGAATATGGCTTTACACCTGTCAATTGAATTTGCTTCAAAGTTTCTAAAGCTTTTCAAACAAATCTATTTTTTTTCATATCCTGCTATCATGACATTCCATTAGATGACATCACTTTGAGACATTCTGACAAGTAGTTCATGTGTCTTGTCTATGTTTCCACATTTTGGGTAATATTCTGGTTCAAAGCTTTCATTTTGGGGAGACGTTTATGCAGTCATCAGATTCTCTAATGTTACTAAAGAAGGATTTTTCCTTTTTTTTCTGAACTCTCCTTACTAAAAACCCATTTTGGTACAGGGTGTGAGTTTCCTGGCAGAGAGATGAAGTAAGATGCAATAATGGAGATAAGAAAATAAAACAGCTATTCAACCAATCAAAACAAGGGAAGGGTCTTGAGAACAGTAAACTAACAGATCAGTCCCGAAAGAATGTGTAACCAATACGAACACAGCTAAACCTTGCATTAGAACAAAGCGCACTTCTAAAGAGAGCCCATCAAAGAGATTGAACAATCAATATTTCAACTGATTAAATAGTTATGCATAAATGTTTGATTAATTATATGCTTATACTAATTATCTATTTTTTTTCAACTATTAGATAATACGAATATACAGCTACTAGACCATTAGATTATATTTTAATAAATTTTTAATTAATAAAATTCAATAAACAGTAATTGAATTTTGGATTCCCTACAGATCCATTTTCGCTCCAGCACAAATCTTAGGCTCAACTCCGTATTTTTGAAGACCTTACAGGTAAACTAACATTTCCTACGGACCATCTACCTCCTTTGAACTCATGATTCTCCGATCATAGTATTTAACGATACTGTTTATGCTCATTAAATCGTTGTGGAGGAGAACATGGTATGATTCCTCTCTGCTTTTCGGGGTGCACATCATAATCCAGTATTTTCTGTGCTTCTGTCTGTGAGAGATATTTCCAACATGTAAGGTGCAGATTAATTCCAGAGAACTTAACTGTTCATTTCAGTGTCCTCAAGTGACTGTACCTTCGCAATGAATTTAAAAGGTGTTAAGGTACTACGCGTGGGTCTGTTGACACAAGGAAACATGGCCTTTTGGGTCCCAATTGTCTATTCGGGGATCAAAATGGGCTCTCTTCATCATAGTTGCTTCGTATACTTAATTGGAAGAAAAAAGGGAAAAAGAAGTATTCTGATTTTGATGTTGCATCATTTGATACGATATGATGTAAATGATGCAACGACAAATGGTAATTTGGCACAATCAAATGAAGATTAATATCAAATGAAAGGAAATTCACCTAGGGTTTGTAGATGGAAGTGTAGGTAGAATTTAAATTAAATTCTCTGTTAGATTGGCCATTAACTTGAAGTCTTGAGCATTAGAATTCGCCCATCTATACAGACAATCAGACAATTAGTTCAAGACACCAACATGAGGAATGGTTTAGGGTTCTTTTTATGTGGTTTTATATTTGGAAAATGTACAACATGACAAACAAAATAAGAAAGTATTTTATATTTGGAAAATGTAAAAGATTATATACTAAATGCAAAAGTAGTCAAAAAGTCATATTAGAACTTACACAAGATAAGAGGCCTTTTGAAAAGATGTTGAAATTATTTTGAGTGGATGCTTGTAAAGTTTGAAGGTGATTGGATTTAAAGGATATTGTATATTCCTAATAAATACCATGACTAAAATATTCTAGGGGTGGAATTGTCTCAAGAATAGGTACAGACTTGAAACTAGTTTTTGATGAGGGGAAAATAAGTCTTGAAGGGACCCTAAAACTCTATTACAAATAGATTTTGAGAGGGATCTGGACCCCAACCTAAAAAAATAGTTGCAAAAGATAAAACATTACCAAAAATTAGCTAGCCAACCGCACAACAATAGTAGCCTAGAATAATATTATCAAACAAAGCACAAGACGAAGTAAAAACAAGCCAAATCTTTACTACTCAAAGAACAAGGTTTTCTAAGGCTCCATAAACCTTAATAACAACAAACCATGGGTTGAACTAGGTACCCACAACCTAAGAATGCATAGGTTTTAACATGGCTCTCATAACCTTCATTTTCACCAACAACTGGATTAAAATGATAAATGCTCACTGGTAGAAGAAGAAACAAAGAGTTTTGACTAAGCTCTCCTAACTTTATATGGGTTTTAGTAAGGGTCCCAAAATATTTAAATCCAAAGCTATAAAAATAATCTTGAGAGAACATCCTAGAAAAAAATAATCTTCCCAAGAAAGATAACCCAAAGAAAGAAATTAGGGGTTTTTAGAGACTCCCCAAACCTTTATAAATGGTTTAAAAATGGTACCCATAAGCAACCCACAAAAAAAAGTAGAAAATCCTCCAAGAGAAATTCCACACCCTGCTAAAAACACTCCTGTTCACCTCTATAGAAAAGGATCCCACCTTAATAGGACCAACAAAGTGGAAGACAAACACAAAGAAGATCCAAAATTGGAACAACCCCTTGAATAAGAAACCATGAACATGAGTAAGCCTCATAAAGAAAACTTCAACCTCCTTCACCTAGAAAATCAGCACCTCCATAGGCAATGCCACCACCTCAACAAGAAAATGGAAAGGGGAAGAGAAGAGAAAAATAGAACAAACTTGCACCAATGACACTAGAAAAACCTCCACCTCAATATGAGACAACACCACCTCTAGAGGTGCATGAAGGGGAAGAAACCAAATAAGAGAGCAGAGAGCCCCAAACAAAAATAAAAATAATAAACACTAATCGTCCCCAGTGTTATGCACAACTCCTAACCAAAAATAAGAACAGATCAGAAAGGGCCCTTAAAAATATTTAGTGACCAACTAACCTCCAAGGGAAGGAGCACTAGAAAACAAAGTCTAGAAAGTCACAGAACAAAGGAACTCTATCCATAGAAGAAGTCGGGAAGGTACAACAGACCCAATAAATCACAAAGACAACAACACACTACTAAAAGGAGAGAAAACCAAAATAAGAATCTAACATTGAACAAGAGAGGCCAGAGTGTAAGAATTTTGATATCACTCTGATACCATGTAAGAATTGTCCTAAGGAAAAGAATGAAAATGCCAAGATCTAGAAGCTCAATAGGTAGCACAAGAGAGACAAATATGATATGATCAATGATCAAATAATCAAAATAGAATGAATTAATTACAAACTAGGAATGCCTAAATATATAGGAAATTAAATAAGACTACATGATAAGGAGATGATAAACTATCAACCACACTAGGTGGAATCACAAGTCCACCAAAGGTGTGTTACTCCTAAAGAGCATTAATGATTGTCATTAGTATCATTCAGTCATATAGTCAGGTAAAGGAGAAGAGATAGGACAGTCAGCCAATATACAAAGCCTAGACACTGAGAAGAACACAAGGAAGATCACTATGTTAACTGAATACAATTTGGATCGATCACTCTTACTGAGCTAGATGATCATCGATTACCGAGCACAGTGGTCATTGAGCATTCATATGAACCATGCACCAGTTAATTACCGAGTGATGAATGCAGTATACACCAAGTGAAACAGGAAATAACATAGGTGTTTGGAATGACACAAACTACAAGGTTCAAATAGTTTACACCGATTAGAAAATAGTTTACCAACATCGAGACAAAATTTAATATGGATGTAATCATTAATTTTTTTATGATTCCCATGTAATGATGATCTAGGTTATTCATTTCTACCATTGATCTTAGGTTTTCTAAGATAGAGTCTAAACCCTAATTACGTCAAATTGATTTGATATAAAAAATTTAAAGATGTCATTTTGACATGTAACATATGTAGTAGCCACCACATTGGAAGACATCCGAAGATCAAACAGGGTTATGATTGATAGAGTATAAATTTTATCAAAAATAGAAGGCTACCAAGAAGAATTCAGAGAAGAGATCAATTACATTAAGGTGATAATAGATAAGTACATTACAAATCTCATATCAAGAATGTTAAGTTTCTATTTGTACATGTACTATTACTCTTTAACCATTGTAGCATATCTTAAATCTCTTAACAGAGTGAACTTAATTGTTCTTTTGTAAATCTCTTAACCGAGTGCACACTTAATTGTGTTGCTAAAATCCTCTAACCATGTAGATCTAGCTAATCTCATTGCTACTCCTAACAGGGTAAGATCACCATAAGTGATCAAAATCTTTGTAGCCTCAACCAACAACTTTGTTACTATAGTATTGAAGCTTTGTGGATGTCATCCCCACCGTAGTTTTTACCTTCTAGCATGGGTTTCTGAGATACCAAAATACAAGTGTCATGTGTATGAAGTTTCATGAATGCTTTATTGATTAGATTACATGCATTTACATTTCAGTTATGTTTTCAATGTAAGTTAAATACAATTGATACAGTTGGTTAGTGATATTCATGTTTACAAAGATCCAGTTTGAAAAGTTTTAAGGGTACTGATTCACCCCTCCCCTCTCAGTACACATCTTTCCATAATTCCAACAATGGGTATCAGAGCTAGGTCTCTTGTTAATAAAGTTTAATCACTGAAGAGAAGAGATATTAAGCATGGAAATTTATAAGCTTGATAAGTCTATTGTGAATCATATTGTAGATGCAGATCTACATTGAACAATTCAAGGAAGCCAAAGAAAAATTGAGAGAGTTACTAGTCGAAAGGAAGGATATGTCATTTGAGTATAATGAGACTGATTATCATGAAGAAGAGATAGATGATCCATTTGAGGCATCTAGATCTAGATTTGGTAGTATATCTAATGCACCTCAAGGAACCATATCAGATCTATCTAAAAAAGAATCAACATCTTATTGAACAAGTGAAAGCACTACAGACTGGTCAAGAGACACAAATGGTTAGAATGATTGATGTCATGAAAAATGCTAGACAGGCTGAACAACAAAGGAATTTGGCTATTAAAGATAGTAGGCAAATGACTAAAAAGCTGTAAGAAAAGGGATTTGAGATACTAAGACTCACCGAGCATCATTTTGAAATTTCCAATTAGATGGTTATCATGAGTCAGGAATTCAACCTAGTAAATAGCGAGCTTACTAAGAAATTAGAAGACATCGGTGAATTGAGAGAAGAAAATGAAAGATTGAATAATAAAGTAAAGATCAAACAACAACATGATGAGATGATTAAGAAAGATGAAGAAAGTACTAAAAGGATGGATGAATTCCTAAGCAGTCAAAGAAGACTTGACAACCCTATTGGTGTATGCTATACCAAGCAGGGAGATTCATCCAGATAAGATAAAAAAGAGTGCCTATGAAAATCCAAGGCCAAAGAAGCTCTCATGCTATCATTGTGGAAAACTAGGCCACACATCAAATGTTTGCAAAAGAAAAGAAAAAGGAATTCCTAAATCAACTCCTAAATTTGATTGTATTGTTATAACTGCAATAAGTATGGACACCAAGCACATGAGTGTAGATCAAAGTTGAATAGATTACCTAAGAAGCACTACATGGAAAATATTTGTCACACTTACAACATGCATGGACACATATAATAGGAATGTAGGACAAAGATGAAGCAAGTCTGGAAACAAGGATAATATAAGACATATCAATCCAGAAGGCAAGATAATGCATATACTTGGGATTGCAACACTTGGACTAGTTACAAAACATATGGAAGATATGGACATATTGTATAAAAATGCATGAGAAAGCACTGGAGAGGAAGATCTCAAAATTGGATAAATTTTGGAATGACATTTTTGCACAGTAACAAGGTCGGTCACTTGAGAAAAGACTCCAGAGACCGAGCACTAGAGGTAAATGATAATGTAAATGGAAACACAATTGAAGAAATCATGAGGATAAGAAATCAAATGTGGAGAAAGGAAACAAATGATAATGTTGGATCAAGAACAATAGTTGGTGACACCTCATCTATGGTAGGTAAAACATTTAATGTAGAACTTTGAGTGAGAAAATAAATTTTAGGTATAAATAAACAATGATGCAAGTCATTTTGACAAACAACGATCAAGAGAAGAACCAAAGTGATCTGATAAAAATTGAGAAAAGAGTTTTTTTAGCATTCAATAGAGATTTGAGTAGATCCTGAGTAATTTATCATCATTCCAAGTAAGTTCTTAGCTACTGAGTTATTTTTATGAAGATTTTGTGAAGACCTAAATTTGTTAAGACAATGGCATCTTCATCCAAGTCTGTGAAATCTGTTGTCACTAGGGATTACACCTGTGATGGCTAAGTATAAAACCTAGCAATCCCATGAAACATGGGAATACTCTCAGGATGTGGGACTGCTTCACTTAGAATAGACCTCTGGAGTAAGGGTCAGCTTCTCCGTTTGTATCACCTAAACTATATTGACTTTGAAGGGAAAGAGATAGAGATTGCATAAAATTGAAATAACTGAGATCTAACTTAGGTGATTCACCAAACTGGATAGATCCACAAATTGAAAACAAACTCACAATATAACCTCAGCACATAATAAGAACTCCAGAACTCTTCCAAATCCAATTTTATTTTTAGAAAATAATCAGGTGCTGAATGTGAATGAGAAGGAAAGATAATTTTCACAACTCAACACAGTTAGATGCACATAGATTTGAAAACTTCCAAGGAAACTAATGCTTGAAAAATAATCAAATGAACATACTATCATGTAAAGGATCAGAATCAATCACAATACATAAAATTAAGTTCATCAACCAACTCACAAACCGTAGAAAAAGAAGGGAACAATTTTGCTATTAGCTGGAATAAAAGGAGCTACAATATCAGATTGCTTCACAAGAGCTACAAAATTCACCTCGTGAGAATGAGGGAATGGAGAACTAGCCTTCACTCACCAAAGGTGAGAGGCATATATAGAAAATCTATAGAATATGCACTAAAGTCCACTATCTCTCCAAAAATAGAAAAGCCTCAGCCATTAGGACCATTATCCCATCACTCTGAAATTCGGATGCCATATTCCCAAGAATATAGGGGAACAAAAAAAGTGGAGTCCCTAAAAGTGGCACAAACTAGGGCATATAACATTGATGGCTTTGTTTTAACGTTAAGATATTTGTGTAGCTTTCTGTTAAGAAGCCCGATGATGCAAAAGCTAGGGCATGTTATATCTTTGTTGTTGAATTTTGTCATGCTGATTCTGGATGCACTGTGTTGTCATGATCTCGAGGCCTGAGAACCTATCAAATGTGGGTATCCTCCCTCTATTCACTTTTTTTGTAAGCTCAGGGCATGCTAAAACTCATCTTGGTTGTTGTTTCTTCAGACCCGATGAGAAGATGGTGGTATCGATACATACATCTATATCTGTAAATTATTGTAGCCTGAGTGCCTTATGCTTGTGTTGGCACGTTCAAAAAGAATCCTTGTTTGAATAACCCATCTCAGTTGAATAGGTCAAGGATTGGGCACGGTTACTACTAAGGTTCACCTTTTTCTTTAACATGCATTGCTGCCTCCTATTTGAAAACCATGGGTATAAGCATTAACACCCTGTCATTGCACATATCGTTTGTTTTAATATATTGTTGATGCCACTATGTATGCGTAGCCAGAGAGACCAAAATGGCTTGATTCTCAAGGGTGTTGTATATGTTATTTTCAAAACATACCATGTTCTGTATTTTCATGTATGGCTTTCTTTTAATATGTATTAAAACTGAGGGGTATAACAATGCAGCTCTGTTTGAAAACCCGAGGACACAAGGCCACTTGAGGGTAAATGGAATCCACTGTTGCATGTTCATCATATTTCCTATGTTTGAATAAACCAGAGAATGAGAAAGTAATAATATGTCATGACCTTACCATATGTTTCTTGCCACCATGCTAGTGAGATATATGTACTGGTATCATCATTTTGTGCAAATTTTGGGCTACTGCTCATTGATCATCATTATGCATATACCCTATTATATTGATATTGGTATGCCCACATAATTATGTAGCCTGACATAATGAACTATTATCAGTAGTCTTAGATTTATGTTTTCTCTTTTCCTAAGTCTTTAGGATGTGTGCCCTTGACTGTACAATATGAACATCTATGCAACAGAGTGCCCTGTCTGATTCATAGACCTGTGTACTCTACAAATAGCTCTATTCTATTATTGATGTCATAAAGCCCTCTATTTCATTACTTTATTGCTTTATACTGGATCATCTGAATGTTCCTCTATATGTACACATAGTGTGTGATCTTGGCCCTTGAAGTGGAAATAGATAAAGTACAATGAAATTACTTAATCGTTACCTCTATCAATGACCAAGTTCATTCATGGAACTCTTTATGGATCAACTTCCCTCTATCTGCACATGAAACAAACATGTCAGTGAAAACATGGTGCCTCTTTTGATTTTGAGTCTGGTACATAGCTTTGAGCATAGCCTTAATGAGAGGTGCATGGCTAAGTGTGTATATGCATTACTATATTGTGATACCAGCCATTGCTTAGATCCATTAGATCTAACTCAAATCCCCCTCTTCTTTTGCAAGTTCTGGATCACAAGAGCTTTTGGACAGGACGGGCTTTAGACTTACAAAAGCAGGCAATGCCTAGTACCCCAATACCACATCTTATTTTATGTATATTTACACTCATTCATTTAATTCTGGTAAAGGCTATACTCACGGCCTATGTGAGCCTAGATAGATGTTCCTTCTTTCCAGCTCTTTTACTTCTCTGCTTAGAACAAAATGATACAGATAGATGTATATGTAGATGCAAATGCTATTCATTTCTTTTCTTTTCCATGCATTGCAATGAAATGAACACAAATTTAATCTAGATCACCTAATAACAAAGTAGGTTATTGTAGCTCATCTAGTAATTAGGTTTTCAAAATGTGTCAAAAATATGACAACATTCTGGCAACCTCTTTGGAGTGCTTGCCTGCTAAGCATCCGACGAGCTGCCTTGAAAACTCATTGGGCACAGAGTCACTAACAACTGACCAAAACTCCAACCAAAAAAAAACTCCTCTCCAACAAAAATGAAACTAACTTCCTGGTAACTACTCAAGCTTATTGCTAACCAAACTAAACTGAAACAACTAAAAGCTGAAAGAAAACTAAATTGGAAACCACCTGTGCTAAGCACTTAGGGAAATAGAAAGCCAAAACCATCTAACACTACTAAAATATAGGGTAGAAATAACCTTAGAAGCAAGCCTTGAGGTGAATCCCATTCACTAGAATGGGCAGCTCCTCTCCATCCATGCTAGCCAGCTGATAAGCATTGTGGGCCTTGCATCCAATCACCACAAAAGGTCTAGTCCAAATTGCTCAAATTTGGTGTGTTTCCCTAGCTTGTGCTTGGCTTCATCCCACCTGAGAACTAAATCTCCTTCCTTAAAGACTTTAGGTGTTGTTTTCTTGTCAAAACTTCTCTTAACTTGGGCATGATGAGCCTCCAGGCCTTCAAATGCCATATTTCTTGTCTCTTCTAATTCAATAAGCTCTACCAACCTAACCTACATAGCATCCTCCTGCATGAGATCAATCTCCTTAATCAGACTTAGGATAGGTAGCTTAGTAGACAGAGGAATCCTGGCCTCCCTTCCATATACCAATGTGTAAGGCGAATTACCAGTAGCCCTCTTAGGAGTTATCCTGTCATCCCACAAGGCTAACTTTAACTTGCTATGCCAATCTCTCTAGTTTCCTTCTATAACTCTTCTGATTATTCTGAGAAAGCTCTTATTAGTTGATTCTACTTGGCCATTACCCTAAGGATAGTAATTAGAAGAGGTACTCATACAAATTCCATGCTTGAGTGCCCACTCTAGAATCCTAGCTCCCAGGAAAGCCATGGCATTATCTAATACAATTGAATTTGGAGTACCAAACTTGGATACGATGTCCTGATAAACATTCAACACAGAGGTCTCATTAGCCTCTTTTAGTGCTACAGTTTCTATCCACTTAGTGAAGTAGTCTATAGTAGTGAGTATCCATTTATGCCTAGCACTAGATGGTGGGTTGATAGGCCCAATAAAGTTTAGACCCCACTTTGAAAAAGGTTGTTCAACCTCAACAGGATGAAGGGGAAGTGCAGCCAGCTTTTGTTTTCCAGTAAACAAGGCACAATTTTTTCATTTTCTAACCCAATCAAAAGCATCCTGATACAAACTAGGCCAGTAATACCCAGCTCTTAGAATCTTAAGAGTAATGGTTTTGGTAGAAAAGTGTCCACCAGAAGCTCCATCATGAAACTCTTCCAGTATTTTCTTTACTTGATCAGTTTCAACACATCTTAGTAAGACACCAGCATGATCTCTTTTATATAGGACATTATCAATAACAACAAAAGGAATATCCTAGAGTCTATAGTACCTTCTTTTACTCCTCCCAAGGTTTTGAGGGCACTGGCTAGTGGCAAGATAGCACTTCATTTCTATTCTCTAGCTTGGGTTCTATCTAGCATTCTGATTTATCAAAACTACTTCTTCCTCCTGCTAGTTTGCATCTGTTGTTTTCTCATTAAGCTGTTCACATAGTCCTTTTCCTCTAATCAGTTTGGTCACCTTGATCTATACATCATATTCCATAACCTTGGTGACCCAGTCAGCACTCTTATGACTTAGGTTTTTATTCAATAGAAAGTCCTTTATACAAGGATGTGCAACCATCAGGTGCACTGTATTGTTAGACAACAAATGTCTAAAATTCTTTAGACTTCTCACAATGGCCAATACATGTTTTTCTATTGGAAAATAATTCAGCTCATAGCCATCTAGGCCCTGACTATAAAAAGCTACTGGTTGTTCTTGATTCTCAGCATTATGTTGAACTAAAATTGTAGAAATGCTATCTTTATCCCCAAAAGCATATAATATAAAATCTTTAGAGAAGTCAGGATTTACCAATGTGGGAGAAAATGCAATTGCTTCCTTGATTTCTTCAAAGTTCCTTTTTCCTTCACTGGTCCAATGGAAACTTGTATTCTTTTTAAGCATCTGAGTCATAGGCTTCAAGAGTGCAGCAACATTTGGGATAAACCTTCTTAAAAAGTTGATCCTTCCCAGGAAACTCTGCAATCCTTTCTTGTGATCTAGCAGGGGAAGAGCTAGAATGACCTTCACTCTCTTAGGGTCAATAGTTGTTCCCTGCTTGGAAATAATGTGTCCTAGTAGTCTTCCCTCATGAATAGCAAAGATACATTTCTTAGGATTTAGTGAAACCCCAAACTCCCTACATCTTTCAAAAATTTGCCTTAGGTGGACCAGGTGGTCCTTTGTGTCCTTTGAAAAAATGGTTATATCATCCAGATATACCAGAACAAACTTGTTCATTAGGCCAACAAAAGCCATTTCCATGGCTTTTTGGAATGTGGCACCAACATTTGATAGCCCAAATGGCATCTTCTTGTATGCCACAGTGCCCCATTTAGTAGTGAAAGCTATCTTGTATTGATCTTCTTCTCTGACTAGGACCTAGTTATAACTAGAAAAGCCATCTAACAAAGAAAACCTAGCAGATCCAGAAACATACTGTAAAATCTGCTACATAGATGGTAATGGGCGATGATCCTTTAGGGAAGCCCTATTAAGGTCTCTGAAATCTACACACAACTAGATCTCACCATTCTTCTTCCTAATTGGCACTAAGTTTGAGACCCAGGAGGTATGCTTAATAGGAAAGATAATATTAGCTTGAACCATTTTTCTCAACTCTTCTTTCATTAGGACCTCTAACTTGGGATTAATGGGCCTTTGTTTATGCCTTACAAGCTTGGCTTGGGGCTCTAGTTCAATGGTGTGTTGGGCTAGATGAGGATCAAATACCTTTAAATCATAATATTCCCAAGCAAATACATCACTAAACTCCTAGCATAATGAAACAAAAGCTTGTGTTTCAGACAGAGTGCATACCTTTCCTAACTTGAGGAATTTGTTTTTGAGGACCTCCACAAGATGGTAGTGTTCTTCTTTAACTGTCATGCTAGCCTTATCACCTCTGAGTTGATCATCAGAATTGAATACAGACTCAAGTGTGACCAATCCTTTAGGTAATCTATTGCTTTTTAGTTGTAACATTTGATCATCATATTGATGAGCATGTTTGCTCTGGTTCACTCTATAAAACTCAACTTCTTCAATAAGAAAATTGATAATTTGTTCATCATTTTCAAAAACTTGCCAGCTTACTTGATTGTCTGGTATAGATGGTCTTACCAGGACCTTCACATGCTAAGAAACAGGATCAAAGACACCCTTTGGAATATCATATTTTGCTCCCATGGTGGCCAACTTGTTTGCTTGTGTATTCTGATTTCTTGGAACAACAACTAAATTGAAGGCATAGAAACCCTCTATTAGGTCCCAGACCCTGTGCTTGTACATCTTTAATGTGTCACTTTTTGTGAGATTAGTGCCATGGATCTGATTGACCACCAACTCACTATCACCAATCACTTTCAGGTTCTTGACTCCTCTCTGTCTTGCCCATTCCAAACCATGTATCAATGCCTCATACTCTATTGTATTATTGGTACAACTGAAAGAAAAACGGATAGAAAAATAATATTTTTCTCCCTCTAGAGAAATCAGAATAGCACCCCCACCTGAGCCCACTTTGCTTTTGGCCCCATCAAAGAAAAGTTTCCAAAAATCATCATCATGATTGGTAGAGTTTTTGCCCTCCTTTTTAATCAATTCTGGCATCACAATGTCTCCTCCATGAATGATAAATTTTCCAATGCCAGCCACATCTATATTTCTGAAAGGATCCTCATTTTCTAAATTATTTTCAGCCCACTCATCTAGTGCTATGTTAGGAAACTTTCTATCATTGGTCTCAAGTTAAGAATCAATTGATTCTTGATCATGATACATCAAATTAGCATTTACAGGGCTTGGGGTGTATGGTTCAACATGATTTTTTGCAAAAGGTTCAGACTTAATCCTGACCCTAGCTCCATACCTTGTTGTGAAATACAAGTGAGACCAATCAATTGAGAGATATCCCCCTATCCTAGCAGTGAAATCTCTACTCAAATAGATAGCAAAAAGAGGAGGCAAATCAATAACATAGACATCTTGAGGGATGGAAAAGGTAGGACATTCATGAAGAGTGAGACTCAGGTCTTTAATAACTCCCAAGGTATTGACTGATGACCCATCAAGCTAAACAACAGGCTTATTTAATGGCTCATAGGCTAACTCTAATAAATCTTCCAACTATTTAGAGATCATAGAACTACTAGCTCCTGAATCTATCATGCAGTTATGGATCAAATGATTTCCAACAATAAGAGTTAGATAGAAAGGAGGAAGCTTAACCTAAGAAACAACAATGGGCTATGAACTACTCTCTTCTTTTTGCTGATCTTCTTGAGGGGTTCCAGCCATCAAGACCTTAGGCTACTCCAAAATAGCTCCTTGGCTTGATGAGATCTTAGCCAATTCATTCAACATCAGCTCCTTTTGTCGAGGAATTGCCAGAGTGTCAATCAAAGGAACATTGATTGATGTCTTTTTCATTTGTTCTACTATATTAAAAGACCCCAAATTCACCTTAGGTTTCCCTTTTGGAACAAAGTCTCAACTTGTGTAGGCACCAACTGAGTAGTCACCTTAGCTGGTTCCTTTGTTTCTTTTGACTGGTCTATAGCTGAAACTTGAACTGGTTTAGGTAGCAGATTCACAACAAGATTTGATTGACTAGTAGAGGCCACTTGCTCTACTTCTAAAGTCTTCTTCTTGGATCTTGTATTGGCTGCAATAGGAGTGTGAGCTGAATTGTCATTAGGTGAAGATATCACTCCATAAAAGTCTTCTTTTTGAAAGCTCGTCAATGTTGCCTCAGAGGGTTGAGCCTCACTTGTGGTGGCAACCGGGCATTGTTGATCTAGTCATTGAACTATTTCTTGTGGCATGGACACATTATTCTGTACCATGAGGGCTTGAGCATAACCCACTGGACAAACTCCTTGAACATGCTACTGATTGCATGGGCATCCCCACTGATAATCTTGTACTATATTGTTTTGAGCCACAGGAACTAACTCCCTAGAGGCACTAGGAATGTTAGGATTATAAGGTTGGCTAGTCTTTTGGTTATAACTTCTTGCTTGACCTTGTTGGCCTTACTGGTATTGGGGCTTGTTCTGCTAGTAATGATTTTGATAGGGCTACTGATAAGGTTGTTGATAAGGCTGGGACTATTGCTTCTTCAGACTAACCAGCTCATTAGTAACTATTTGCAAGGCTTGCTTAATCTCAGTCAGCTCTTGGGACTGATTCACAACTGGGTTAGCAACTTGTTGAGGAGGAGTTGGGAGGGGTGGAATAGATGCCAAGGGTGGAATTACTTCAGGAACAGGATGAAGCTCTAGAAAAATAGGCATTGGGGGCCTTGGGGCTATCTTTCTACCTTGGATTAGACTATTCTCAGCTCTTATAGCAAGGTCATATGCTACTGGTAGATTATTCCCACCCATTGATTGGATAATAACAGAGATATCACTATTGAGGGCTCTGAAATCATATAGGAAGGCATGCCGGCTGGATGGCCTAACAGTAGCTGGTATTCTTTGCCATGTCCTCTGAAATATGAAATTAAAATCCATCATGTATTCCTGAGGTTCTCTTTTGATAGTAGTTAGGTGCTCAACTAATGATAGATGGTCTGATTTTTCTTCAAACTGATTAGTCAAGGCTTGACCCAACCCATCCCAATCCATAATAGAGCCAACTGGTAAACTTCTAAACCATTGCAAAGCCTTGCCCTTAAATGAGGCTGCCAGCAATCTCACAACAACATTATCTTGAGTAATATGATGCAGGCCACAAAAAGATGCCACATCTCTTATGTGTTCAATGGCTAATGTTTCATCTTCTCCCATAAAGGTAGGTAGACTTTTAAGGGCTGAGATAGGTATATCATCATGTTGCTACAAATTTAAGGGGCTACCTTGATTAAAAGCTACAAAAGGATGTACTCTAGGCTAAGCCATTAGTGGATTTAAGGGGGCTTGAGATACCGTAACTTGAGTAACCGGAGCTTGGGTTACTGGTGCTTGAACTGCAGGTGTTGCTTGAATAGGTAACAACACGTGTAAAGATTGGGTTGGTGAAACACTTGTAGGCTTACAAGTAGGCTTAGGATCAAATTTAGGGGTTTTAGATGTACAAGCTTGGACTGCTTTAGGCCTCTTTTTGACAGGTGGCAGCTCTGTATACACAAAAGGATCCTTACTCTATCTTGTTGGAATTCCACTCATAAGCTTAGGGATTGATCTACATAAAACACCATTAGAGTCACCAGGTATGACTTAAAAACACTGTCACTGCTCATACCAAACAATAACCTGCAATAAACTTTCTAGGAAATTAGACTCATTGAATCTTCACTCCCACCGGGCATGCCAAAAACTGTTGTCACTAGGGATTGCACCCGTGATGGCTAAGTATAAAACCTAGCAATCCCATGAAACATGGGAATACTCTCAGGATGTGGGACTACTTCACTGAGAATAGACCTTCGGATTAAGGGCCAGCTTCCCTGTTTGTATCACCTGAATTGTATTGACTTTGAAGGGAAAGGGATAGAGATTGCATAAAATTGAAATAACTGAGATCTAACTTAGGTGATTCACCAAACTAGATAGATCCACAAATTGAAAACAAACTCACAATATAACCCCAGCACATAACAAGAACTCCAGAACTCTTCCAAATCTAATATTATTTTTAGAAAACAATCAGGTGCTGAATGTGAATGAGAAGGAAAGATAATTTTCACAACTCAACACAATTAGATGCACATAGATTTGAAAACCTCCAAGGAAACCAATGTTTGCAAAATAATCAAATGAACATACTATCATGTAAAGGATCAGAATCAATCACAATACATAAAATTAAGTTCATCGACCCACTCACAAATTGTAGAAAAAGAAGGGAACAATTTTTCTATTAGCTGGAATAAAAGGAGCGACAATATCAAATTGCTTCACAAGAGCTACAAAATTCACCTCGTGAGGAGGGAATGGAGAACTAGCCTTCAATCACCAAAGGTGAGAGACATATATAGAAAATCTATAGAATTTGCATTGAAGTCCACTATCTCTCCAAAAATAGAAAGCCCTCAGCCATTAGGACCATGATCCCATCACTCTAAAATTCGGATGCCATATTCCCAAGAATATAGGGGAACGAAAAAAGTGGAGTCCCTAAAATAGACTAGTCAAAAGAAGACCCAGACCCACTAAGTCATGCAAAATAATAATATTTTGACAATGGTTTATAGAGCACCACATGTCCAAAATATCTTACAATGAGCTCCTGCATTGACTTGTAACATTTAAAAAAAACATTCACCCCCTAAGTGCATTTAAATATATTTTGAGATATTCTCAACTCAAAAAATGAGGAAAATATCTAAAATATTTACAATTTTAATACAATCCACATTTAAAAAAAATATATCAAAAATAATATCCCCCTATGCTAAAATATATGAATACATGATAACATTATCACCAAAGTCAAAACAAATGACTTCAATGATGGGACCTAGGGCATCAAATAATTAATATAATTATCTTAGGAAAGATAATTATATTAATCTATTAACAAATATTAACTAGCCCGTGAAAAACATATCAAAGGGGATTAAAAATACTCAACCCTAAAAAGGGAGATCAAAGAAAAGATGCAATTATGGAAACCCTTGATCAAAAATGGCATCATCTCTGCAATCATTACTTTGCAACTTGGTAACTGGCAACATGCTAAACTCACTGCAGTCTTGAAACAACAACCTTCCATTCTTGGGTAGTCTCTTCGAAGGACAACTTTTAGTGGATTTAGCAACAGCATCTACATGATGATAGAGGTAGGCATTATTACGATTTCATTTCTAATCTCAGTATTTTCGAAAGGCTCTACATTAGGACACTTTCTCATCTTTCTGTATGATGATTCGATAATGTTTTGCTTGTGTTTGCAACTGTATAGATTTTCAACTTGAATTTTTGTAGCACGGTACATGTTGTTGTTACGCTTATGAGATTTGGGCTTCATTTGGTACCTAGGGCACTGTATCTCCATTCCATGCTTGCATTTGAATCTTAAAAGCATTGGGTTGATGGCTTATTGCTGTTGAAAACCTGATAGGAATTGTTCTCATGCTAGATAAGGCATGGCACTCAACCTGTTATTGAGTACATGGCTATTTTTTGTAATGTTTTTTTGCTTCTTTGCATCGGGTTTCTGTTTGAATATGGCACCATATGTTGGGCATTATATGTTGCCGCTCTTCATAGCCCCTGGGACAAACTAGGGCATATAACATTGATGGCTTTGTTTTAATGTTAAGATATTTGTGTAGCTTGCTATTAAGAAGCCCGATGATGCAAAAGCTAGGGCATGTTATATCTTTGTTGTTGAATTTTGTCATGTCGATTCTAGATGCACTGTGTTGTCGTGATCTCGAGGCTTGAAAACATCAAATGTGGGTATCCTCCCTCTGTTCACTATTTTTGTAAGCTCAGGGCATGCTAAAACTCAGCTTGGTTGTTGTCTGTTCAGACCCAATGACAAGATGGTGGTATTGATACATACATTTGTATCTGTAAATTAATGTAGCCTGAGTGCCTTATGCTTGTGTTGACACATTCGAAAAGCATCCTTGTTTGAATAACCCATCTCAGTTGAACAGGCCGAGGACTGGGCATGGTTATTACTAAGGTTCACCTTTTGCTTTAACATGCATTGCTGCCTCCTATTTGAAAACCACGAGTATAAGCATTAAAACCCTACCATTGCACATATCCTCTGTTTTAAAGGGCCTCAATATATTGGTGATGCCACTATGTATGTGTAGCCCGAGAGACCAAAATGGCTTGCTTCTCGAGGGCATTGTATATGTCATTTTCAAAACATACCCTGTTCTATATTTGCATGTATGGCTTGCTTTTAATATGTATTAAAACCGAGGGGTATAACAATGCAGCTCTGTTTGAAAACCCGAGGACACAAGGCCACTCAAGGGTAAACTGAATCCACTATTGCATGTTCATCATATTTCCTCCATTTGAATAAACTAGAGAATGAGAAAGTAATAATATGTGATGGGGTAAAAGTACAAAGCTGTGTCACACTTTTATAAAGGAAAAGGTCAACAACACACAAAATTTTTAACTTTAATGACATAAAAATGGCATTTATGTTTAAAATTTGGAGATGATGTAAACTAATGAAATGTGTAAAAGTGGATGAAGTTTATGGCTATAATTTTTTTAATTTTTTTTGAAAAAGAATTCACATAGTTTTTAAATTTTTTAAGTCCATTTTTTACTTGCTGAAAAATGCTAAAAAATGAGGGTCTTGTCCGCACCAAAAAAGTAAATGCAAATAATCTTTTTTTCCTTTGATTTCAAAATATGTCATAGATAAAATGTATAGCTAGTGCAGAAAAGAAGAAAAAATAGTTTTCAATGTATATTTTCTCTATTATAACTACTCAAAGTCGAACATACCTGAAATCAACAGTTTTCATCTCGCGTCAAATTTCCCCTATCAAATCTACAGCATTCAAAAAATAAATTACACACTCTTGAAGATAACTCTCTCCTCTTATGTTAAATATAAATTTTCAATTTTTTTGATAAGCTTTACTATTTTTTTCTATTTTTGAAGCATCTTGTTCTCGAATGTTAAAATACCTACTTGTAGTATTTTGAAATTATAATATATTAGATCTAATTAAAATACTATAAAAATTATAAGATGATAATCTTGAATCTATGCTCTAAAAAAGGGTATTTTTATATTTGTAAAAAAATATTATTAAAAAGAGTAAGAGTTATTGAAACATCATTTTTCTGAAATAATTTTATTTCTTTAGTAATTGTTATAAAACATGCATTTAATAGATATTTCCAATTGGAAAAGGTGAAGAACTTATCTAACTTAGCTAGAATGAATCTAGCTAGACCATATGTTTGACAAAAAATAATTTTAGTTAGAAATACTCAAATTCAGCTGTGCTGATAAGTTGTCCTGAAACATGACACAGCTTTGTGCTTTTACCCGATGACCTTACCATATGTTTCTTGCCTCCATGTTAGTGAGATATATGTACAGGTATCATTATTTTGTTCAAATGTTGGGCTACTGCTCATTGATCATCATTATGCATATACCCTGTTATATTGATATTGGTATGCCCACCTCATTATGTAGCCTGACATAATGAAACTGTTATCAGCAGTCTTAGATTTATGTTTTCTCTTTTCCTGAGTCTATAGGATGTGTGCCCTTGACTGTACAATATGAACATCTATGCAACAGAATGCCATGTCTGATTCATAGACCTGTGTACTCTGCAAATAGCTCTGTTCTATTCTTGATGTCATAAAGCCCTCTATTTCATTACTTTATTGCTTGATGTTGGATCATCTGAATGTTCCTCTATATGTACACATAGTGTGTGATCTTATCCCTTGAAGGGGCAACAGATAAAGTAAAATGAAATTACTTTATCATTACCTCTATCAAGGACCAAGTTCATTCATGGAACTCTTTATGGATCAACTTCCTTGTATCTACACATGAAACAAACACATTAGTGAAAACATGGTGCCACTTTTGATTTTGAGTCTAGTACATAGCTTTGAGCACAGCCTTAATGAGAGGTGCATGGCTGAGTGTGTATATGCATTACTGTATTATGATGCCAGCCATTGCTTAGATCCATTGGATTTAACTCAAATCCCCCTCTTCTTTTGTAGGTTCTGGATCACAGGAGCTTCTAGACAGGATGCGCTTCGGACTTACAAAACTAGGCAATGTCTGGTACCCCCAATACCACATCTTATTTTATGTATATTTACACTCATTCATTTAATTCTGGTAAAGGCTATGCTCATGGCTTGTGTGAGCCTAGATAGATGGTCCTTCTTTTCATCTCTTTTACTTCTCTGCTTAGAACAAAATGATACAAATAGATGTATATGTAGATGCATATGTTGTTCATTTCTTTTATTTTCCATGTATTGCATTGAAATGAACACAAATTTAATCCAGATCACCTAATAACACAAACTAGGTTATTGTAGCTCATCTAGTAATTAGGTTTTCAAAATGTGTCAAAAATATGACAACAAAATCCAAGACCGAAAGTGACAAGAAGGTCACACTGATTAAGTCCACAACATGTGAAGAACCTAAATATAAATTGCATCTTGAGATCGCTTCACAAGTTGATCAATCAGGCATTTTTTCTAGCATATTGCCTCGGGGTTTACTGGTATAGGATATACATTCTTATATTCATTGCAAAATAAGTGAAATTGGATACTTTGAACTATAATCAACTTAACAGGAACTTAAGGAGAATGGAAATCTCAAGGATTACATTAAACACCTGGAAGTCAAAGGATTGACAAATGCCCTATATTTCCTAAGGGAATTCAAGTCTGAATGGATTAAGGTTGTACTTATCCATGTTCACGAAGGTAAAATGTGGTTTGAAAAATTAGTTAAAATCTCTAAGGACATTATTCATGTGGTTACTAGATACTCAACTAATGATAAGGAAAAGGCTACAAGGAACCCACCAAGGGTAGAGATCGAGAAGCTTATAGGAGCTGAGTGGGATGGAAGAGAAATGAGATTCAACACCATAACCGATCCAAAAAAAAGGTTTGGAGCCTATGTCATTGGCTATAAACTTTTTCAATCTAGCAAACCGAACAATGTCACACAGGGAGTAGTACAAATAGCCTATAAAATTCTTAAGAAAGGTTTACAATTAGACCTCTCTGAGCTACTGTTAAAACAATTGAGAAAGTAGAAGATGCAATCATCCATATGATGATTAAATTTAAAGACTAGGGTATGTGCAAGATCATGAGGGGCCAAAATGTGGCGATGTTAGTTCAAAACTTTGACAATGTAGCTGACGACTTTTTTTTCACCCAAATTCGATAAAACAAAAAGGGTATCTTAAGGAGATTATCAACTTTCTATCAATATAATTGCTGTCAAATTTTGAATTCGGTAAGTAATTATTAGTTATTTTCTAATTGAGCTACCTCTAAAGTGTTGATTTATATACTGAATGAAAAATGAATATAACTTTCAGATGGTATAACATTTTTGAAATCTAAAAAATGCATCACATTCTATGCTTCACCTACTATAAGGAAAAAAAAAATGAATTTTGTAAATTTTTGAAAAAGTTAAGGTGGTCAGACACGAGATTTTTTTTATTTTGAAAATGTTGTAGCAAAAAATTCATAATTACTTTTTTTTTTGGAATAAAATTACAAAAAAATATGTGTCACATCTGGTCACGAGTCTACTAATTATATATAAAATCTTATAATAAAATATTATCATTTGATTATGATTAAGGTGGTTAGACATACACCTACTTCTTCTTTTTTTTCTAAAATTTTTGTACTGCTGCATTGAAATCTATAATTTTCACCAATCATACTAAGTTTTTCTCAAAAAAGGCCTAGTAGTTTAGAAACTACACTCAATTTTCTATAGATTCTATTCTTACAACTTTTTGATGTTAGGTTCATAGCTAGTTGAAATTTTCACGTCAAGTTGACTAACCCTGATTTGTTGATTTTTCATTGCCACTTAAGGGCATAGTCTGGCTTCTCATGATCTTGCACATACCCACTACCTATTGAATTTTTAATATATATCCCTAAGGAACTTCATGACAAGGTATCAACAAGGTGGACTTATGCCTTGCATACTGAAAAGAAAATGAAGGAGCATTCTTTAATTTTGGCAATGCTTACTCTTTCAGTCACCAAGGTTGAAGAAATGATGAAACAACATGAGAACATATTTTGGATGAAAGGTCAGGCACTGAACATTTTTTTAGCTAAACTTGAAGAAGTTGATGAAAATAGAAAGGTCTTACGTACTAAAATTTTGGACTCAGAGGAAGAAGCAGACAAGACTGCATTAGCTATAATTCCAGAGAAAAATTTCAAAAGAAAAGGGAAAGAGGTACATTTAGATGATGTCAACATAGCTATAAAAAAGCTAATTCATATATCTGATACTAAGGTACAAGATGACGCTTATGCCAAGGACTTCTATCTGGATGGATATAATAAAGAGGCCAAACATGATGCTCCTGAGCAATTAGTAACAACCAAGACTGATGAAGTCTTAATAGAAGACATTTCAAATGGAGATCCTGATGATGAAGCTAAGGCCGATGAAGACATCACTATGGGTGATGATAATATTGAAGAAGATCAACCTACTGAGGTAGCAACAATAGACATACCAAGTAATTTGATGATATTGGTACAAGAAATTGATATTGCTACTCAAGAGAAACCTAAGGATCAAACAGCTGAGAAGCAGAAGGACACTACCAAAGGAAAAGGTGAAGAAGAACAAAAGGAAACAAATGAGCCTGAAAACAAAGAGGCAAAAATTAAAGAGCTTAAAAATGAATCAATGTAGATACATAGACAACTAACATGAAGCAAGAAGCCCAAGGACATAAAACTAAGACAACAGTCAAAGGGTAGGATAAGGAAGAGAATGTGTCTACCAAGGAGGAAAATTCTAATCTAGAGACTAAAGCTCTAGTACCATATGGGAGATCTCCCACATCTATCACACAAGAGAAGAAGAAAAATTAAAAACATGGTAAGGGTCCACTCACATTAGAGGAGATCGTATAAAATCCCACATGTGACCTGAGAACTCTTGAACTAGAAGCATTGATGAGGTATGGAGAACTGTGAACAAGGAATGTTGCACAAGAGAAACTAAGACAAGAAAGAAAACATAAACATGTCTTAGAAGATGTTAGAGAAATTTTGATGCAAGTAGTCCCTTATATCAATGTTGATGAGGCAACTCCCATCATTGATCAACTTGCTACTCTAACCAGCCATATAAATTCTCCAAATATAGATGTGCAAAGAAAAGAATTGAAGAAAGAGTCAAGGCCAAGATACAGTTAAAGATAGTCGAGTGGATCAGCCAAGAAGTGGCAGTAAATAAAGTAAAGTTATCTGGGGTAATAATTGAGCTTGATGCTATTATTCAACAAGTTATTATAATTTTGTATAAATTATGCACTATAGACCATTTCACTACTGAGCATAGTGAAAATACAAAAAATTTAGATGAAGGTACCAAGGTTAGTGCAAATAATCTTTTAATCGAGCCAAGTGCATTTTATGAGTGTTATGCTAAAGTTCAACAAATCCAACGATTAAGATTAGAACTAAGAAAGGAAGAAAATAAAATCAGAGACCAAGTAACTAAGCTACAAGTAGAGTTACTTCCACACCTCAAGATGATGTAATGACATGTGAATAAGTCAAAAGAGTTAGTTGCCAAGCCTGAGATATCGGTAATAGAGAATATTTTTGATATGCATGCACAAGTCAGATTAGAGAACATTTTTCTTGAGAATCTCAAAGAGGAATGGAAAAACCTCTTGGATACTTTGAAGAAAACCCATCAAAACATATTTGACAAGTTGTAAGTACATTTTTGGTATTAATTTCAAAAAAGGGGGAAAATATATGTATATATATTCTTGCATATATTCTTGTATGTACTTCATAATGAGAGCATGTACAAAGGGGGAGTTCACATAGATTCACATTTTTGGTTAAGTTCAAATTTTTACAATCGGTACATATACATAAAGTTTTTGATAGTAATGCCAAAGGGGGATAATGTTACTCCTAAAGAGAATTAATGGTTTTCATAAGTATCATTCGGTCAAATAGTCGGTAAAGGAGATAAGACAAGACATTCAATCAATACATAGAACCTAGACACCAAGAAGAACACAAGGTAGATCATTATGTTAACTGAATACAGTTTGGACTGAGCACTCTTATCGAGTTAGATGATCACCAAGTACCAAGCACAGTGGTCATCGAGCATTCATATGAACTGAGCACTAGTTAATTATTGAGTGATGAATACAGTATATATCGAGTGAAACAAGAAATGACATAGTAGTTTGGAATGTCACAAACTACAAGGAAAATGGTTTACATGGATTAGAAAATGGTTTACCAAGATTGAGAAAAATTTCAATAAGGATGTAATCATTAAATTCTTGATGATTCCTATGTAATGATGATCTAGGTTATTCATTTCTATCTTGATCTTGGGTTTTCTAAGATAGAGTCTACACCCTAATTAGGTCAAATCAATTTGATATAAAATTTGTAAAGATTTTATTTTGACATGTAACACATGTAGTAGCCACCACATTCAAATACATCTGAAGATCAGACAAGGTTATGATTGATAAAGATACATTTTATCAGAAACAAAAGGCTACTAAGTATAATTCAGAGAATATATCAATCACATTACGGTGATAACAGATAAGTACATTACAGATCTGATATCAGGCATGTTAAGTTTCTATTTGCAGATCAATGCTACTATTTCTCCTTAACCATTATAGAAGATCTTAAATCTCTTAATAGAGAGAACTTAATTGTTCTTATGTAAATATCTTAACCCAGTGCACACTTAATTGTGTTGCTAAAATCCTCTAACTAGGTAGATCTAGTTGATCTTATTTTTACTCCTAATAGGGTAAGATCACCAGAAGTGATCAAAATCTTTGTAGTCTTAACCAAAAACTTTTTTACTGCAGTAGTGAAGTTTTGTGGGTGTCATCCCCACTATAGTTTTTACCTTCTAATAAGGTTTTCTACAATACCAAAATATATGTGTCATGTGTATGAAGTTTCATGAATACTTTATTGAATAGATTACATGTATTTACATTTTAGTTATGTTTTGGATGTATGTTAAATGCAATTGATACAGTTGGTTAGTGATATTCATGTTTACAAAGATTCGGTTTAAAAAGTTTAAAGGGTACTGATTCACCCCTCCCCTCATAGTACACATATTTCCATAATTCCAATAAGGTGGATCATCCTCCATTGTACATCAAAGTATGTGCAACATGTGCAACAATGAGAGGATGATAATGTGATAAGGGCGCTAAAAGTGGATATCACACACAAAGAGGTATGAGATGACAACTATCATCACCTAAAGTGGAATTTCCATGTGCTAAAATGAAATGCAAACTCCTAGGTGTCTGAATGAAAACTAATATACAAATGCATAATCCTAATTAAACTTAAGTAAAGTGTAATTAGTGAATACTTAATTACACCAAAACCCTCTCTAAAGTGCAACTTAGGGGAATGCACTTAAGCTCACAATTCTAGATGCCAATGCATGATGGGTCCTAGCTACTAGGCCATGTTAGGTACCCATGTACAAACTACAAGAGAAATGAAATCTCTCATAAAGTGGAGAAAGAGGGAAAACCTAATTGGAAAAACCCTACCCCAAAAAGAGAGATGAAAATAAGAATATAATATGAGAGAGAAGAACTCATGTGGGGAAAATATTCTCCCATAAGAGAGAATAAGAGGAAGAGAGACCAAGTAGCCCCTCCTCAATGTAGAATGAACATCAATGGTAGATGCTCCAGGCTCAATTTAGAAACTACTCTATGAGTGTAGAACAACATTCCTCCCCTTAGGAAGAAACAAGATCGAAGGTGTATATATCAAGCCTCCTCCTTGATATATAGGAATAAACCTCAAAATGTATGGAATCTCTGAAACCTGCTCAAGAGTCCCCGTGTCAATGCTGAAAGGTGCCTCCTCCAAATCATGTGCACTAAGACACTCTACTGAAAAAGAAAAATTAGGATCAACTGAGGATGAATGTAGAATATGTGCTAGAGACCCAAGGGTCTCCTCTAAAGAGAAAGTGACTTCCTCCAACTATTTTATGAAAGTATCTACAATCATGTCACCCTCAAAAGAATGATCAAGTAGAGAATGAAGATGAGTGTTAGCATACTCCCTCACAACAACTACAAAAGGATCATCTTCACCAAAGAGAAGATGGAGATCATCAATAATGTCTCCCAAATCTGAATTATAGGATTCCGCAAATAAACATGCAATGTATGGCAAGTATTCATCCCATGGAACTAAGTCTGGAAGATAATGAATATTCTACTGCACTAAATCACCTGAACCCATGGTTGTATGAATGAAAGCATCATCAGGAGTAAGAGTAGAAGTAGTCTCAATAGGAGGAGATGAAATGGAAGGCTCGAGAGCTTGATCATGAGTGAGAATACCCAAGTTGAAGTATCCAAAACTCTCCTCAAAATATGAATCATCACTGTAAATGTGATCATATGCTGAAGAATCATTATCATCAAGAGGAACAAAATTTGCAAAGGAGTACAATTGAGAAGAGTGATTCACCATCCTAGTAGCAATAACTTCTCCACTCTCCAAGTCCTTGATGAAAATTGAATCAGGTGTAAATTCCACAATCTTCTTTGTAGCACCATTTTTTATTTGATAGATAGAAAGAAGGTTATTGGTCAAGTCTGGAACATATACCATATCATGTAAGTGTGATTGCCCATCAAAATATGTGGACCTTTGCAAGGCTCAAATCATGAAAACATGGACTATGAAGAATCCATATGATGAGAAGCCCCTGAGTCTAGAATCCATCTACCTAAATTGGGACTTGAAGAAGCATATAAAGCTTGTCCTTTTTGTGTGACAAATGCGTGACCATTTCCTTTATCTATTTCAGAATTTTGTGAAGAAAAAGTTGAGGTAGACATCCTAGAAGGAAAATTGGTCTTGTTCTTTACAAGAATATTCTTCAATTCATCAATGTCCTTATAAAAAAAGTGTTCTTCATGTCATCCTTTTTCCAATATGCACAAAATCACTTCTCCTTCTTTGAAAATTTACCCTTTTGAGGTGATGTAGAAGTGTCATATTGTGTGGAAGTTGATTTTGCACTTTCTTGTTGAGACTTAGACTTTCAATTCTTCTTCTTCTTTTGACTTTTAGTGCCTTGAATCTCATGATTAGCTACCAATGCCTTGGAAGATCAAGACTTGAGAATTGCCATACTAATTAATTTGGTTTGTTCCAACATCAATATTTCTCCAAATGCCTCAAATGAGGGTATAGTAAAAGTACTTCCCATGGTCATATTGTGAGTATTGTAGATAAGGAATTTATTGCCCATCATATGATGAATCAATTGTGAATCCTTCATAGTGATTCCACAATCCTTAAGTTGTTCTCTCAACTCATTGACTTTGTTGATGAAATCTTTAATTGTGACAAATTTATTGGAATCCAATTTGAGAATTTTTTCTTTAATTGTGAATCCCTTATCCTCATCCACTTTACCATACAAATCTTCAAGTCTAATCCAAGCATCTTTGGTATTTCCTAAGGAGGAAATGCGAAATAACTCTGGTCTTCAATAAAACATGTTCTTATAATTCTAAAAGCTTGAGAATATTTAACTCTCTAATCAATTAATTCCTTATCATCTACATTAGGTGCTTTAATTATTCCATCCACATAATGATTTAATCCTTTTACCATTAGCTTGTTCCATACATTTTCTTTCCATGTAGCACATTTATGTGGAGTTAATGATGGAAAACCATAAGAACCCATAATGAAAAATTGAAAGAGAACTATAGAGAAAGAGACACAACCACACAAGGTACCCCCATAAATCAGTCAATCAAAGAAACCCTGCGCCCCCCCCCCCCAAAAAAAAAAAAAAAAAATAGATGATTTGGGCACTTTATATGTAGTGCCTATACACTTGCCACTTGTCAAAATGGACCAAAGAGGACTTCTAATTTTGATGATTAAAACATAAAATATGAATCTATAGAAAACTCAAGAAGATAAGACACAAGATAACTCAAAGTTCTAATCAATTACAATTGCCAAAATAGGCCAAAATATACCATATTCTGAAAGTACTATGTCTACTCAAAATTTCTCCAAACTGATACCAGATCTAGAAAGTAGTAAAAAAATCATGCACTTGAAAATGTGTCTGTATAAGCCTGAACGAAGCTTCTGAAGTTGCAAAAATAGGGATCAGATAGATACAGTCACCAAAAAATATAATTTCTACAAAATCCATATACCAAAACCAGAAAATAGCTACACCACTAAAAAGTTCAAGAAATTTTAGCCCAAAAAAAAAAATGCACTCAATTTGGAGTCTGGATGACCAAGTTATGGCCTCCCAATGTTGGACTACAAAATCAAAACTGCAAATGGTGACGACTACAAATTTTTCAAACCTAATGACATTAGAAAAGTATTTTCTTAAATTTGATGGTCACGTGACCTTCATCGCAGTGCCAAATTGCCTAGAATTGATGGTCAAATAATTGTCAATTTTAACCTCATGAAATGATGATGCAACCAAGGGCATAAATTTGATGGTTAGACAATTATCAAATCAAAAAAAAAAACTGCCACTGTGATGGCTAGACAACCATCAAATTTAACCTCAAAAAATTGCTTAAAATGCAAAAAAAAATTAAAAATACCTCATTTTCATGTTTTCCACATGTGACTATGTCACTGGTGCTTGTTGTCAAGATAGTTGCATATGGTCCATGTGGTCGTGCTTTATTGGGCAAGGTCTGATGGCTTGTGTGGCTAATCTAGTAGCTGTGTGGCCTAGCAGGCCTCCACGTGGAGGTCCATGTGACTGTGGAGGTCCACATGACTAGAGGTCCACATGTTGTGGAGGAGGGATGTGAACTGGCGAAGCGGAGGAGACCTCTATTGTGGTGGATGTGGGACTTTTTAGTTCCACATTCACCTGACCTTGGGAGCTTTTGGTGTGTAATATGATGAAGCCACAAGCTCAAAATAAATGACCTCATCTCGGTAGCAAGTTGGACCGTGGGGTTGGCTCACCTTTGGTGTGATGCAGTCTACTTGGCATTGTTGGAAATTCTCTATTATTTGTTGTGGACTGTATGATAGGGCCATGGTTTGACTACCTGGTCTCTATGGATATTCTCAGAATATTCCCCCGTACAATTTAATACATGTCACCTATAGAATAGATCCTAACAATAACCAAGGGCGGGGACCCCGAAAACAAGCCCAAGATTTTGCACAAAAATAAAAATTGCCCAAATTTGGAGAAATTTTAATTATTTTTAAAAAATTCCAAAAATTTGTATAGCACCACTGATCAGAGTGTCCAAGTCTAATTTGCAAATTTGTTTTGCCTTAGATTTGACTTTTGCCAAATATGGGCAAATTTATATTCAAAATCTATGGAAATGGCCACCCGGACGCAATGGTGAGGTCAGATCTTTCTCTAGACACTCCCACAAGCTTTTGATTTCTCATATCTAAATCTTGGTCCTCCAAAAGTTCAAGCAAAAATTGCTCTCAAATGGCTATGCAATGAAGACTCCTATGGCTCTGATACCATGTAAGAATTTTGATATCATGTAAGAATTTGCCTAAAGTAAAGAATAAAAATGCCAAGGTCTAGAAGCTCAATAGATAATACAAGAGAGACAAATATGATATGATCAATGATCAAATAATCAAAATAGAATTAATTAATTACAAAGTAGGTGTTCCTGGATATATAGGCAATGCGATAAGACTGCATGATAAGAAGATGATAAGCTATCAACCAGACTAGGTGGAATCACATGTCCACCAAAGGTGGATTATCCTCCATTGTATATCAAAGTATGTGCAACAATGAGAGGATGATAATGTGATAAGAGCACTAAAGGTGGATCTCACACACAAAGAGGTATGAGATGACAACTATCATCACCTAAAGTGGAATTTATCCTAACCATGTCCTAAAATGAAATACAAACTCCTAGGTTTCTCAATGACAACTAATATGCAAATGCATTATCTTAAGTAAAATTAGGTAAAGTGTAATTAGTAAATACTTAATTACACCAATACAAATAAATACCAAACCAAAATGTAGGCTATACCCCAGCACCCACACCCCCACCCATAGAACTAGAACTCCACACAATGGCTCACCAAAATTAAGAGAGAACAAAATGAAACTCTACCACAACCTAGAAAGAGTCATCAAAACACTAACAAAAAACATGGCATAAACACCCAAATACAAAAACCCTATCAAAAGAGTCCTAATCGATGTGGAAAATTGTAGCGAACTAAGTAGACCTCATAAATAAAAACTATAGAGCATTAAGCACAACTATGAACTAGGCACAGGTAGAGCCAAACTCTATAATAATAAAAATGATAGAGGAAAACATGATCAAGGTTGAACATCCCCTTAGACGGCTACAAAAAACCACCACAAAAGCTTCAAGAAAACAAAAAGCACTGCCTCAAAATACCAAAATGGCCAATTGACTTCACACCAAACCACCACTAACAAAACCCCAGAACCTTGCCTAGGAAGCTTGACAACACTCCACCACAAAAAATATAGAGAAACACAATGAACAAGGAAGAGTAGAAAACCACAAAAGAGAAACCACCACTGACCTAATCCTCAACCAAGGAGAAAATGTCAAGAACATAGTCGCTATAAAGAAAACCATAGAGATGTCTCCCCATAAAAGAAGAAAAAGAAATAACACCAACTAGTGAAAAAGCTCCATAGGCAACATACTTCCCATAGACATCATCTTTATCCTCTTCAAAGGGAGAGCCAACCCCTACCTCTCCTCTACTACTTGAAACCCTCACCTCTCCACATTTGTGCCCACTCCCCCCTCTTTGTATTTCATATCATAGCACTACAATAAAATTGAAACTAGTTATGGAGCATATCGATAGTTTATTTGTACATCATAGGACTGCTCACTTTTGAGTTTCCAATAAAAGCCATATATTTAGTATTAAAGATACAAATATATTATTAAATTAAATTAAATAGTGCATGCAATTTGAAGTATTTTCCTTAATATTAAAGCACCCTAATAAATATTTAGTATAACAATGTTGTCCAATTGTAGGAGGTGCTATAATAATCTATGTGTGCACACAAAAACGGTCAATAAAAACTCACCTTAATGGTGGAATGACTCTATGGAGAAATATAAAACTAATAATAAAATGAGAATATGCATAATACACAGAGAATATATCAAACTTAAAAAAAGTATTACATCATATTCATTATATATTACAATCTCATGATACATTTCTACATATATAGATTCAAGAATATAACTAGAATTTCCAACCACCAATAAATTAATAAACAACTACACTAATCAATGTTTGTTACCTTTCATTCTCCCCCATAATTAATATTGTGAAGAAAATATCTAGATAATAGGTTGTGATCTTCATTCTTCAGTCATTGATGGAATTACATTATGTTTCACTCTTCTAGTGTTCACTCCAATTAAATATGATCAATCTTCAGTCCTGACCATCATGAGTCACTCTACTAGTGCTCAATCCAATCACAACCATACATAGCCATCACTTGTCTAACTATAATCCCTTGTAGTCTCAAAATCTCAAACTATTGTCACATATGAGCTCTTATGTTAGAATAGATTTTTTATGATACCTATTATTTTGTGCCAACTTGATATACAACTCCATCCACAATCCATTTTCATCCATCCTTACATAAATTTATTCTTCAATTTTTTGTTCCAACATGTATTTTCATAATTATTTTTCTATCCACAAAAGTTACAAGGATGTAAATCAAAATGCTTTTACTCTACATGCCCTTCCTTTTTTTAGTAAGATCATTGAATTTCTTAAATTAATTTTTTAGAAATTTTAAAATGTGTATAATTGTTTCTATGATCTGTGGCATACCATAAGCCTATGTACTTTAGCATAATTGTCAATTGGATCTATCATTCACTTCCTTATTCATGGTTACCCAATCTCTGTCCTTTATATCCTATTATTTTTATAAATTTTAAACCAACATCATTTTCAAAACAACTAGCAATATTTGCATAATCAGATACATTATCATCACCTTGATCACAAATAGCTTTAGCAAAATCACAACTACCAACCAAAGAACACAATTCTTCTATTCCACAAGAAACATCACAAATCAATGATGTTTACATATTTTCATTATATGAAGTTACTAATTGCGTTTTCTTTTTCAATTTTGAGATTTACTTCATCTTTAAATTTTTTTTTTATACTAATCTCTTTGAATTTTATACCAAGTTGTTTTTATTCCCTTTGACTTCATCATGTAATTGAATTCTAGCTACTAACACAATTTTTCAATTAACCTTTTTATAGTTCTATCTCAAGATTATCAATTTTAGAACAAACAATACTTACATTTTTCTTTCATCAAGATTTCCTTTAATAATTTCCACCATTTAATAATTGTATTTCTTCATTTCCACTAATTCTTTTTCCATTTTTGAATTGTATATTTTGACGTCCATTAACTCTTCTCTCAAATTAAATTTATTTTTCTTTACTCTTTTAATATTTTCCTAATTATTATTTTTTGGGGGGCAAAAGTAGCAGAGCCACTATAATATATTATTTAATATAACTAGTTCAAGAGCTCAAGAGGGAAAGAACCAGAAAGAAAACCTTCTATCCCTTCTCATATACACTTTTCCCAATTATATTACAAATCCTTCTATAACATAGTCTCTTGCAGATTCAAATATAGATACAAATTCACATTACCAACATCAACCAAATTTTCTACTATTGAAAAACACAACAAATTTTTTTGTTTTATTCAATACAAAAGATAAAAAATTGTCCAAAACCTGGTTTCCACTACCCAATAATTACTTGATCCACATAAATCTTCAAATAGCATCCAACTAAAAATCTCCAACATCTTTCCTTCATATTTTTATGGCATAATAATCTAAGACTTGATAATGGCCAGCTAATTGGAATTCTTTCAAGGCTATGACCACATTAACTAATGACTTATTTTTATATAAATCAACTTTTATTCACTAACCTCACATTCTCTAAACATTTAAACTTTTGTTAATAAATAAAAAAATACTTTTCTAAATCATCAATCACTATTTCTAATGATAGATACTAACATTTTTGGACTTCATCTATCTCTAAGAAAAAACTTCTTTTTCTGTCTTAAATAAAATGGCCTCTTTTAAAAAATCCACTCCTTTCTTAAAAATAAGGTATTTTTCAATTCAAGGAGGCCAAAAATTTACCTCTTGGAGATTTTATAGGTTGGCAAATGTCCCATTTAATCATGATCTTCTTAATGACGGTTTTAATCCTCTATTAAAACAGTGGTGTTTGGATATGTTCTAGGTTAGCCAATGTGCTAACAAATGATGATCTTCTTAATGGCATTTTTAATCCTCTATTAAAATTATGGTGTGTCTACAATAGCTTCTTCCCTAGTCACTGTCAAAAACCTTTCTTCTATCTTCAAACAATAGAAATATAAATTTACTCTTATTTCACTCCCCGCTCTTACCAATTGTCAACTCAAATGGACATCAATCACTATTTCCAATGATAAATACTAACATTTTTGGGCTTCATGTAACTCTAGGCAGCAACTTCTTTTTCTCTCTCAAACAAAATGATCTTTTTTCAAAACTATACTCCTTTCTAAAAATAAGGTCTTGTTCAATTGAAGGGGAGAAAACAAATCATCTCTTGAAGATCTTCTAGGTTGACTTTAATGTCCTAACTAATCATGATCTTCTCAAAGATAGTTTTATTCCTCTATTAAAATAATGACATTCGCAAATCTTCTAGTTTGGCGAATGTGCTAACAAACCATGATCTTCTTAATGGTAGTTTTAATCTCTATTAAAATAATGGTGTGCCTACAATAGCTTCTTCCCCAATCACTTTAAAAAATATTTCTTCTCTCTTCAACCAATAGCAACATAATTTTACACTTCTTTCACTCCCTCCACTCACCAATTGTCAATTAAATGGACATCCTATCGATATTTACATTAAATATTCTTCTTGTATTGGTGGCGAGAGCCTTATTAACTATAGATATTTCATTTATCTTCTCACTATACAAAAAGGAAATGAATGACAAAATTATCTCTCAAATTATGGTATAATACTGTCAAATTTCATTTAAACAAATAATAGCCTCTTTTGCTCAGATTAAAAGCTATGACTATTTTTCCTTTTTTAAGTTTTTTCCCAAAAAATATAAAAACAACTAACTTATGTGAATTTATCCTTCTTTCCATAGGCATTGACATAAATTGGAAGAACATAAAACTAATCAGCTAAATATATTTATATAATACATAGAAAATATATCAAATTCAAAAATATTATATTGTATTGTTTCATCATTGTATTCTCATGATTAGTATGTTTCCCTTTATGGTGATAAAAGGACAATTGCAGAGGATTATTTTTTAAGGTATATATAATTTTAAGCATAAGGTAGGTTGATAATTTTTATAGGTAAAAAGTAATCCTTTCTCCATATGTTATAATTATATTTTCATAAAAGTATTTTTATTATGTGTCTAGGTTATATTTTCTAACTTTATGTGTTTAGTATATGAGATATTTTCATTTATTGCAAGTGTTTTGTTATCTACAGGGTTTTACATTAACATTATGTCTAATTATGCATTATGGGATACATATGGGTTGGTATTATATGCTTGTATTTGTGTTTATGTATTTTTATGTGTTAAACTATTTTAGTGTTGTAGAATCACTATTTACACAATAAATTTTATACATGATGTTATTATGATCATCTAGTTTAGTATTGTCTTAAATGAATTATCAGTTATGTACCCTTTTCTAGATCTTATAGCCTTATGATAATTTTTAGCTTCATTTTGTGGAGGATATTTGATCTATGTTATATACTATTGATATTTTATAGTGCCTTTTTCTATCTTGTAGGGATTAAGTACTTTGAATTCTCTAATAAGTGTGCAAACACACATGTTAGACCCATTTATGGTTATTTGGAGAAGGTTTAATTTAGAAAATAATGTGATGCTTCTCTTTCTTGGTCATTTTATTGACTTGTGAGATGTATCTTGTGATACCTATGAAATAATAGGTGAAATGTATAATTAAATGGACATCATATAATGCTTACCATGGTAATCATATAATGCTTTCCCCCGTACTAAGTTTCTATAATATATGTTAATAGATCAAATAAGTATCCCACTACAAATTTTTCAATTGGAGAGCTCATGGTTTTCAAGGTATCATATAATTACAATAATGGAACACTAACACCTTGTCCCATGACAAAAATATTAAGATCCTCTGAAGATTTTGAGAATGTCAATATATATAAAGATGTAATTGAAGAACTTTTTCTTTTCAAGGAATCACAAATTGAAATGGAGAAACACTACACCTTGTCCTATGACCAAATACTAAGAACCTTTGAAGATTTGACAATGTCAATATTAATCACTATATTACCAAAAAAATCATCTATTAGATAAATGATGTAATACCTAAAAATTTTGTTGCTAAGATCAAGCCACTAATAACATCTTGGAAATCTATATGGTAATATTGTAACACTATAGATCATTATTGTGTCATTTCTTACAAGATAAATAAGGAAGAACTTGTGTGTAACAAAATGCTTATCTTTCTTGTGAAAAAACTTTAAAAATAGAACATTGAAAGAATAAAATATATAGAATGGAAAAAACCATGAGGATGAAAAAATATAAACAAAATGACTATAATAATGCAATAAAAAAGAAAATGATTCAATATTCACTAGTGATTAAGGAATTGCCAAAGAAAACATATATGTTGACATAGACAAATGAAAACAGTGCATATGTGGAGCATGTCTATCATTAGGAAACATTGCAATTTTAAGGCCTTTTATATCATCTTCTTTGAATTGAAAGGTAAAATTCTCAATATCTTATTTGACGAACTCCAATAGTATTTATACAGAGGAAGTATAATTGATGCAACTCTAATTGGTTACAAGTACATAAGAGACATAACCATAATTATTGTCTAAACTAAGTAGTGGTATAATGGATGGTTTATTTATAAATTAATGTATTATGAGCTATAATACTATGTTAAGTAAGGTAAGATCTTATCATAATTGAATAAGGAAAAAACTCCTCCTATG
>BSBK01001875.1:0-46179 GCA_027943335.1 Chamaecyparis obtusa | reverse complement strand
ATTATATATAGTATATATATGTCATATGTATATATATATATATGTATATAGTATAATATATTTCGTTTGTGAAGTCATATATATAATTGATTGAGAATTTCTAAATTTGTTTTTATTAAGGTAACAACAGGTTTTGAAGGGACACCGAAACCCTGTACAAAATTGGAACTTAAGATAAAACTTTAAGGGTTCCAAAGATACAACAGTCCAGCCAAAACAAAGGCCTAGACACCCCAAACCCCTCACATAGAACACACCATTCTACTACACAAAATAGACCAATGGAAAACAGCAGAACAAAGGAAGCAGACTAAACTTTTGATCCCTTCTTAAGGGACCAAAGAATCATATCAAAAGAGGATGGAGATCTCTTAGAATGTTTCCCTTTAATAGTGATCCACCCATCTTCAACTCTAGCTGCCTCATCCTGCCAGCACTGTGAATCCAAGACTGAAGAACCAACCCCAGCAGAGGTGTTGGAACAGCCTGCGAATCGCCCAACAAAGAACCATCATTACTCCCAGCCGAGGGAACAATAGGAGGATCAAAAACATCAGGAGCAGCACCAGTCGAAACCCCAGCAAGGATAGCAAAAACAACACCAACCAAGAAGCCAACAGGGGCCCCAACTCCATCCTTCAATGAAACATGAGGAGGACCAGTAGAAGGGCTAACATTTCCATCCAACGAAGAAAGAGAAGGAACAAAATCAACCAGAGGACTAGTAGAGTCGGGGGCCAACAACAACCTGCTCAACCACTTGCATGAAGCTCTGATGGGAAGACACCTTCTCCACTGTATAGTGTTGAGAGGAGGCACCCTGCCACCATGAAGCAGTTTTTAAAGTCTCTGAAGATCACATTGAGAAGCAACATGACCAGTCTTAAAGCATTTTCTACATCTGAAGGGGAGGCCTCATAGTCCAATTGTTGAATCCAGCTTCTACCCTGAGGAGAATAAAGCTTAATCTCTGAAGGCAAGCCTTTAGAGGTATCAATATCCACCAAGATACGAGCATAAGTAGAGTGGAATAAATCCGAAGATTTCTCATCCACCATTAACATTTCCCCAACAGCATCCCCCACAGTCTCCAGAATGGAATCAATCCAAAGATGGAGGGGAAAGTGAGGAAGCCTAACCCAGATAGGTTGCATATCAAACGATTCAGAAAATGAAGAGAAACCAGGATGCCAAGGTTTCAACAAAAACATGAAATGATCCTCCTAGCTAAAGAATTTTTTACACAAAATAGACTTTCTATCCTCAGCATTATCAAATTTAGCCACAAAAAAACCTTTAGCCGTTGGGAAAATATAGACTGTACCAGAGAATTGAGAATTTCTATATTAATATAATATAATAAAGAGATTTATTTATTTATTTTTAAAAAGAATCAACAATCTATAATATGATCTAAAATTAACAGATAATAGCATTCTCAATCTCATGATTACTAGGTGGTTCGTGGTCATAAACTCCTCCAAGTGTGGCAAGGTGGAAACTGAATCATCCAACTCAGCATGCTCTAGATCAATATCTCATTGCTTTGTCTCCCCTTGTTTGTACAAATTTATTGTGTGAGAGAAGCCACAAGTTTAAATGCACAATGACTAAGTCCTCCACCGTTTTGGAGTGTAGAATGGAGTATGTGCTCCAATTCCTCTGAGATGGAGATGAGCTAGCAACCTATCAAGATTTTGAAATTAGAGAGCTAAGATAATTTCTCGCATCTTTCCATCCATCAAATATGATGGACACCCTTGTTTCGACCCATGAATCCTTGATGGGCTTCAAGGAGTCATCTACATGTTTCACTTCTATGTCCAATAAGTATGCACCTTCTCATAACTTGAGCCCTGGAACACCTTTAGAGCCTCATTAATTTATCTCACCATTTTTTGCCAATAAGGTGAGCAAACAACATTAAATAACAATCCACTACCATAAATACAACTATCTATGTCTTGCTTTGCAATCTCTCTACCATCATTATGAAATTTAATTTCCAAGGGTCCCTTTGCTCTCTTATGTGTCACATGTTCTTAAGGTACAGACAAGAACGGATGGCCCTATGTAGGTACAAGATTGAAAGGTGATGGAGAGACCTTCAATCCTTTCTTAGACTTTTGCAAAGGATGAGGACCAATAGCTATTTTCCCTATCGATTCATCTTTTTTTGCTTGCTCTTCAATATATGCCAATATGTTTTCCTCTAGTATAAGACCTTTACCTTTTTGCATGCTTGGACAAAATTTGATGCCTTGATGAGCGATAAAGCACAAAAATGCTTTCACTTGACTATATGATATGCTATATCGTTCTTTGCAATGAGAACAAATCCAAGTGAAACCTCCACTTGGAAGTAGTTGTATCATTCCCACATATTTCCAAAGGAGTGTGGGTCTTCTTTAAAGCAAGGCTAGCTCCCAAAGCTAGAAGCACTTGCCATTTTAATACCTAACACAAGTAATCCTATAAGCAACATGGATAGGAAAAAAAGCCACAAAACAAAAAAAAAAAATTAAAAAAAAACTAGACATTTCATTTCTATTTGCAAAAAATGCAAGAAAAATTTTGGAAAGAAAAACCAAAAAACCTACCTCTTTTGTTGAAATTTCCCTCTACATTGCCTTCGAGAAAAAACCAATACTTGCAACCACATAGGAATATCACAAGAACTAGATTTGAGTATGCAACAATCAATCTTCAACTCTCTGAGCAATGGTGAGCAAAAGGAAAGCTCAATAATGGAGCAAACTAGTTTTGTTTTTCAATCTATTGCACATAAATAAAATAGGATTTACCTTTTTTTGATACTTTTTGTGGTCAAATTAGGGTTGGGGGTCAAAATTACCTTTTTGGCATAAAAACTTTTTTTTAAAAGGCCAAATTCGGCCTTAGTTTGGTTGGAGAAATATTTCCGAGTGCAAATATTGTTCGAGTTCAACAAGACCAAATCGATAGGCTATGGGCTAGACGTCCATGGACCAAATCCAAACATCAACTCGATTTGAACCAAATCAAGACACAGGGGATTTTACTTAAGGACCCAATAACACACAACATAATACGCCCAACAAAGTAAACTTAGCTCTCTAAGCTCATGAAAGGATTGAAATACTTGATCATGCTCCAATAAGGCTTTGCAAACATTGCCAAGATACGCTCTAGGTAAGTTGTATTCAAAAAGATTTTGATTAAGCACAATGAATTTTATAATTTGAATTATATTAAAATCATACAGAAGATTAAGAGTGGGTCTACTTCAACCAATTATCTCTTTGAGACCAGATTTTATTCCTACAATAAAACAACGTTATGTTTTCTACATTATAAGAAATTTGTGCAAGCTTCATAGAAGCCAACTAAATTTTAAACATGGAATAAAAGCACTTATATTCCCAATATTTCATTCAATAAGATGTTGCATATTTATGGGAGTTTTATCTCCTATATTTTAGAAAGCCTCCTATATCAACTCCCCCACATAAATAATCATGGGATGACAAATTAACACACTCCTAACAAATAATTTTGCATGTATCTTAAGATTAACGAAACTATCACATGGGATTTGTGACTAGATTCATATATATAACTAATGATGTAATATTCCTAACACCACTCATATTATGTTACTCTCCAAATGTGGATAGATTAAATAACATTGGGTAACTACTTTCAGTAGTTCATCAAAAACATAAGGTCTGAGTAGGGACAAACACATTTATTCATGACAAGTAAAAGTAGAACTAGCCTCACTAGGCTTCTTCAATAGGATTGACCATAACTTGTATCCAAGGATAGCAACAAACAAATCTATCCAATATCAAAGTCATGAACAGGGACACATGCATCCAATCTTAATCAACGACTTTGGTCGAGGACAAGCACATCCAATCATTATCACTCAAGAAATGTGACTTAGGACAAACACATCGAAACACTACCACTCATTTGTGATTGGGGACAAACATGTCCAATCATTGTCATTCAACAAATGTGATTAGGACAAACACATCCAATTACTGTCATTCAACAAATGTGAGAATTAAGTTCTCATCATGTATGTAGACATCATTATAGATCTTTGCCGCTTTGATCACAAATGATGTGAGACACTGCCACCTAAAAGCTGATCTTGGCTTTAGTTATTTTGTTTTTCACTAAAACAATTTTGCAACCTGGTGGCTGCTGCCTATTAGGTCATTGAATGTCCTCCAACTCATGTGTCTCCCTCCTTAATTGATTTGCTACTTCGCAAATTTGGCTTTGAAGCTCACTTTTAGAATGCAACCCCACAAGATAGACGTCATGTACAAACAACAATGCGTCCGGTTATAATTGAGGCAAATTTTATTTTTATAAATTTTCAACACTTTTGCATTTTGGCAAAAAAACATCTCCATGAGAACTAATACAAACATTTTTAGACATGAAATTAACTTGACAATATGTAATAACCTACCACTACAAACCTATTAAAACTTAACTTCAATTGAATAGACACTCAATCTACAAATGTAGGCTTTAAAATGACTCATAGGCTTACATTAATCCACACCTGCAATTCATAGTGCACAACTTTTGTCAGTGTAGTCTTCGTCTGATAAGTAATTTCATAGCTTTGGAATCCTAGTAATGGATCCACATTCGGAAACAATGTCTTGGCTTGTTTGAGAGATCGTACATGGCCAAAATTGAACAGGCATGATTCCCATCAGCATAAACATGAACATGCTTGTCAAACTGCATGTCTACCAAATCTGGAAGGGATGTGGATCGAACATGCACAGTGTAGGAACGGCCTCCTCCTCACAGTCACTTGTGAGATCCTATGCTTTGCTCTCTTCCTCCTCTTCCTTTTGTAGACTAAACCAACCAGTCTTGTGCCTGCTTATATTTTAATGCATTTGTGACCCACAGAGATTAAAGGAGATTGCTTAAAGTTTATGATAATTAAATAAAAAAAATTTAGGCACAACATGTACTGAACACAACTTAGCTACTGTTCTAGCAATGTTGAGTGCTTTGATGGTTGTGTTCTACAATGTTTGACATGTTTGCAAAACGCAAGATGAGGAAAACCATCCTCATAATAAATGACAAACAAAAGACATCACGCTCTGCACCAACATTGATAGAACAAATCAAATATAGCAGAAGAATAAATGGCAGCACCTCTTATTGAAAATAGGATGACAAAGAATATCTTGAAAATCAAATACAAAATCTTCTATCTTTATGCTGTTCAAAAACTAAGAAACAAGCAAACACGGCTTTGATACCATATAAGGAATTTGTGTAGAGACTTCATAGAAGGCAAACAAATTTTATGCACAGAATGACAGTGCTTCTATTCCTAATATTTTGTTCAAAAAGATATTAGATATTTATAGGAGTTTCATCTCCAATTTTATAGGAAACCTCCTCTAACAGCTCCCTTACATAGATAACTACAGGATAACAAATAAACAAACTCCTAAAATAAAATTGTGTACCCTAAGACTAACAAATCTATCACATGGGATTTGTTACTAGGTTTGAACATACAATTAATGATGTAATGTTCCTAACATATGTAGAGAATTTTTTCTGCTATGCTATACCATTATAACTATTAAATGTTTTAAATATTGAAGAATTCTTGCCTTACAGTTCAAAACTAATTGCAGTTCAAAAGGAAACTGCAGATATTATCCATTTTCCCATAAAATAATGGAAGGCCATTTTCCTAAAATTGTTATGCAAAACATTTGACAAGAATCTGAACTTTTCCATCGACTACAATTCTTGCTTTCACATACAGAATTGGAATCAAGTACATAATATAAATATCTAGTCATTGGAAATAGTTCTGCAGTTAGTCATGCATGACATGTTTAGGGGGGCTTTGCCTTGAGAAAATGTTAAGTTCATATGACCTATTTATATCCAACTTCCTCTAGGCATAAGTTGTTAATCATCTTCTCCAACCCATATTAGACATGCTTGGTAGGGGCCCATGGGGCATTCAAATAACAAAAAAATTATTTTCTTAAAATGCAAACAATCATTGAAGAAGGAAAAAAGATCTCTTGGTAATGAAAAAACACAATTGAATAGAAGAGCGTACAAGTCACATTACGTTATTCATAACCAATCTACATAGTACATACAGCCTCTTAAAAAAAAAAGTGTGGTATAAGTGGAAGTGACAGATTGCAACTTATGTTGCACCATATACAGCTACTTACTATTTTGAATAGCTTTAATTGGATATACTGGAGTATTGAATATCTAACAAACATCAAAATGCTTTCAAAGAAATAATTATTAATACTCGATGTTTTGGAAAAAATCAAAGAAAATATAACTCGACATGCAAACATTTTCACTTTGGGGTTAAAGCTTTCAATGTTGAATCGTTGATGAATAAAACGATATTTAATAATATGAAATTCAAATCATAAGGAAAAAAAGGGACCTTAATATTCTTGTTATGTCAAGATTGGTGAAAGAGATCCTTTAATTTTGACTTTTTTATTTCTGCTTCGATATTTTTGATGATCAATAAGACCAGATTAGATGCAATATCTGGATTACGTCTGAAAACTTTAAGTTTTATAGCAAAAGCAACTTAAAACTGAAATTCTGAGAATAAGATTCCATTATGTGTCTTACTACTACACAACAGCATTTGTTTTAAGTTTTCAATCAATATTGGATATTAATCAGTTTAAATGGGACCATGAATGTCTTGTGCAAAGACAGCTTCATCTTGCAAAGAAACTTTAAAGATGAAAAATACTTAGATTCTCACAACAAAATTTTCAGGATACATTTGGAATCAATAGTACAGATGTAACAATAAAAGGAAAAGGCAATAATCTAATGTGCAGCACTGAAATCATTTAGAGACTATATTTGCAAAAATAAATATGGATTTTCTTGATGGCTATTTCAAGAAAATGAGATGAATATTTCAAGGTTATATTTTGCATTAATAAATACCGATTCTCTTGCCAACTTCGGCTATAATCTTTCTCAAAGCATAGAACATCAAATAAAGCTATCAATGATCATATGAATTTAAAAGTGTTGTCAGCTAAATTTTAAAATTCAGGGAATGAATAGCATCACACAATAGACTGTTTAAGTGAACAAGCAGAAAAGTCTACTTTATTAGCAACCGATTTTTGTGCAAGCCTTTACAAAAGTTGACAAAGCCACATCATGTTTGAACTTTTTTTGCTCCCCTGGGCCCCGAACTATAAATCCACAGGGCATGCAAAGATGAACAGATAATACCAATTTTCACCAAGTTATACTTTGCTTGTATTAGGATCTCCACCAAGCTCCACCCGTAGATTGTCAAAAGGATATTCACGAGGAGTCTGATAAGCATATATTAAGCCAGTCAGTAGTAACATTAATGGAGTCAGAAGACTCAAAGCAAGCTGCAACATTCTTACACTTTCAAATGCAAACATCAAGGGTAAATTCACCTCTAACATTACATAATATCACCGTGTCATGAACATGCTTTTACACCTACACAAACAACATAGCATAGAAACATTCTAAACTTCGACAGCTTGGTATATAAGGTTATCTTGCTAATTAAAATGTTCTTGCAATAGCATGTGCTGACCTTTATCAACATTAGCAAGTTAGCAAGCACGAACAGGTCACTCACTCACCCTGCAATCTCTAGGTTTTTTGCATACCCCTACCATGCTACAGTAAAGTACCCCATATGGATCGAACAAAACAAACAAGTAATAAATAAAAATCAGGAACTAAAATACAGGGCCTCGACATGGAACTAATGAAGACATGTTCAAATGAGTGCCTAAAATGCCATAAGGAAATACACTACAAACAGAGAAATAAATTCATATCATGTGCCAAATATTTCTAGCATGAAATGCCATTGTTTCAGAAAATTTCTATGAACTAGTTAGAGAAATTTGTTAGATAGTAATTTTTGTGCAGGCCAGAAAATTTGTGCAGGGTTGATAAGGATGCCCTTCAAGAGTTTGATAAACTACAGTAAGTCCCCATGATTTCATAACAAATGCAGCAAAGTCTTCAATCCAGGGCCTATAATAAGACATTTTCTATCATAGAAAGCATTCAAACATGAGTATTCATTTGATAGCCTTAAAAGTTTTGACAGATAATTCTAGCTCAACTCCAGCAAAGTCCTGAACCAGGCCACCTACTAAGATAATAAGAAGTGTTCAATTATATACATTATCCAAAACTTTAAGATCTTCCTTCTTTCTACAGAATTCTGGAAAATATACACATGCAAAAGACCAGACACCTCCATAACAAACATGGTGAAAGAGTTAGAAACCACATCACAAAAGGACCATATATCCTTATTTTATCAACAAGGAGTTTATATTTTAATATTTACTCCATTTGAAGATCTGATTCAAAAACATTATCAATGAAATAGCAATTGAATAACAATATCTAGATTTAAAACAAAACCTTAAATGGACGATGCCAAGCTCTGAAACAATGTTACATAAATGATTCTGAAGATATTGTTCATACTAGTTCATCAACCTGTTTTTGTCATTTGTGGATATTACTATATATTTAACACAATTTTCCAAGTTATCAGAGGAGATTTTCACTACTTCAAAAGCAATATAGACACATAAATAATTACAAGTTAATTTAACATTTTACAATATGCAAAAATAGTTGAGTTGCATTGAAAGATAACCCAAAAAAATGGGTCACTGAAATAGAAAAATATTTCATTTGTCTTTCTCATTTGGTGTAGGTTTTGTTTATACCCAAAAGAATTTAAAAAACTTGCATGAATGAAGGTTTTTAAAGTTAAATTTGGGAAAATTTATGTCAATTTTTAAAAAAGATCAAATCACATAGAATTCAGCAATGCTGGAAAAACAGGATTTTCAGGCATGCATAGGTACAGTAACCAACATGTATCCAGGCTGTATTGGATACATATCCAAATTGGATATGGGGATACGTGCACCCAAGGAGAATCAAAGGAGTATCCGGCTAAACCGTCTATACCACTTGGTTTTCTATCATCATCAAGCGATCAGCAAAAGATTTCTTCAGAAATTCCAGCGGCCTTAGATAAGGGGATCCCCTCTCCCCTTTACAATCATGGCAAAGTCCCTGAGAAAACACATAAAATTCCTAAGAAAAATGAAGATATTTAATGAGCTTAAAGATTCCTCTTCCGGTTGTCCCCACTCACCTGCAGTTTCTAGATGACACCTTGCTTTTTTCCTTGCCCTCCCTTTCAAAGGTTTCCATCTTGAGAGATCTCCTTTATGATTTCAAAAAGCTTCTGGACAAAAGGTAAACCATTACAAATCTTGGATCTATTCTCTTAACGTCCAGAGAAACAAGCACCTTTTCCTAAGCAAGATCCTATCTTTCAGAAAGGAAATTATCACCCGTGCTTACTGAGGATTTCCTTTAGAACCTAGGCTTGGATCAAGGCCTTGCGAATATCCGCCATCAAGAGCTGGGGATCTAAGGTCATTACTTTCACTTTGAGAATGAGAACATTAGATTCCTATTTGGAAGATGGAAAAGTCTCTTTAACGATGATAATCATAATAACATTGTAGTTAAGACATCTTTACACTCTACTAGAAAGCCTCAGACATGCCTGTAGTACAGATGAGGATAGACAAGGGAACAATGCGTACTCTTTCAAAGCTGAGCAAAATTATTTCTTTTAGGATTACTCAGTTTAAATGCTTCTTATATTTCCAAGGCAGCACATTTTAATTGGTTGTTAACATAATTGCAGGCCCATGCAATCCAATAATTTGCACCATACATAAATGCTTAGCATAAGAGATAATTGTCTTTATTTATTAGTTTGACTTATGCCCTTGGTGGAACACTTCATATTAAGTGCCAACACATTCATGCACCCTCATTCTGCTTTGCTCTAATAACATCATGACATGGAAGGTACAGTTTTAAGTGTAGCCTTTTAACTGTTTGGAGCCTACCTCATTTCTTTGGCTTAGAACACAAAAAAATTTCTAAAGATGAATTGGATATACTTTGGTGCATCAGCTTCATACCTCATTATTATACATAATCATGAAACTTTGTTCAAATGACAACCTTAGTTAGAATGAAACTGCTATTCTGGGCAAAATCTAGTGGGCTGAGTTGCAGCAAAATCTGTTTGTGCATGATTAGGAATCCTAGAAAAAGATTTCTAAGTTTTATTCTTCATTCGTCCACCTTTCCAAAACATAGTGAACTTCTAGTTTTGGCCAAGAGATGTGAAAAATACATAGTTACCCCACCCGTCCTGGACAGTGGGATGGCGGAACGGCGGGATGGGTTTCCGGGACGTTGGGACAAGGGGCCTCAATTTAGGGATATGGCAGGGGGGCAGTACTGTATATACTTGTACAAGGTGAAATGGGAAGCAATGCAAAAGGGATAGACCACTCCACCTATTCAAATTACACACTCGGAAGGAAAATGTCCCGATGGGCTTAGGTAGGTCCTAAGCTCCGAATGGGTCAATGATCATTCGCTCAGTATGGAATGATGTGAATGATTATGCAATGTAGAAGGCCAGATAGGTAAATGTAGACAAATCAGGAAAATGCAAACGAACAAAAAAATGTAGTCAAAATGAAATGACTTGAATCGGGGTCCAAACTATGAAACTCACCTATAGAATCAATTTGAACCCAAAATGTAGGGAACAAAACATGCCAGACATTGTGTTCCCAGTGATTTTCCCTAAAACCAATGGCATTCCACCAAGCAGATCCTGTACTTCCCGGATTTGCTCAAATAGTTGTGCCACCTATTCCTACATGGAAAAAACTAGGAAGAAGGTTAGATAAAGGGGTTTGGCTTAGTCAAACCCCTATTTAGGAATCAACCTTAAAATGAAATGAAATAAATGAAAGTGTGCTATCATATAGTAGAGGCTAGATCTAAGAAATGAAGTATATCATACCTTGGCAATACAAATGCTTCTTTAAATGTGATCAAATATGTTGATACAATAGCTTTGACATAACACAAAAACCCAAGAGAAAATCATGAAAGATAAAACCTTATGGAATGAATGTTGTAGTTCACCACAATACTTGAATGCTTAGATGCATGTCTTGATTTCTTGATCATGAATGTCAATTCTTGCTTATGGTTAACAAAATGAGGAGAGATAGGGTGTTTATATACCTCTCACAACATCTTGGGGATCAAAACTAAGCAAAGCCAACCACAGGACCTAATCTCCCAACAAAATACTTACATGGGGCTTCGGTCCAAATTTGGGCCAAAATATGCAAGAACATAATGTGGGAGACATTATGTTCCTAGGTAAAAGCGATGAAACTTGGACCGGGAGTTAGGGTGATAGGGTAGGTGCCGGATTACAAAGCACAGCTAATTTCGGGGTCGGGACCAAAAACTAAAGCCACAAATGGTAACATAGGGCCTAGGTGATCAAATGAATTATGGGATTGGAGGAAAAATAGAGGAGCGCACTTAGAAATAAGGGCTAACCTCGATTTTAAACAAGATTGAAAAGATGACGGACCCATATCTGAATTTAAGTATCTATCAAGTGTCATATGAGGTCCTATCATAGAAAATACACTAAGGTGGATGCAAAATAGTCCCTAGATTGTACACTAATTAAGTGCTTACAATTGAGGATGGTACATTAGCCCCCACTTTAGCAAGAGTATGAGACAATCTCATGCTCACAATAAAGGAAACGAGAGAGAGAGAGAGAAGAGAGAGAGAGAGAGAGAGAGAGAGATCACTAAGTTTAATGACGCAAGCCCCCAAACAAAGGATCTTAACTTAGACAACCATGCAAAGGGCACAAAAAGAAAAGCAAAAAGACAACAAACAACAAAAGACAAAGACACACAAAAGGAGGTTAGTACTAAAACCAAAACTCCAAATCAACTAGTAGAAGAGACCTAGATCGAAAACGTCTATCCACTAATATCATGTTCAAAAAGCCATTGCAAGATCATAGAGATCACATGGAAAGGACAAGAGCATACGCCAAGGACGAAACTCCATGATCTAACCCACAAGCAAAGCTAGGAGAACACAAAAGGAAGAGAGAGACCATGAATCCAACAAACTAGAAAGTTGTGTTATGCTAGGTAATCCATGGGAGAAGAAAAGAAGGAAAGGCGAGTATGTTGTGTAATGCTAGTTCCACTCATCCAAAAGAAAGAGGGAAGGAGAATTGATGGTCTAGCAAGCTATGTTATGCTAGTCAATTCTACCTTGACAAATTTGCGCACGAAGGTGGCTTAAAAAGTTTTGCACTCAAGGACAGCTTTGAAATTTTGCGATTAGGGGTGGCTTTGTAAAAGTTTTTGCGCACAGGGGTGGCTTAGGGATCAGTACTATGGAAAGCATTATCTCCATAGGGATCCATAAAAGGCGATCAGTCTTAAGGAAAGCATTGTCTCATTAGGGATCAATAAGGTTACAAATGTACAAGGAGGTCATATGTACGCTCCCTCCTTATGATGACAACATAGGACTATGGTGGCATCATAAGGAAAAGAGAACAAGGATACCTACTTCCAACAACAAGATGTCCTTAAAACAACAATATATGCCATAACCTTAGCAAAAAGTGAAGACTCTTGGTAGCCAAGGAATAGATAGTTGTGATAGGATATCTGAAAGTGGGAAGAGACCTTGCCAGGAATAGATCTTGGTTAAAAGACATCTACCTTCAAGAGGAGTTCTTGAACAAAGATAACATCTTCAAGACAAAGAGGGGAGGAGAACAAGAATGTACCCTTTTAGCCCCTTATTACTAGGTGAAAAGGGATTCTTGATGAAGGATGACACACTTTAAGCCCCCAAGTAAGGGAAGTTGTTTAGGATGGATATACTTTTACACATAAGGAAGAGGTTCTGATCAAGGATATACGGCTCTCGCATAAGAGAGAATCCTGAATCAAAACAGTCGATTCCATATAAGAAAAGAATGTCACGTGATAAACAAATGCCACTATACTAAGGAAAGTGGATCCTTAGAAAGAAAAAGGTTGATACACAAAACCTTGCCCCCCAAGGACGAAGGAAAAGGAAAATACATTGTATACTCTTAAGTGATAGATCTTTCATAATGAACATGCACTTTCAAGCAAGAAAGTGCGGCCAACAAGGATATAAGTCTTCTAAAAAAAGAGAAGATCCTAATGTAAACCAAACACATTCATGCAAGAAAGGAAATCATGTATATGAAAGAAACAAGTCAACAAAGAGACAATGAATGCAATCTAAAAGAACATAATAAAATCTCTAAATAAAAGATCATTTATGATAGACATGCTCTTTGAAGCATGAAAAAGATTGTTAGCCAAGATGAAAGTATCTTGCGTGAAACAAAAGATCTCATGCTAGAAAGGATATACAATCATAAAAATAATACAAATCCATAAAGAGAAGAGAGATGGAAGAATACCACATTTTACAAACTTAGTGGAAAGATCAATTATACAAGCTATAAACTTCCAAGCAAGGAAGAGATTGTAAAGAAGCATACCAATCCCCTTAGAGAGAAAGATCCTTAATAAACAAGTTCATGCATGGAAGTACATCATAGCATAAGAGATTTAACCAACAAAGAGATAATGGACCATTGAGGAGGAGAATGAACAAGAGAGAGAGACCTTGCCCCCACACCAAAGGACAAGAGAAAGCACCTATTATGTTGCTAAAAAGTAAACATCATGCAACACAAAGAGCTCCCCAATGAAGTAAGCTACTAAGATTACATGATAGAGAACATAATAGGAGAAAGAGATGTCAAGGTATGCTTTTAATATCAAGAAAAAGTATAAGCCTTGTTGAAATAAGACATCGATCTACTAAATCTTGAACAAATTGTCTAAATTCCACACAATCAGCAAGAGAATGTTTATTGCTATGATGAAAAAGACAATGATAATTACCATTATAGGATCTTTGATTCTTTGGAAAATATCGGAAAGGAAAGCGGATTTTAGTATGATATTTTAGTCTCCAAGAAATTCTCTTAGCCAAAGCCAAACGGTCATCAAAGGGAGGTGTAACAACAAATGGTGTTGGTAAAAGAATGCTTAAACAAGGAGATTTAGGCCATGAAGCAAAAGGATCTATAGGAGTGAAGGAAGAAATAGGCAAGGTATTGGCTTGAGATATGAAACCTAGACCACTTATAGTGACTTGTGTAGGAGAGTCAGTAGGAGCTTTTATACCTTTTTCACTAATACCTAGACCATGTCTACTATAACGTTGTTGAGTAGCAATGTCATAACCCACATTGTAATTAGCGTTTAATGTTGAGGGGGAAGGACATTCAGCTTGAGCTTTATGAAAGTGTGTGGTATAAAGAGGAATAGGAAGGGAATTGTTCTCTTTAGGGAGATTAGGATTCCTAGCACTATTCTCATCTTCTTTAGGAGGAGAAGAAAAAGGTTTATGAAGATTTTCATGTCTATTTAATGTCGTCTAGGGAGATATATCATCAAGAAAATGTCTAACATCAAGATTATGGAAGATACTTTGATAAAAGAAGAATGTTTAAGATCATCGAGAGAAGTGCATAAACTAGCTTCCTTAAGACTATCCATTGATGTGGGTTGACGAGGAGATATAGGTCTCACTAATATAGGATTGGGAGGTTGATTTATATCCTCTTGATTAATGGGCGCTGTAGGAGAAGGATTAAGGTGGTTTAAGCTATTGTCATCTTTAAGATCATCAATATATTCCATGCACTTTGTTAAAAATTGAATGAGAAAACCACATGAAATATTGATAAGAGCCTTCAAACACGCTTTATAAGGAAGAAAGATATTTGAAAGCTCATAATGTCATATGCAAGAACACCATGAAGGAATATAAAGATCATCAAATGGAAGAAAGTACTATCCATTTAAAGTGATTGGTAAAGAGAAGAAAGAAGAAATGTAACAACATAGGTTATCACACACCAATCTAACTTAGTAAACTCCATAAAAGCTCTACCAAAATTAGATCTACTAGACTACCAAATTCAAAAGTATGTATGAAGAGTCGTGTTGATGTGAGTTTTGTTCCACCACAACATACAAAATTGAATATTTAGTATTCCAAGATGAAACACCAAATCTCCAACTCTCTCTTGAATAAGGATGCTCATATGTTGAACAATGTATATGGATTGTGTGATCAAATGAGACCACCACAATGTTACTTCTTATCGTGGACTTTCACTCAGCTCTTTTGATGTGATATGTTGGTTATCACAAAGGGATTTATGTTGTTCATTCAATGGATACCAACTTGACTTTAACTTCTTTGATCACTTTCAACCAAACCACAAGGAGGTAAGGGTTTGGAAATTCTAGTCTACTCCTAGAATGCAAGAAACTATGGTTGTCTTTGTGACTCTACTAGACTTAGTTTAGCCATCAACATCAACCAAGCTAGTGCGATCTCCTAAGGTAAATGTAGGATGTTCAAACTACCACCATTCCATTAACACCATCCATCGATGCATATCAATGTGCAAGCAATAATTGAAGTTAAGTTCATGAAAATGTCATTTGACCACGCAAGGCGTACTTACAATCAACAAGAAGCTAGTGGTTTGGTCTAAGCGAGTTCACCAAAGATGCATCCAAAATATCTTTCATTCAACTAAACACTACTTCTAATCTACTCTAAGTGAGGAATTGAAGAAACCATGCAATACTCCAAAGCAACACAAGTAATCCACCATGAAGACCAACAATAAATCAACAATTACTTTGATAGCATTATGGCAACAACTTCAACAAGTCTCCTCCTACTCTACCTCTAAAAAACTAATGAGTTACAAATGAGAAGGCCTTGGCCTTCTATAGTTGTTCAATTACAATGCAAGACCAAAATAAATTCAAGATCAAGGGCCAAGATTGACCCATTGCAAACCCTAATTAGGGTTGTCACACTATCACCCAATTACATGAAGGCACCACCTTGTGGGCCAATAAGAAAATTACAATGCTCTTGAGAGCCATTGAGAAAATAGATTAGGTAGAGGCACTAGATGCCTTCCACATGTACACTTGGCATAGTATGATTGAATGTGCTTGAACATGTATAACTGGAGCCTTATGATTGGTTAAAGATGAGTGGATGCCACCTCAGCATCTTTATCTCATAGACTTGATCAATTCTTTGGTGATGAAAAAATATCTCTCGATACTCAACATTATCAAACCTTCAATTGTGATGGCATATTCCCAAATTGCTTCATCTTCTCAAATTTTCTCCATCCTCGTTCTTGGAAATTTACTCATTGTCATGATTTTGAACTTATGATAGTACTCCATGTACTTGAATCTTGAACTTCTTGTACTACTGAAATCTTTCATGTAGCTGGATCCTTCGAAGTGAACTTGGATTTCCGGAGGAAATTCAAGTCGGTGATGATTTTCTTTCACTTGTAGACTTGCAACTTTGTTCTTTTGTTTTTGAACTCTATTTTGATATTGTTCTTTGAGTTTGCATTTTCAACTTTGAGCATCATCCTTCTTGTCCTCAAGCATCTTCTTGCGTGAAGTTTTGAACTTGATCTTGATTCCTTTTTCATAGTTACCTTGCAAAACAAAGGAATTTTTTTTGTTAAGCTCACAAAATGATAAGCACAAATGATATTAAGGAAATTTGAAAGCTTCATGATATGAAATTGTATCTAGATTTACTTTGAATCAACCAACTTAATCAAGAATTTTGATCCTCCTAAGGTCTGATTTTCTTGTTTCAACCCAAATTCATCTTCTTTTGCAAGTTTTAATTCTGGATTTTCCTCATTTTTTTAACATAGATTTCTTCTTAGCAATCTCCAAATTCTGATTTCTTGCAAAATCAGTGATTTTTATCTTCAAAAATCCTCCCAAGATTGATTTCCCAATCATGAAATTGTTGCCCCACCCCATGGTGAGTTTGTTGCCTTCTTATTAGTAGCCTGATCTGCACTTGGTGAGATTGCAAATGAAATGAATCTCCTCCTTATATAGGCGCTCAAAGCCTACGGGGTGTGTCTCTTGTCCTGGCCAACCTCCTTGGGGAGCCAATAAATGTTTTTTTTATTGAAAAAAAACTCCCTTTGTAAAGCCCAATGCACCCCAACCTGGGCATAATCTGATTTCAAATGATTAAATTCAGAATATTTTATTATTTTTGCATAATTTAATCATAATTGGAAGGGGCAACCATTGTTGGATTGGGCATGTTTTTTAGTTGCAAGAAATGGTGAAGGTCTGATATTTTCGTTTATAAGTGGGAAGATGAGAGGGTCAGAATCCAACCTTGTCTCAATCCCATTGGAATGAGGGAAGCTCAGAATCTAACCCGGTCGCATTCTCTTGTCTTTATACTTAAGGAAAATTTGATTTGCACCTTTAGTCCTTCTCATTTCCAAACCACAAAATCATTCAAAAAGTACGTAAGTAGATGGGTGAAATTTTGGGATGAAGTCTCAAATGGAATGAGAGGTGGTCAAAATCCAACCTGCTCTTGTTCCAACTAGAATAAGGGATGGTCAAAATCCGGCCTTGTCTCATTCCCTTGTTTCAATTCAGCACTCTTAGGGGGAATTTTTTATAATACTTTAAGTTATATTTTATATAAATATTGTCAAGATGTTTGAGAGTAGTTTTAGGCTCATAGGAGTTATAATAAAGATTTTAGGTTTTGGGAGTTTCTAAAAAATTCCAGACTTAGCCAAATTTCAAGAATTAGCAAGCCTCCATCAACGTTATCTCCCACAACCTTTCCTAACTTTCTAAGATGAAATTGAAACCCGAACAAGGGTTTTCAAAAGATTCTAGCACATTTCTTCACAAACCCCTTGATTTCAACTCCATATCCTTGTCTATCTTGGCCCAACTCTCACTCATACCCATGACTAACTTGACTACCCAACAAGCCAAAGTTGCTCAAACTCATCTCTAAGACTTGGAGACTCGAAAATTGCCACCAACTAAGACCATCTAAGACCACTACTCCTACTAAGAGAAAAGTGGGGGTCCCCATTTGCAATGGGGCGATGGTGTGAAAACCTCACAACAAGTTGGGTTCACCAAAATGTACAAGGTGAAATGGGAAGCAATGCAAAAGGAATAGATCACTCCACCTTTTCAAATTGCACACTCAGAAGGAAAATATCCCAATGGGCTCAGGTACGTCCTAAGCATCAAATGGGTCAATGGTCCTTCACTCAGTATGGAATGATGTGAATGATTATGCAACGTAGAAGGTCAAATAGGCAATTGTAGACAAATTGAAAAAATACAGACGAACAAAAAATGGTAATCAACCTAAAATGACTTGAATCAGGGTCCAAACTGTGAAACTTGAAGAGCACATGGTTATACTGAGGGGGGAGGTGAATCAGTATAACAACTATTTTTTACCAAATTTAACTTTATCCATCACAATAGCACCAATTACTAAATTCAACAATATGCACATGAGAACACAATAACACAATGTTTTATGTGGAAACCCAAATGGGAGAAAACCACAACAAATCAATGCTTTTATATAATTATTTTTTATTAATGTTTGTAGGCAACAACCTACTAAAGGCACCAACCACTAAGTTTATGAGCACCAACTCACTGGAAGCACCAACTCCCACTTCTAAATTTGCAGGCACTAACCTACTAGAAGCACCAACTCCCATTGCTAAGCACCAATTGAGCTAGAGACACCAATCTCTCCTTTAGGAAGCACCAACTTCCAAACTAAAACTAGGTTCCACCTTGAATGTTGCTATCTCAATGGATGATAGCCAATTCAATCTTTTACAAGTTCTTTACTCATAAAAATCAGTCTTCTATCTCTTCAAATCCTCCCTTTACTTTCATACGAATCTTCTTTTATCTCTACAAGATGATCTTCTTTCATATCAGCATATTTTTCTTCTCTATATCTGTGTAGTCCTTTTTATATTCTGCCCCTTAAACTCTCTTTCATATTTTCATGTCCATATATTTGCCGGTGTATATGATTTATCTTTTCAAAACAAGTCTCTTATATACACTGCATGATCATCATGTGTTTCTTGTTCTCTCTAATATCCCGTACTTCATTATTAATATCCAAGGTTACCAGGAGACGGGGGTACTTGGAGACTTCGGAGACTGGTACTGGTACCGGTACGTCAAATTTTCAAAAAAAGGAGACGGGGGTACTTGGAGACGTCAATTTTTTTTATATAATTTAAATTTATTAATTTCCAGAAAATAACATGACATAGAACTTTGAAACAACAAATATGAAATAACATTAACTTTTAAGTTTAAATACACAAATGTCAAATGACATTGTGTCAAAGAGTTCAAAACTCACACCACATATTTCATTGTTTCGTATTAGATTGTCATTACATATTGAAATCCAAAAATATTGATAGTTCAATGTCAAACGCTGATATGCAAATGAAAAACAAAAATCAAAAATCTATCATCTATCTTGCTATGTTTTGATCATCCATATCAAAATCCTCAGCTAGGATGCTATCCAGATACTCATCACTCTCTAACTCAAGTTCCTCTGATGGTAGTAGAACTGGGGGCAATTCATTAAGGCCATTTGGTTCCACCACTTCATCCCCCATGGCTGCAACTTCTCCATCATGTGCAATTTGGTCCCATTTTGCTGAAGGACCCTCCATGTACCCAGGATCAACACGAGAGAGAAGACGAAGAGCACTATGAATGTAGACCAAGTTCTCTGCTTTCTTTGACCCTAATCGATTCCTCTTTTGTGAATGAATAAAACCATAAGTACTCCAATTTCTCTCACAAGATGAAGAGCTAGCTACTTGTGAGAGCAATCTGATTGCAAGTGATTGCAATTCAGGAGTTTCACCTCCATGGTTCCACCACCACTCTAAAGGGTCTTTCTTTGCTCGCATATCATATAAAGCCTCCATTGAAGCAAAATCACCTTGTCCACGTGAAAACTTATTCCATTGAGTCCTTATGATTGAGGCATCCTCACCTTGACCGTATATCTTTTTTATTGCAGCCCAAAATCCCTTTATTACCTCTCTATCCTCATGTGGAGCTCTCTTATTGGTCTCTTGTGTATTATGCCATTTAGGATTTAAGGCATATGCGGCACAATGAAGGGGTGTGTTCAGTTTGTTCCATCTTCCATGTATTTTTTCTTCTATCACAGGATATAAAGAAATGTCTTTTGTATCTGTTATTTTCTTAACTCTTTCACACATAGAATCTATTTCCTCATAAATTTCACCCAAACATGGCTTGTCTGAGTCTGCAAATTTAATGACCTCACATATGGGTTGAATGAAGTCCACAACAAATCGAACATCAACCCAAAAATGGTCATCAAGGACCAAAGCTCTCACCTCAACTGCAATATCTGATGTAGATTGTCTCCAGCTTGCCCATGCATCACTAACAACTGTAGAACACAAAGCTCCTTTAACTTCACAAAGGCGGTCAAGAAGAATAAAATAGGAAGCAAACCGTGTATCAGCAGGTTTGAGAAGTTCCACCTTGGCAAATTTACGGTAAATAGCTTGTGTGTGGTGATGGTTGCAAATGAACATCTGAATTTTTCTACCCTTCTCTATGAGGTCTAAAATCCATTGGAGCTTACCAATATCTTTGAGTGCATTATTCAACGAATGCACACAACATGGCGTCCAAAATATATGCTTGTACTTTTTTTGCACCATCATACCTGCTGCTTTACAAACAGGGGCAGCATCGGTGACAACTTGGACAACATGTGATGCCCCCACCTCCTCAATGCTGTCACATAATTGGCTATGAAGAAAGTCTGCATTTTTTTCTTGCCCTGAACAGTCTATTGCCTTCAAAAAATAAGGCCCTTTGCTGCTTGTCACCATGACATTAAGCAATGGACGGTTTCTTGCATCTGTCCACCCGTCCATCACTATGCTGCATCCTTCTGTAGACCACACTCTTTTCATTGGTGCAGTTAGTTGCTCTAAACGAATTTTTTCTTTATCAATTAGAGTTGTACCAAGCTTTTCAGACCCAGGGGGGTTATAACCAGCTGGTCCATTATTGATAGCGTGGACCATCTCAACATAGAAAGGTGAGCGAGCAGCATTAAATGGTATTCCATTTGCATAAAAGAACCGTGCAATCGCTGCATCAATTGCTTCTCGACCTTGCACATCAAATAGCCTTCCAATGGGGTTTGAACTACCACTATGTGGTCTCTTATGAAACTGTTGTGCTGCTGTATCTCTGGCTGTAGAAGACACATCTACCTCTGTTTCTCTATTCTGACTAGCAGTTGCAATACTTGGCCCTGTTGTTGAAGCATGAGAGGAGCTCATATTACAAACTTTTCCTTCAGCCCTTTCTTGGTCCCTCACAGCATCATATCGTTCTTTTTCATTTATACAAGGATCAACACCTTTTCCAGATTGGTGAAGGAAATGAGCCTTTACCCTCATGTAAGTACCTTGCCATGCCATTGGACAAAGTTTGCATTTGATTGTGGCTGTTCCACCTGAACCTTTTGGCCCCGGAACACGATCGACATACTTCCACAAGGGATACAAGCCTTGTCTTCCCCCACCTGACATTCTGCACAAAAAAAATGAAAATAAGAAACAACATTAACATGTCTGATAATTTTCAGTTTTCTCAGTTTTAGCTATGGTAGATGATAGTAAACAGCAAAAAAAAGTTCAAACTTTATTTTATAATTTATTACATTCATAAATTGAAATTTCATAGTGAAATACAAAGCTATAAAAAACTTTAAAATTCTTGTAAGTTATAATCTTATTTCAATATCACTCATAAATTTAAATTTTTATAATCTCATTTTTAGACTTTAGTTTGTAATATAAATAATGAATATAAAATTAATAATTATTAAAATATATATTTATTAAATTATTATTTATAGCTCTTTAAATTTGAAATAACATTTTTTAATTTGTATATTCGAACTAAAAAGATAGCATTTACAAATTTTAAAATTTGAAGTGTAAAAAATTAAAAATTAATAATAAATATTATTAATTCAGAATTCTATTTTAAAATTCTTAGCCCGTAAAATAAATAATAAATTTTATTTTTATAATTTTATTTCTATAAACTATAAAGTATAATGATAATACAATAAAAGTATAAATAAATACTAAATAGTTTTGTTATAGTCTTATTATAATTTTAAATAAACTTAATAATTAATAACTTAATACTAATAGTTAATACTTTTAAACTTTTAAATTTTAATAGTTTAAAACTTAAAACTTAATATTGAAATTGAATCCTAAATTTTTAACAGAAACATTAAGTTAAAAACTTAAAAATAAATTATAAGTATAACTTAAAAATTAAAAAAATAAATGAAATGGAATACCTGGTTCCCAGCTGCGTAAACCCAATCACCTGCGATTTCAAAGTACCCAGTCGCCTGCAATGTTATTCGGATTCCTTTCGTATGCCTTTCCGCTTTCGTTTTCCAGTCGCCTGCAATGCTATTCTAGTATTCTGCAATAATTTTTAGTATGCCTTTCGTTTTCCAGCCGCGTCCAGTCAATCGTTTTCCAGCCGCGTTATAACTTATGCGTTTTAGGTTAATCGCAATATAACTTATGCGTTTTTAACTCTTCGCAAAAGCCAAAAACATAACGCTTTTTAGGTTTTTAATTTTCAATTTTCGTTTTCGACTTTTTTTCACGCGGGAGACGTTGATTTTTAAACGGGAGACTGCAGGAGACATCGGGAGACCTCATTGCCCGAATCGTGAGCACCCGCTAAGTCTCCAGAGACGTTTCTGAGACCGGAGACGAGTCCCAGTACCCGAGACGCGTCCCAGGGGTCTGGAGACGGGTCTCCCGGTAACGCTGTTAATATCTCTTCACCTCTTTTATTGATTATGCTTTTATATGTATATTTATTTCAAATCTGCATATGTCTCTTACACGATCTTCTTATATTGTTCTCACTGTCATTACTTCATCATCTTTTTCTACTACTTGTGTTTTATGATAGATCCTTTTCCAACATACTCCACACACCACACTTCTCTTCGCATCTTCAATCTCCAAAATTGATACCTTATATATATCTTCTATTTCCAGAGATCATGCCTCTTAAAATGAAGACACATATCCCCTAAATACATATCTCCCTTTTTTAAAAAAAAGTACTTCACTCTTTATTTAATCAACCTTTTCATTTATTTCTATATATTAAACTTTTCACTTTTGACATATTGCTTACTCACGTAAGTATCTTCTTAATTTTTTAATATCTCTTCTTAAGCAGCTCTTAACGCTGATCCCAAATTTACTTTTGGTTGCTTCATAAACTTGTTTCACTACATAAGCTTTTTGTTTTAATATTTATTTGACTTTTCTTGGCTGACTCATCATTTTTCAACCTGGATATTTTGCCACACCTTTCAACTATGGAATCGCACTTGGCTTCTCCATATAATGAAACTCCAATGAAGTCACAGCTTTCTGTTCTCAACAGTGTAGTTCTGAAACGCAAACTTTTTCCCTTACACAATTCAAAACGACTCCACATCCAGCCAGTTCACAGCTTCAATCAACTCACAAAGGGATACTCTTAACACTCACAATTATTTGCCGCTAATATCTATAAACATTGTTCCTTTAGTGAAGTATTTATTTCACTCAATAGTCATAAGTCAATATTTAATGTTTGTCGCACAACTAAGGTGAATGAGCCATTATAAAATGATAGAATATATATACAAATGTCCAGTAAGTGAGCAGCACTTCAGGTAATTATTAGACTTTTCCGAATGAAAAGTCAGGCCTCACAGAAATTGAATCGCTGCTCCATATTTTATGAAGAGCACTGCCTTCAACAAAATTGCATATACTGAAATGGTCAGCATGTTTAATTAGGTTCCAATCAATTGTCTTCTTATTAACTGCCACACAGCATTTGTCTTTTATCTTTATCAGCCAACATATTAAATAAATTGTATGTCATCATAATCACTCCAAATTCCTTCATCACCGTTTATTTCTTTCTCAAATTACATTCGACGGTGCCTTAACGTTACTTATCAAGCAGATTAAGATAGTTACTGCCATCTCTGATCACTGTAGTTGATGGCATATTATAATGTAATGATGTGCATTATTTATTACTGCTGATTCATTATATGTAATAAATCGCTGTTTAATAAATTCAACTTTTATTGATTTCTATTGTCTTAACACCTAGGTGCTGAAAGAATTCGTATTTGGCTTTTTGACTGCTGTCTTCATAAAATGACATGGCATTCTTCCTTGTAACGTGGCAACATATTTTGCACCTCCTAAATAATTTTATAAACATCATTGCTGCGTCCTTTAAATTGACTGGTGTATATTTCGCTGTTTGAATATTATCCATATTAAATCATTCCTTAATAAAATCGCTTGCCTCTCTAGAATATAAGTGCTGCTTTTGACAATAATATTATTCCCGTCCTTAATATCTTTGATCACTGCCTTGTTTACTTTCCTCAGTGCCATCCAACATACGTACATACATATATATATCGCTGGTCTTCATAATTCCATCACTGCTTTATTCTTTATTTTATCCGTTTTCTCGTGATCCTTCACTACTTATTAAAATATATTATGATTGTCATATTTTTTCTTTCATTCTATGATATTGTCTCCTTACCTGCTTGACATCAATGACAACATTTCCAACAAAACTGACCTGTAGAATAAATTTAAACCAAAAATGCAGGGAACAAAATGTGTCAGGCATTCTGTCCCTGGGAACAAAACGTGCTAGATGCTGTATTCCCAGTGATTTTGCCTAAAATCAGTGGAAGTCCACCCAACAGGTCCTGAACTTCCCAGATTTGCTCCGACAGCTGCACCACCTGTTCTTACACACAGAAAAACAGGGAAGAAGGTTGGATAAAGGGGTTTGCCTTAGTCAAACCCCTGTTTAGGAATTAACCTTGAAATGAAATGAAAGAAATGAAAGTGTGTTGTCATATAGCAAAGGCTAGATCTAAGAAATGAAGTATATCATACCTTGACAATACAAATGCTTCTTTGAATGTGATCAAATATGTTGATGTAATAGCTTTGACTTAACACAAAAACCCAAAAGGAAATCATGAAAGATAAATTTTATGGAATGGATTTTGTAGTTCACCACAATGCTTGATTGAGAGAGAAGAAAGAAGACTTGAATGAAGAGGTATGTGTATCACCTTCCTTGATAGAACACTCCTTTGCTTAGGCCTTGATTGCTTGAACGCTTGATTGCTTAATCATGAATGTCAATTCTTGCTTATGGTTACCAAAATGAGGAGAGATAGAGTGTTTATATACCTCTCACAACATCTCGAGGATCAAAACTAAGCTAGGCCAACCATGGGACCTAATCTCCCATCGAAATACCAACATGGAGCTCCAGTCCAAATTTGGGCCAAAATATGCGAGAACATAACATCTTGGACGTTATGTTCTTGGGAACATAACATGGGAAACGTTATGTTCCTAGGTAAAAGTGATGAAACTTGGACCAAGAGTTGGGGTGATAGGGTAGATGTCAGATTAAAAAGCACAGCTAATTTCGAGGTTGAGACAAAACACTAAGGCCACAAATGGTAACATAGAGCCTAGGTGATCAAATGAATTATGGAATTGGAGGGAAAATAGAGGAACACACTTAGAAATAAGGGTTAACCTTGATTTTGAACAAAATTGAAAGGATGAAGGACTCATATTTGAATTTAAGTATCCATTTAAGTGCCATATGAGGTCCTACCATAGAAAATACACTAAGGTGGGTGCAAAATAGTCCTTAAATTGTACACTAATTAAGTGCTTACAATTTAGGACGGAACAATACTATATACTATACATATAGTACTTCAAATGCTAGTTATGAAAAGATGTATAAGACTATTAAGAAGTAAAATAGGAAAATTGCAAATGCCAAATACTAAATAGTAAATACTTAAACATTGAATAATGAACATTGAAATTTTGAATATTGAATTACTAATTAGAAATTAGAATACTCGATACTAAATAAAAAATTTAATTGTCAAATCGGCAAATGGAAGATTTCTATTAGTATTATCAAAAATATCATAAAGATGATTACAATGAGTAACATGATATCAAAATAAGTACAAAATGTCAATATGTGAATTTTTTTAAAACACATCTCAAAAAACATCCATTGTTGAAGAATGCCCAGATGTGCTCGAAACGGTCGAGGGATGCTTGAGCGTCCCCCTTTCACATTTCAGTGGCAATTCGCTGGTGAATGAACGGCACCGAGGAAACTTGGGAACAGCGTACCCGTCCGGGGAACGTCTAGGTTTAGGGGCGGGGGTGTGTCCCCGAGTTACACTAACAAAAAAATATTATTGTTTAAATGCTGTCCTTTTCTACTGCAATCAGCAAGTTGAAAAATGTCAGTTGGTTTATAAGTTGCAAGCACGAGCATGAAAGACAACTATTATTGTATGTAATGGTATGATTATACATAAGGGCCTTCAAATGTTTGTGGGGTGCCTCTATATACTTTATTTGTTATCATGGTGATTCTCCAAGGGACTAGCAATCAATGGATATTTGTGGAATTGTGGAATTAGATTGGTTGTGATATGTTGAAACCAAAAAATTCACTAAAGGATATATTTGGCGATGTTATTAGTTGGACAAGTATGCAATAGGTTGTGGTTGCTTTGTCCATTATAGAAATTGAGTACGTAGAGGTTACTCATGCCTATAAGAAGGCCATATAGCTTATAAGATCATGTTCGATTATGTTCAAAGAACAAATTGGGTCAAGAAGCTATTAGAGTTCTTTGTGACAGCTGATGTGTCTAGTAAAGAACAAAACACATGGATGTCTAATACCATCTTTGTTCGTGACATGGTAGGGGAAGGGTTATGCTGAAAAAAGTTGAAGCGATTTGAAGCACCTTGCACATGTATCGATGAAGTCAATCAGCATAAAGAAATTCAAGTACTGCAATAAGTCTATGGGCCTCTTAGCCCCTAGCAAATAGTTAATGTGTTCCCTTTCTTCTTGCAAGGTGTTTGACAAATAGGAGAATGCTAGAAGAGGCGTTTGATGTAAGCTATGATTTGCACAAGACCAGACATTGTCCAAGCAATCCAAGTCCTTAGTCAATTCATGGCAATCCTTGACAAGATTATTGAGATGTAGTTCAAAGGGCATTCAAATATTTGTGGGGTATCTCTATATTTGTTATCATGGTGAGTCTCCAAGGGACTAGCAACCGATGGATATTTGTGGAATTGTTAAAATAGATTGGGTGTGATATTTCACCACCAAAAAATCCACTAAAGGATGTGTTCAATTTATTTGGCAATGTTAATAGTTGGATGAGTATGCAGCAGGTTGCAGTCCTTTTGTCCATTATAGAAATTGAATACATGGTATGTAATCATGCCTATGATAAGGCCATCTAGCTTAAGAGATTATGTTTATATATTAAGTTGAGTCAAGGAGCTATTAGATTTATTTGTAACAGTCAATGTGTCTAGTAAAGAACAAAGCATGTGCATGTCTAACACCATCTTTGTTTGTGATGTGGAAGAGGATGGGAAGGTGATGCTGAAAAAAACTCGACAGTTTGAAGAATGTTGCAAATACATTGATGAAGCCAATTACCATAAAGAAGTTGTAGCAACACAATAAGTCTATGGACCTCTTAGTGCCTAGCAAATAGTTCTATTCCTTTTCCTCTTGCAAGGTGTTTGATGTATGTTATTGTTTAAAGAAGTTCATACATTGTCCAAGCTATGGGATTCCTTAATCAATTCATGACTAATCCTTGACAAAATTATTGAGATGCAATTCTATTGGTAAATAGATTAATTTCCTCACTAATGGGGAATTCCCAGCCCACCTAACTCCAAAGGAGAAAAGAACAATCAAGCTGAAAGCAGCCAAATATATTATCTAGGGTGATGTACTTTATAAGAAAGGAATTGATGGTACGTTCTTGACATGCATGGATCAAGAGCAAAGAAAGAAGCTACTCCAGTTGTTCCATAATGAAGCCTGTGGTGGACACTTCTCTTCTTCAGTGACAGCATTCAAAATACTAAGGAATTGCTATTATTGGCCTGGGATGTTTAAAGATGATGACGAATGGGTGAAGAAATGTGATTCATGTCCGCAAATTCAAAGGAAAGGTGTAACTTGCTGCTTTGCCACTTAAACCAGTGATAGTTGAAGAACCATTTCAGCAATGGGCCCTCAACTTCATAGGTCCCATTAATCCACATTCAAGTGCTGGCCATACTCGCATCTTGATGGCGACAGACTATTTTACTAAGTGAGTTGAGACAATTCCAATTAAACAAACAACTTCAGAGGTTGTTTGTAATTTCATCATAAAAAACATTTGGTACGGTTTGGGTTTCCTCATAAAATTGTCACTGACAACGCAACTAATTTCTCTTCTCTTGAAATCTCTATGTTTTGTTTCATCTGACTACTACCCTCGGGGGAATGGTCAAGTTGAAGCTAGCAATAAGAATATTACCACCATCCTCAAGAAATTGGTTGAAGAGAATAAGAGAAGCTGGCACAAACAATTGCATGAAGCACTATGGGCAGATTGAACTACAAGGAAAAGAGCCACTGGGTTGTCTCCTTTTGAGTTAGGCTTTAGCACTGAAGCTAAATTACCTATTCTATTGGAACTCTCCGCTCTCGAGTTGCAAGATGCATTGGAGTATCATGAATTCAAAGATCCCCTTGAAAAGAGGATATTGTACCTGACCAAAATGGAAGATCAAAGAGAAGCTGTCGTGGACATTAGAGAACACCAAACTCCAGTGAAAAGGTTGTTTGACAAAAAGACTAAGAGCTGAGTATTCAAGGCAAGTGATCTTGTCTTGTTGTGCAATAAACGAAGAGAACCGAAGGGAATGCATGGCAAGTTTGACTCACTATGGAAAGGACCTTTCCAAATCAAAGAAACTTGTGGCAAAATCTCGTTCTACCTTGCCTATATGAACGGTACGCGCTTGCCCCTTCCCTATATCAGTAAGGCGTTGATTTTCATCTTTGTACATAAGTTAAATAGGAGTTTTTGGCCTTGTGTCTTTTCCCTTTTTGTTGTGTATTGTCCTTCCTTCTTCGTGACCATTGCAGACTGTGTCTTTGTGACTCTATTGCCCATTTTGGATAATGCACTAATCTCCAGTTAAGATAATGGGTTCTTTTTGCGTCCCTTGCAGTCCTTGTCCCCAATAGAGTCACCAAAAATCTGTTGGGAGATCTTTGTTACTTCCATTGGGCAAGTCTTTATAAATTTCAAAATAACAAATCTGTTTACCAACAAATTCAAAGGGCCTTCAAATAATTGCAGGGTACCTCTATACTCTACTTGTTATCATGATGAATCTCCATGGGGCAATCTATCAATGGATATTTGTGACATTGTTGAATTCGACTGGACATGATATGTCAAAACCAAAAATCCCCTAATGCATATGTGTTCAATTTATTTGGCGGGGCTATTAGTTGAATGAGTATGCAGTAGGTTGTGGTCACTTTGTCCATCATAGAAATTGAAACACGGTAGCTTCTCATGCATATGAGAAGGCTATCTAGCTTAAGAGATTATTATTTTTTGTGACAAACGTGTTTGGAAAAGAACAAAACACATAAATGTCTAATACCATCTTTGTTTCTGACATGGTAGAGGATGGGAGGGTGATGCTGAAAAAAGTTTCACTTTGAAGAATGTTGCAAAGGCATTGATGAAGTCAATTGGTGCAGAGAAGTTCGCGCGGTGTAATAAGTCTATAACCTCTTAGCCCCTAGCAAATAGTTGGCTGTACTCCCTTTCCTGTTACAAAATGTTTGACAAGAGGGAGATTGTAAGGAAAAGTGTTCAACCTTGCATTCTAATGAAGAAAATACAAATTTTGAGCAATAAAACACAAGAATGCAATTTATAGGGCTCTAAAGGTCAATTTTGGCCCTAAAAAAAGTCCAACTATACCTTACCTAAAGCAAGTAGGCTACAATGACATGGACCTCTTCAAGGTCTTTAATTAAGAAAAGACTCAAACATATTTCTGAATCAGAAGATATGGCCTCTCTATGACGCATAAAAGAGTTGTAAAAGGGAGTTACAATAGTTGACCAACCTATAACACAAGTTATGACACATCATAAGGCATCTTTGAATGGAAATCTTGGAGCCAAAATGGCACGTCCAAGTTGATGAGTGGATTATGACAAGTTTATGAAAAGTGTGAAGAATATAATATATTTAACCTTTGGATTCATCTTGAGATTTGCATGTTATATTTTGGCTGGACATTCAGGCACGTGTTGGGTGGTTTTAACTAATGATTTCCTTATTACCATTTGATGGTTTCACATATTGCTTTTCCTATTTAGTGGATGTTTCACGTATTATTATGCTATCAAAATTGCTCCAAATCTCCTATTGGTGATATTCCCATAAAGGCGGACTCTACAAGCCTATTGCAAGCATTGATCACTGAAAAATATATTGAGCTGCTTTGCAATATGGAGTTTTGAGTTTTCTCTTGTAAACCACTATGTCATGGTATATAGATTTTGTGTTTAAACTAAAATTCCTTGTAACCATATGATCAGTTTAATTTTGTGTGCATAACTCATCTCATATATTAGTGTAGGAAATGAATTTTGCGCCTTTGCTTCTTTCTAATCATAACTTCTTGATGGTTTTAAAGTTGTTTATATATTTAGATAAGCTATCATAGTTGAAGGATAAAACTTAAGTTGTACAAGAGAGTGAAAGACTTCTTACTTTCCATTTTGGAAAATAAATAAAACTTCAAATCAGACATTTGGGTCTCATTTGATGTTTGATGATGTTTCTTCTCTTATATTGGATGCACCAGTTATTTTTCCAAAATCTTCTTTGTAACCTACAAATTTGGTTATCAATTTATTTATCTACACTCGACTTATTTATTTTGTGTAGTTTTAATCAAAATCTGGCTTCTGTTTGATTGAACTTGCATCTCTATTTCCATTTTCCATCATAAAAGCATTCTGTTTACAAACATAATGCAAAAAGTTTTAAAAAACCATAAAATCCTCCATATGCAAATATGTGAGGTGTATAATTTGTACATAGTTGTTGTTTTTGGTTTTCAACAAGGCAATCTCACCATGTTGAGGAGTTTCTTAACCCAATAAATGTCAGGAATTAGAAAGTATCAATTCACTTATCCACAAGAACTCAATACCTCAAAGGTGAACCAAGTAAAGTGGTACTCGAAAAAAGAGTGGAAGAACTCTTCCCCCACCTAATCTCTCATTAAGCTTTTCTGTAAACAAAAGCCTCTCTAAGAAGAAAGGTGTGATCCAAGGATCAAAATAAATAATAATTTGAACAATAAGTTGAACTGAAGGATTAGAAAAAAAAATTAGAAATAAGGAGAATGGGCAGGACATTTTCACACATTTTTTGTTGAAACCCAAACTATGGGGTAGTGCCCACATATGACAAATCTATAGCTGCAAGGTTGACCTAAAACCCATGCAAATGACCCCCAAATATTGAAAACTTAGAGCTGAATCATAATGGCATCCTTTCTGTTTCCAGCTTTCAAAAGATTATTTTAAAGCCCAAATAAGTGCTCCATCATCACCAACAACAATGAATAATGGTAGAGTATGTGTTCTGCATGGCAGAATCGATTTGAATATTTTATTGAGGTGAATCAGACAAATTCAGCTATTGATTGTTTGTAGAGGCTTGATAGAGTACACAATGGCAACCATTGTTGTACCCACTTGTTCTACTTGTTCTTTGCATCACTTCAATCAAAAGTAGACAAGCACTTGCCACTACCAAGCTAGTATATCCCCTCACAGGGTTTCTAGGATAAATTCTTGAGTTATTTGTGTTGATAACTATTATGCAGCACATTTATTATTTCTGACTTTTCAACATTTATGCCTCTTTGATATTGTCATTTGTTGGAAAAAATAGAACAATAGTTATAATCTTTGTTGTCCTTAAATTCTACTATTGTAAGAGTTTATGAATCAGTGATAGTAATACCTGAGACCTTTATAGTTTATAGTTTATACCAATATGAAAGATATTATTTTGCCAAAGACACCTGTTTCTACAGAGAATTAGATGGTCTCTAAATGTGCTGTCAATAGCAGCGATAATGCTTCTAAAATAGATACTGAGATTATGCCAATGTGATTTTGTTAATGTTTATTTGCCTATGGTGTGAAAAAAAAATAGGTGCAACTCCATTAGCTAACCCCCTTCAAACATTATTCTTGAAAAAACTATAATCAATTGAGTGAGAAGACATCAAAAGTTAATCTTTCAATTCAACAATTTCATTTCATCCAATTGGGATTCATCAAAACTGCATATTTATTCACCGAAATGACAAAGGTATGAGACTGTGTGCATAATTACACCAATCGAGTCTTGGTTGTCCATGATATGTGATGCAGCCTCTCCTTATTTCTATTGGAGAATCAAAATGGAAACAACAAAAAAAAAGGTTAAACAATTAGAAGGGAGTACTCACAAAAGGAATTTTAGAGGCCTTGTCATTCCAAACTGCCAGAAGTCCCACAAGCCCAAAGAAGCTCAGCCCCCCACAGAGCCATACCAGTGCTTCATACTTACCAACCATAGGTCCCACTCGATCCAAAACAGGCTCCGGGTATGCACTCCCATCATCCCAAATTAGTTCATCTTGCACTGGAAGCTGTTGAAACATGCCCAATATTCATCTATTCAATTCTCACAAGACATAAACATATATATAACTGAATGGAGTTCAGTAACAACAAACTCTTCAAACATCTATGCTATGCATACATAATGAATAGTTATTCAAAATCCATGTGACATAAAACAACTAAATGGATATATAAGGAAACTGGAAATTTGAGACTAGAATACACAGACGTATGCATACAATGAGAATGGAGAAATCGAAAGTAAACAGCACATACAGACACATATTTATCATATATACATAAAAATGTAACTTGAAACCAACAATTCCTAAATATATATCAATGAAACTTGGGAAAATCAATTCCCACAAAACATACAGACATTTATACAATAAAAATGGAGAATTGAGAATTCCATAGCCTCAATATTCACAGACAGGCATCCAATATTTACAATTACAATGCAAAATCCAATATTAACAATAAATCCAGATAGATATAGTGTAAATAGTATATATGACAAACATGGAAATCCAATGCTCACAAAACATACAAGCCTATATATAGTGATAATGAAAGCCAATACCCATAATGCATACAAATACCCATACGTTTATATATATAACCCACAATATATTCAACACATACCTATAACAAATTATCCTTGTTTTACTGAGCTGTGAGTTCACACAGGAGTGTTGGAAATTTGTTTACAACCACTTGGATTGGCAGTGTCCTTTGCCAAGGACCCTATTGGAATTATTTCAAAGTTGGTTTAAAGTTCAAAATCAGACCACCTTTTGAAGCATCTGGGGCCAATTTACTTATTTTAATGAATTTATTTAGATTCCATGTATGCACTTCCCCTTCAATTATCGCATTAACAATAATGAGCAAATCTCCCTCCAAGTGAATACAAGAGAAATTCAATTTTTTGGCCATCCACGCCACATTCATGGCTACCTAAGCTTCTGCCTCATCGTTGGTTCCATCACAGATTTGCTTCGACCCAACCGCTAGTAGGTTTCCCTTCCAATCCCTCATTGCAAACCCTGCCCTAGATGGGCCTAGTTGCCCCTTGGATGCTCCATCAAAGTTCAACTTCATCCATCCTGACTCTGGGCACTCCCAATTCACCTCCATGGTTGCACTACTATCTAGATCTACCCAGCAGGGCCCATTTACAAGGCTAAATTTAATCAAGGGCCAATGCCACTCAATGAGGCCCCTAAATGATCATTTGGGAAGTATGGAAAGAGAGCAACTGATGCATCTTTCAGGACGAATCTGAGGATCTGAAGAGTATTTTGTTGCGCACTAAAAGAGCCATATGAGAATTAGTAAGCAATTTGGCATCTCAAACTAACCCATCTAAAGTCCCTTGTGTTTTGGTAATAACCTCATTTGGTAGCATTGGCCCTTGATTAAACTTAGGCCTGTAAATGGGCCCTGTTGGGTAGATCTAGATAGTAGTGCAACTATGAAGGTGAATTGGGAGTGCCCAAAAAAAAGGATGGACGAAGTTGAACTTGAATGGAGCATCCAAAGGGAACCCAGGCCCAGCTAGGGCAGGGTTTGCAGCAAGGGATTGGAAGGGGAACCTACTGGTGGTTGGGTTGAAGCGAATCTGTGATGGAACCAAGTTCCAACAATGAGGCAGAAGCTCAGGCAGCCTTGAATGAGATGTGGATGGCAAAAAAATTAAATGTCTCTCGTATTCACTTGGAGGGAGATTCATTCAGTATTGTTAATGTGATAATTAAAGGGGAGGAGCACGCATGGAATTTAAATAAATTCATTAGAATAATTAAATTGGCCCTCACCACCTTTGAAGATTTTAAAATCACTCACGTTAAATGAAGTGGAAATCAACTAGCCGACACACTATCAAATACGGCATTGAGCTTAATGCACAATGATGGCAACAGGACCTTTGAGGATTTATAAGGGATTAGGGAAGAAGAGCTAGTGTTGAGTTCGCGGACAAATGTAAGAAAAACTATTTGATTTGATAGGCGGAAATGTGGAGCACACATAGAGCTATTTAAATGCCCCGACCTGGTTATCTCGCCACATCTCTTTTTGGTGGGAGAAAAGGCAGTGATGGAGCAGGGTGTTTATAGTCATGGAAGCCAACTTTACGTCTCGCCAAAACAGCAACTATGTTTTTGTGGCAAGATTACAGAGAAGTGTCTACGAGGGGTGTTTAAAATCGATGAACCCCTCTTTTGGCAAATCATAAACCTCATTCTTGGCAAAGAGTTTATGAAGACGGAACATAGATATCGTTCCAATGTCGATAGTGCCTTGGCATTTTTGGCATGGGCATTGGAGCTAGGCTCCAAGGAGGAGGCAATTAGGGCAATGACAGAGTGCATAAGGCCCAAATGGTGTGGTGGATTGACCATCATTCTTGCAATGGTGGAGCTTGGTGTGGGGCTCCGAGCCCATCATGGTGATTAGAGACATTTCGGCCCTATGGAGCCACCGGTGCAGCCTTTTCTGGTTTGGAGCGTTATTGGCAACCAAGAGGAACGCCGAGTTGAGGCCCAGATTGATTGGGGCTCATTGAAAGATTTTCTTCAAGCTCAAGAGCTGAAGCACGAGAAGGAACACATTGAATGAGAAAAGGTTAGCAGCAAGAAGGTAAAATTCGGGCCGGAGGATTATTGGTTCAACAAGCCCATGGGGAAGAAAAGGATGCCCTAACCAGAGTGACTCTGTTGGGTGGCTTTTTGAAATTTTGTCTCGCTTACTCCTTGGTGTTTGCAGGTGCGTCTCTGTTGGTTGAAATTTTCTTTCTTCAGGGCTTGGGGGTTTTTTGCACGGGAAGGGCCATTTTCAAGCGTTGGGTAGGCTTTTAGTGTTGGCCGTTTTTTTAAGTAACAGGCTCATGGATTGTATTGTAACAGCTACTTGCTGTTTCTGTGTAAAGGGCGCTGGAGAGGGGTGGTTAGTATATCTAGGGGTGATGGGTTAGTACTGCTGTTAGTTTGTAGTTTCTATAATAGTATGATCAGTTACAGTTGCTTTATTCCGTACTTGAAAATTTGAAATGTAATACTTTTATGCTATTTATAAAAATTATCTATTATGACTCATTCCTATGCTTTTTTTTCCAGTATTTTGCATAGTATATAAATTTATTTTATGAATTTATATATTTTTCATTTTCTTGCCAAATATTTTGCCTAAGTCCTAACTTTAGTCGAAATTTTGGGCTGCCCACACCGAATTTTTAAGAGCTTTAAATCCAAACAATTAAAAATACAATGAAAATAGAATTGGGCAAAGATTTACGATGTTGTCAAAATCCAACACAATACATGCAAAAATATATATTATATACATTTAACTAGTGCTAAAAATTTCAATATACAAAGACATTTATACAGTTTTTATTTAAAAAATGGAAATCCTGTACCGACAAAACCTACAAGCATATATACAATAGAAATTCATACAGATCCATGGACAATTTATATACAAAATATACGGAAAACCCAATGCCTGCACACGGACATATAAACAATAAAAGACTTGAGCACCAGACATACAGAACGAAATATGTAGAAAGGAAAATGAAAAATTCAATACCACAATATGTAGAGACACGAATTCCGTACTATACAAATGAGTATAGAACAGTCACATATATAAGGAAAATACACAAAATAAAAAGGAGAATTCCAATACCCATACTACATCTATTCATATATACAATGTATATATATGCAATGAAAACAGAAATAGGAGTGAAGATTTACCGGTTTATCAGGAGGGGGAAGGGTACCAACTGACAAGCCCATGCCCGATCGAGTTCGTAGAGACCCTGCAGCCGCTGCTCGGGCTCTCAGCAACCCAGCCGCTTGTCCAGCAATCATTCTTCCTGCCATTGTTCTTCCTCCCTTGACTGATCGTTTGTAGTGTTTCTGGTGCTTTTAATTGGTATCCGTCTCTTCAAATTGGATTTATTTATTTAGCCGATGGGCTATTTCTTTTCAATAATATTTTTTTGGGGAAAATATTAAATAAATAATTTTTTAGAATAAAAAATAAATGAAAAGTATTATAATTAAATGAGATAGTCTTTTTGTAACAAGGTAGTTGATATGGTAATTTCTAAATTCTTCTTTTTCATTTTTTCCCCTCTTGTGCATGGCGTTTTATGGGAGGGGAGGGAATTTTACAAGGAGTTTTGGGGAAGAAATTTAAGGAAATCAATTTGGGGCTTTTTGGAGGAATTGGTTATGTGAGGGTTTCATTAAATCAATTTGGGGAATTTTTCATTAGAATAAATTTGGGAAAAGAAAAGAGCAGTTGATGGATTTCGATCTGGTGGTGGATTTGATCGACCTGCGGATATGATTGGGTTTTGGATTCAATCTTGTTGTGAATTGGGAAGTTTAAAATGTGTCATTTACTCATCTTCTTCTTTGATTTTCTATTCGCAAATTTGCGGTGCACAATTGAATCTATATATTCATGATGCTACTTCTTATGCAGTGAGTATTATTGTCCCAAATTTGCATTTGACCTTTGTTTATCTTCTTTGTGCGTTGATTTTATTCCCAAACAAGTGGTAATGTTTTAGATTGTTTCTTAATTGCATTTTATGTCGCTTCATGCATTCTCTCCAATAGCATTATTTTTGTCATTTTTTACAAAGCATTTTGTTTATTCATGTGATTCCCTATTGTGGTTCTTGAGGAAATCATACCCTTTTTCTTATGGAGTTATATGTGTATGTGATTGGTTTTGTCTTGGCATTATTCTCCTTGAAATTTCTTTGATATTACCCCTACATCATAAGCCAAGAGGAATCAATTCATGGATGTGAATTTGGGTCTGATACCATTTCAGCTTCACTTCCACTCTGCATTTTTATATGGATGTGTTACTTGTCTCTCGTCCTTCCTTGGTCGATATTTTGGTTATACCCTGCATAGCAACTTAAGAAGCCATGTCATAGTCATTGGTATTTTTCATCTTGTAATAGATGTTTAAAATAAAACCATCTTGTGCATATTCTTTAAAATCATTAAATTATGTTGTCCAACAACTCATGATGTTATCGTGTCTATCTACATGTTTTTCATTAATATTGAGTAAGGATCGTAATTATGTGTGATGTGCAGTTGCTTTACGAGGATACTCACCTATCTTGTACACAATCATAATCTTATTGTATTACATGTCTTTGTGTTATTTAAAAGCTTACATGTTGGTACGAGAAAGGAGTGTGTTTACTAAAGTAGAATCTCGAGGAAAGGAGCATCAAATTTCTAGAAGATTATCATGGCCATATTTTTGGGGATATACAATTCACCACCACTGAATTTCTAGAAAATTTACATTTGTTAAGTTAAGTTTTGGTTCTAGTCTTATTTATTTTTAAGAAAATGGATTCAAACAAGATTGTTTTGAGATAATTACCAACACGTGAATGGGCACAAATGAAGGGAATGTGCATGACCTTGTAACCTCGTATTTTGCAAAGGCTAAAGATTTTTAGAAACAAGAATAAAGATCATTAGATCGTGTATTTCTATTAATTAGTCATATTATTTTATGGAAATTTTTCATAATTATGAAAAGAATATTTAAATAAAGGAAAAATAAAAGAAAGTAAGAGTTCAAGATAGCCTCAAGTAACTGAGCTTTTTAAGGTAGAAGACTTTTCAATTTCTAGTCATTTTCGAATTATGAGTAGTTTGGCACCAAAAATAGGAATTGACTTAATATTTTAAAAAATAAATTTAAAAATGTTGGTTTAATGCTTTTGAATGTGATGGAATTACTTGAAAATTAGATTATTATTATTGTAGTGTGGAGGAGGATTTTCTATATTTCCCATGTTCAATTTTTCATAATAGATTTTTTTTTGTATTACAAATATAGTAAGGGAGATTTTTTAGATGATTATTTTATTTATATATGTTAACTTGAATATAAAATAAATAATAGCTCTTAGCCTATGTAAAATAAGTTTTTATTTGAAATAATATATAATTTTGAATGAAAATAAAGATAAAATATGTGAAATGTGTAAATTCATTCTACAAACCCTCGATGGGGGTTTAGGGATCCAATTATGCAAAATCTAAACAAGTGAGCAGCCAATATTGGTAACTCCTTCTCCCTATTAGAATGGAATGTGCCATACCCTTTCTCGTTTGTTCAATGAGTAAACAAAACTATACTGGAGAAAAGGAAATTAATTTCAGGCACAAATTTAGAGTCTAAGATCCCGACAGTAGAGGAAGGATGGCAAATTATCCACTCCAGGAAGGTCAGACATTAGATAAAAGCACAGGTGAGGTCTTTGATTCCCATCTAAATGGTGATGCTTTATTTAGGGTTGGCCAAGGAAATAGAGGCTTATAGAATGATAAGCTTAAAAAGATGCAAGGGGCATTTCTACGAGAGCCAATTGTGTTCTAGTGGGTCAATGAAGGATGCCAAACTTTGCAGGATCCTAACCAAACCCTAGATGCAATAATACTATTCATATTGGGTCAAGCAAACATCATATGATTGAAACTGATTTTATCTAGCCAGTATGGGACAAATACATAGATATGGGCATCTTGGCAATTTGGAGTGGAGAAAATATTAATTTCCCAGATATAAAGAAATGGTGGGAAAAGAAATTTCCTAATTAGGTAAGTATCTCTCTCTTAGGTAACAATGTTTTATTTATTTTGTGTAAAAATATAGAAATCAAGAAAGATATTATGTATGGTAGCATAAGATTCTTTAAGGTCTATTATTTTCACTTTATCAACTAGCCTTCACACTTTAACACTTTCACATACAAACTAGAGGCTCTTTATAGATGGGTAATTCTAAGATGGCTCCTAGTTTAATATCACCTCCTGACTGTTATAGATGAAATTGGCTTGAATTGGGGTACCTTCCAAGGGAGTGAGGGGATTTCGCTTGATGACATCTCAAATGAAGTAAAACTACTTCTTCATATTGACCCTAAAATTGAAACCTTAGATCCATTATAAATTATAATAACTAGGGGAACCTGGAGCATTAAACCCTCTTTTTACCATGGGGAAATTAATGAATCTGATATTATTAGTAAAAAGAGAGAAAGTGAATAGCCTATTAATACTTTTAACAGACCAAGAGTCGTAAGAAATAATAGTCATCTGACAATAAGAAATGTCACATGTAGCCCAATAAGCAATTATAAGAGTGAGAAAACTAGGTGGCAAACTCTGTTTAACAATACTTGCCTTAAGAATTGGGTGGAGGACCTTGGAAATGGAAATAGTAATAATGATAGTGTCCCCTCTAAATATGATCAGAATAGGGAGGAACCTAGAATCATGGAAGTAGAAGATGGAGAGAGATAGTAGAAAATGGAAATACAACTATTCTTGTTGAGCCAGTAGTAATCCTTGATGAGCATAATTCTAGAGAGAACATGGAGATAGTTGAGGAGGAGAAGAAACAAACCAATATTGAGGAAGCTAAGGGTTATTTATCTAAAGGATGTGAAGCTACAAGGAAGAACATTGATTTAGCACTTGATTATCTTTGTAATGAAGTATTGATTGATCTTATGGAAGGGTTTACAAAATAATTGTTGAGTGAAGAGGAGGTGCCTTTAGAGAAACAACTACTCGTTGCCAAAATTTTAGGACTTAAGGAGGAAGAATTGAGTCAAGTTAGGGATGAAGAGATGATTATTTAATTGGATTGTAGGGAGATAGAAAAAACAACAAACACCTTAGGAATTGCACAAATTGAGTTAAGAAAGGAAACCCCTAATTGTGCTAAGTGTAACAAAAAAAAATGAAAGGAATTCCCTTTCATAACTAAGGGAAAAAGATGGGTCTGTAGAAGATCAGACCAAAATCACAACTCTATTTAATTTTGGGAAGGGGAAGGTCCTTCCTGGTGAGACATGAAAATCACTACATGGAATTTTAGGGACATTCATAGGGGCTTGAATGTCCCTAACAAGCAACAAATCCTTAAACGTTGCATCACTACTACAAAATTTGATATCACAATGATACAAGAAACTAAGCTCAACCAAGAGGATATAGGAATATTGAGAAAGAAGCTAGGAATTATGGAGATGGATGAAACTCTAGCTATTGGAGCCTCAAGAGGCATAAAAGTAATTTGGGATCCCATATCAATTACTTTCACTAAATAAATTGGTCATAGAAATTGGATGGGTGGATAGGTAAGGAGTATAAGGTGTAATCAACAATTTATGTTGATAATTATATATGGACCAACACAAAATAGGGACAAGAGATTGGTTTGGAATGAAATTGAACAATATCTACAAAGTATACCAGATTAGATATATATTATAGATGGTGATTTCAATACTATAATGATTCATAGGTAAAAATAGGAGGAATCACCAATTAATCTCAATCAACAATTGACTTTAAAGATTGGGTTAACAGAAACAATATACTATAAATCAATACTGAGAAATGGACATTCACATGGAATAATAGAAGGTAAGGATTTAGCCATATTGCCAAGAAATTAGATATAAATTTACTTAGAGGGAGTTGGGTAAGATTTCCTTGTACTTTCTCAACTGAAATCCTCCCTCAATCTATTTTAGACCACTTTCCAGCCCAGTTGAATATCACTGAGGATTTATGCCCAAAATGATGCTCTTTCAACAATAAAAAATTGTGGCTAAGGGATGAAAACCAGATAGATTTAATAGAACAATGGTGGAAGGATGTAGAGGTATTGGATTCAAAATTATATTTGTTGGTGAATAATTTGAAGATAATCAAAAATAAATTGCTACTTTGGAATAGGAATCACTTTGACAACATTTTTGAAGCAAAAGAAATAATAAAGGAGGAAATCGAACAACTTAATAGTGTGGTGATTGATAAAGGAATGGATACATAAATCTATCTCAAAGAAAAGAAACTATTAGCTGATTATGAAGATATCTTATCCAAGGAAGAGATATTCTGGTATCAAAAAGATAGGAAAACATGGTTGGATTTTGGGGACAAGGATAAAAAATTCTTTCATAACAACATGAAACTAAGAAGAAACATTAACAGGATAACCAAAACCAAATATAGAAATGGAACCATTATTCAAGACCCTCATCATTATAGTTAAAGCAGTCAAGTATTATGAAGATATTTGGAGTAACTGGGAAGGCTCTTATGTGGAATATTAAAGGGGTATTCTAGCAAATATTCCAAATATTATTACAGTTGAACAAAATAATGCCCTAATAGCAAAATTATCCAAATTAGAAATTGAAACTGTAGTGATGCAAATGCATCCATACATGGCCCTAGGACTAGATGGGTTCCCTACCTTCTTTTTTCAAAAATTTTGGCATTTTAGTGGTGATTAGGTGGTAGGAGCACTTTAAGGGGTTAGTGTATGCACCCAAAAATGGTCGCCTAGACTTTGGGCCCCATTTATTTGATTTATCAACCCTGAATCATTTTGATCAATAATCAATATTTTCAACATTATCAATTTCTTGATCAAGTCTTAATTTCGATCATATATTGGATTTTTATCCTTGGGCTAACCATTTTATCCTAAGTTTTTATTTACTTAAAAGGAATATTTCCTCCCCTTTTAATAAATAAAAAAGCCCCCTTTCCTCTTATCCTAAGTTGCACAAATAAAACACTATTCTCATTTTATAAAAAAAGGAAAAGGCACTTTTGTCTCACATGGACACAAAGTCAATTCCTATTGGAGGATACTTGTGCACACGGATTGCTCCTCTTTTAAGCTCCACCTCCGATTAAGACTTTTGTCTCTTAATCTCCATGGTCCATTCCTTTGCATTTCTTATAAAAGGAGAGCTCTCTCCCTCGTTTTAGAACACTCATTTTCATACTAACTTTATGCTGCAGGAATTCTTGAAGACTTTGAAGCTTTTAGAGAGCATTGTTGCATTACATCTTAGAGTTCCTCATTTGCTTCATAGTTTAGCTTCCATTCTTGCATAGTAGCTCATGTTTATGCTTTCATAGCTTATATTTTACTTTCAAGCTTTAGAATAACTCATCTAGCTTAATAGGAAGGGTTGTAACACATTGCTATTCCCATTTCATAGCTTAGTTTGTACTTCCATTTTCATAGCATAGTTTGCACATTTGCATTCTCATTCTTAGCTTGCATTTGCATTGCATTTCCATTTGATTCTTTGGAGATATTGGCACTCTTGCCCTTGTCCTCATTCGAATCTCTCATTGTATGGTTGACTAGCAAGGTCACAAGCCCAATAGCTCTAGCTGAGAGCAAATCCATAATCTTGCAACTCCATGCATAAAGAGCTATGGATCAATTTGTGAGGGCTCATTCTTGAGTTTCCTTGCATGTAAGGATCCATAGAAGTGCACTACTTTTGTGTGTACAGTTAGGAACTTGGGAATTCTACTCAAAGAAATTAATAACACATATCTTACCCTTATCCCTAAGAAAGAAAAAATAGAAATTCTTGATAATTTTAGACCTATTACATTGTGTAACACTATTTATATAATACTTAAAAAATTATGGCTAATAGAATACAAAAAACCCTCCCAATATTAATTAGTGAGGAACAAATAGGTTTTGTTCCCAGAAGATCCATTTATGAAGGAGTAATAATTGCTAAGGAAACAATTCATTCAATTCAACAGAATCATAATCCAAGCATGTTGATTAAGCTTGACATAAGGAAAGCTTGTGATAAGGTAGATTGATGCTTCCTTTGCAAGTGTTTAGAAGCCTTTGTATTTGCTAGACAATAGATTAACCTAATATCTGAATGTATTTCTAGTCCTAGAATCTCAGTCCTGGTTAATGGTATTCTAGATGTTTTTTTCAAAATTTCTAGGGGATTAAGACAAGGAGATCCAATCTCTCCCTTCCTATTCATTATTATGGTAGAATCGATGGCTAGAGCTATAACTAGGGCTAGAGAGTTGAATCTCATTAAAGGTTTTAAAGTAACTAATGACCTTGACCCTATCATACATCAATAATTTGTTGATGATACCATGCTCTATGGTCAAGGGGAGAAACAAGAAGTGATATAAATAAAGATTATATTAGACTCCTACACAAAAGCCTCATGCTAAGAAATAAGCAAGGAAAAATTTGAGATCTTTTTCTTCAATATTGATCTGAACATAGAAAATGAAATTAACAATGTTCTTAACCTTAAAAAGGGGAATTACCTTGTAAATACTTGGGTATACCCTTAGATAATGGTAACATAACAAAAAAAATTATGGGACCAGGTTATTTCAAAAATTAAGAGAAGGACAGAGTCATGGAAATGAAAGTGGCTCTCCTCAGCTGGTAGAGAAACCATGTTAAAATCTATGCTATCAGCCATCCCAATCTATCAACTATTTGAATAAGCGTCTTAGAAATTTGTTTTGGCAAGGTATGAAAGATAAGAAAAATATATCATTATTAGCTTGTGATAAAGTATGCAAACCGAAATAAGAGGGGGGAATTGGGATTAAGAATGTTAAAGAGAAAAGCAGAGCTTTGGGGGCTAAAATGGTTTAGAAGATGTACATGAATCCCCACCTGAAATGGGTTAGGATATTATGCCATAAATATATAAATGACAGTGGACCAACTAGTATATTTAGGATTGCTTACCCACCTAAAGGATCATGGATGTAGAATTTTATGATGGAATGTAAGAAAACCATCACTAAAAAATTAACTTGGAACCATGGTGATGGGGAAAAGACTTTGTTTGGAAGGATTCTTGGGGATTTTTTGCAGTGATTAATAGTCTATTTAACTTTAAGAAATCCAAAAGTATATTAGAAGCTCATTGAGGAAAGTATGTTAAAGGCTACATAGAAATGTCAGAAGAAGGTTTAGCTCATGGTTGGAAGTGGAGATTTCAGCAATACTAATATCTCAAAAGAGGAAAGGAAGGAGTTAATTAGAATTTTGAGTGTCAGAAACGTAACCTTCCAATTAGGAGAAGAAAAATTAGTTTGGGATGGCTTGAAATCATAAGAGTAAAATACTAAGGATGGTTATCAGTCTCTCATCAAAAATTAGCAAAGAACAAAAATTGATATCCCTCTAAAACTATGCTAGGATAAGAATTGTCTACCTAAGGCTGGAATATTCTCTTGGATTGCCCTACAAAAAAATATTTTGACTGCAGATAGGTTCAAAAGAATGGGATATGAAGGACCTAGCAAGCATCCATTATGTGAGCAAGAGGAAGAAACTGTAGACCACATCTTAATAACATGCATTTTTTCTAGTCAGTATTGGTAGTTGTTGTGTAGTAGATTAGGATGGATCTCAACCCTTCCTAACTCTATTTTAGGTTTGTTCTAGTTCTAGCCTATCATTAAAAAATACTTATATAGAAACTTATGGCTAATAAAACCTTCAATTGTCATATGGGAATTATGGAAAGAACGTAACAGACACCTATTCAAAGAGAAGAAAATGAATTGGGAACAACTAATGAACAAAATTGAGGCTATTGTTATTGAAACTGTTAAAAGAAAAGTCATGTATCAACCCAAGAGAGAGTCTAGGATGACTTATTGGGATGAAAATATGAGATGTAGGTGGGTAGGTTTAAAGATACCCCCATATGTTGGGATGTGTGGGCCAAGTAACAAGTAGAAAGGAAATGAGGTGAGATGGAAGCCTCCTAAAAAGGGCCGGTTCAAGCTCAACTTTGACAATGCATCATGTGGCAACCTAGGACAAGAAGGTATAGGAAGTTGCAAGTATGACAAAACCAATAGGCATAGAAACCAACAACACAATAGAGCTAATGGCATAGCAGAAGGATTGTTGATATGCAAAGAAATGAAGGTGGATAAGTTTGAAATAGAAGGGGATTCAACAATAATGATAAATACACAAAGAAAGGGCTCAATGCCTGATTGGAAACTTAATGCATTACAAGAGCTCTAAACTTAATCAAATTATTTAAAAAGAAAACCTTTAATCATATATATAGGGAAGGTAATTAAAGGGCAGATAGATTGGTAAATGAAGGAGCAGATGGGAATTCAATAAAATGGAGAGAGGGTCAGCAAGATGATTGAAAATTGTCAATTGATGAAGTAAATTAAGAATTGGTCTACAAACATAAATATTTTAGATCAGGGCTTTAGTCAGTCATCTTAGCCTCATTCCCAAACTATCTCCTAGCACTTAATATGTAGCTATTACCCGTATTTTCCTTAACCTTCTTTTAAGTGGTTTCTTATGACCACACACACACACATAGTATACACACACACACACACACACACACACACATACATACATATACATATGCATATACACATACATATGCATACATATATATATGTATATATATACATATACATATATATGTGTATATATATGTGTATATATACATATACATATA
>BSBK01001874.1:292500-502500 GCA_027943335.1 Chamaecyparis obtusa | reverse complement strand
CTAAAAAAATAGGAGATGATGTTCTTAATGATGGATCATTAAAATTTATTCATTCATTCAATTTATTATGTAGAATAAATAAATAAATATTTACTAAGTAATAAAATAAACAAAAATACATTTAACTTGAAAAAATAAATAAAGATGATGTTCTTAATGCTAAAGATGATGTTCTTAATGTCCTTAATTGATAATAGTCATTAAAACTCATTCATTCATTTTATTTACTAAATGAGTAATAGAATTTATATCCAATAAATACATGAATATTTATTAAATAAATAAAATAAATTTTATCACATAAATACATGAATATCCCCCCCCAAAAAACCACCTAATGTTTTTTCCTAAAATTTTACGGGAAAAATACGGCCATCAAATTTACGCCATCGGGAATAACTTCATTCCGCAATTTCTACGTATAACCATCCACACCTCGTATTGCCCAGAGAAAACGCTCCTTCAAATCTGATTAATGCCACGTGGCTCCACGTCTTTCATAAGGAGAAAGAAAGACAAGAAATACAGTTCGTTTTGAAAAGGAGAAAGATATTCGGAAAGTGGAGCCTATTCTTAGCCATCGTGCGCAGCAGTCTCGTCACTATTTGGCGACAAAACCTTGCATTTCAACTTTGTACTCAGTTCCACCGTATTTCTCTTGTAGGGTTTCCAGTATTCCTATCAAAATTATTCACAATCTTTCAATTCTCTTTTAAAATGCTGTTATTTTGTCGCAGCATAAGACCTTTGTACATCTTCTTGCTGAGTTCTTGTTCTTTTCCGAGGGCTTTGGACCAATGTAATTCATGGCATGGTGGATAAATCGAGCCTATTTATACACCCTATCAAGCAGTGCTATAATTCAACGTGGAGCAAACCGCAACAAGAATCGTCAGACATCGAGGCAATTGGAAATCTTTTCAGGTTTTTATAAAACATAATTCTACTTCTGAATTTTCATTACATTCTCTTTTGTTGTGAAAGCCATGTAAGGTTTAGTTAATTTTAGTATTATTATTGTTTTTAAGCTTGTCATGGCGAGTTGCATGTAACAGTGAAGAGTTACAATCTTTTTTCTATTAATATTTTCCTCTGTTTGCTGAATTCATGTGGAAAATTTGTAACAATCCACTATTGATGTGAAAATTCTGTACTATTGTTCAAAGTCTAAGGGCACTAAGGCCGAAGAGGATAAGGAATGGTAAGGTCCAGTTGTTTTTTGCTCATCACGCCTAACTATACTTAGTACAGGGTAGCAGTTAGCTCATCAGAAATATTCTAGGAAGCGGAAACTTTAGATCACTGCGAGTTCATTTCGTTTAAATAGCGAAGGTGAAGGTTTTCTTAGAGTTGATTCATTAGGTCACAGCTGAGCTATCACCTCAAATTTGTATTTGAAATCCCTCAGGGAGAAAGGGGGCAATTTTCCTCTATTTCACTTTTTCCTTGTATTAGTTCAATTTCTGTACTACATGGATTTTGCCTGTGGACCTAGTTTGAATAAATTGAGCTTTGTGTTTTTATAAAATGGAAGCTGATTTAAAACTTTATCTGGTTGTGTTTTACGCTTATGAAACTCAATCTTCATATGTACCTTTTGCTCATTTGTCATCAAATTAATCATTGTTTGTGTGTGAATCTATGTCGATTGTGGTTTATCTGGTCAGTTTGCAAGTTCCTCTTGTCATGGTCTTGCTTCAACTAATGCTTTTGCAGGGTGATAATGAGTAGCATAAGCTCAATTAGAAGCAAATGACTATTTTTGAGAAACAAGGGCACATCAGCAACTTAAAGGTTGTTTAGGAGCATGAACTTGGCATAACTAAAGGGTTCCTCCATTGACCCAAGTCATCAAATGTTTCACCAAAATGGTTGGGAGGGGTGGCTAGGTCACTTTTTTTTCTTCCCCTTGGCAAGTATGATTCAAAGGTTCACCTGGCAATGGTAGGAGACGATAGAAATAAGTGAATGTATTTCTGCCTTGGCTTAAGTAATGCAAACTTATGCCAAGGACCAATAAGAGGTGGCAAACATAACAGTTATCTCCTCCTATTTTAAGGCATTCACTTAAAGTGGCACACTTTTAATTGGGTTCAACCATTGAATATCTTCACTTAGCACATGGAAAGTGGCTTTAGTCATGAACTGCTCTGTCTAGATCTTCAACAATGGCACCAAGTGAACAGTTTCTACCTCCCTTTAGATGGGTGTACTTTCTCTATGGCTAAACCATATCAAATCTCTGCCAAAACTTAGAAAAATGGCTAATGTGGATGGAGCATGTGCCATATTTGGTTCAGTCAACAAAAGTTCTGCCAGCATGATAAAACAGGTTTAGATCATATAAATCACTTATGGCTAAAGTCATTTGAAATTCCATCAATGTGTTAAGAGGATTGACAAAGACAAATGATAACTTTGCACAAAATCCCAGATGTACTTTTCCAATTGTGCAACCATTTGATATCATTGCCCAGCACTTGGTATTCATGTACAGTGTTTTGAAGTGTGCCTCTCTGTTGTGAAGTTGTCCTGAATGGAGACAAGCACATGTGTGTTGTTTTCAGTGACAAACTTTAGAGTTGGGCATTCTTGTATGTGAAAAGATAGTTTTTTGATGGTAGCATTCAGTCCTTTAAAGTAGCATTCATCTTTTATTTGAGCACCTCAGCAGGGATGGGATGGAAGCATGCATCAGAGGTGAAAAGGTTTCTGCAATATGCAGGGTTTCAAAGTTCTGTAGATAGCAAAACGTGGTTTTTGATCACCTATAGTAGCAGCAGTTGCCGCAACTTTCTAGTTAAAGGGATGGCAGTTTTCACTCTTCCTATAATCTTCATTTCCAGGCATATATTAGTATTTTGATACAGGCCTGAGTATTCTTTGGGAGGCAGAAAAGTAATGCCGTACTTTGTGCAAGTTAAGGACACCATATGAGCTACTAGGGTTTTGTGAATGTTGCAGATTTGTGGTTATTATTATAAGATTTCGATAGTAGAGAATTTTGGAGCACATAGATTTAAATCAAATAATATAATGTGCTGCATTCCACACTGTCATGTTGAATAATATATTACATATATAATATGAGCTTTGTAACTTTTATATAATATCTCCACTAACTTCTCACATTAAATCTAGGTAGGTTGTTCAACCCCCTTTAAGGCTTTATTCTCTCTCCTATTCTCACTCCTAAATCTCTATGTAAGTTGTATTGACAATTCACATTGTTATTCTCACACACAATTACACACTTATAATATTGAGTTATTTCTCAACAACTTAATATTAAATTACATAGCTTTGTATTATAACACATACTAATAAAGTTAAACACCCATGTGAACACTAATTCCTAACACCCCCCTTAGTGTGAACATGTGGAGAAAGTACAATATCTGATCTAGAAACGGAATCATATGCCTATGTATACATTTAGGTCTGCATATTGTGTAATGTACTGACGACACACCTCAATTGTACAAAACACTTCCACTGTACCCGATGACACACTTCCATTGTACTTGACGATACACCTCCATCGTACCGGTCAACACATTTCCACCGTACCAGTCAGCACTCTTCCACCATACCAATCAACACACTTCCGTCATACCAATCAACACACTTTCACCGTACTAGTCTATACACCTCCACTGCATCATACACACTTCCACCGTATCGTCCACACTCCACTCCGTACTCCGCACACCGCACAACTGCACTCCGCATGCCCCATGCTGCAATTTGGCACCCTTTGGCACCCAACACTCGACACCCTTCGGCACTCGACACCCTTTGACACCCTTTGACTCCCTTCGACACTTAACCTTCAGCACTTGGTACCCGACTTCTGAGTATTATACTTTGACCTATTCAAAAATATGAATGACTATTATTATAATCCAATGCAACACAATAGATAGTAGATCAGGGCATATGCAAACCACAAAAATGAAATGCTATCAATTGGAGACTTATATTCTCAAATTATATCTAGATGCACAAATTTGTCTTCGCAAGAAGACTTCACAAATTTGACAATGAAGTACATAGTGAAATATTTGAAGTGATATCTCCAACGACAGACTAGGGTGGCTGCTAATTGCCGAAACTGCAATTACAGACTAGGGAGGGTCTTCCACCTTTGAAACTGCACACATGCCTCATTTCCAATTGGAATCGCAAATACACAAGAAAATATAACTCCACAATGATTTCCTACGATGCCAGCCACCTCTTTATAAAGGGCTCCAAGAAGTATTTGGAAGTTTACAATGGGCCTGTTGGCTAAAAATTTTGTAAGCCGCTAAGACTACACCTTACAAAATTGTAACTTTAGACAACGTCTCATGAGATTTCTCTCTCCTCTCAGCAATACGGGAGGCTCCCTTCTTACCGTAGGTGACTTCAACAGGAACTTAACTGAAATTACAAAAAGGGTGGTTCTCTTAATCAATTCCTCTTTTTTTAGGAACGATTTGCGTTCAACTACTACTTTCTAAGTTAACAAAAAGTGCCTTATTGCTACGATAATACTGGTGACCTTGGATTTGACATAAGAACAATACTAGGGGAAGCAACTTTCTTTTTATATTTTGTGAAACAAAAACAGGATCCCAAAGTCTCCTGCGCTTATCTTGTGAGGATTCAAGCAGAATAACCAGTAAGGCACAAAGTTTCTTATTGGATACTCTCAAATTTAATAAAAACACTTACAACTAAAGCCCAAAGTCTTAAGCTCTAAGTAATTGTAGCCACTACTATCTATCACAATTTGTCCTTCTGCAACACAAAGCTAAGTCACAAGGTTCGAGTTTGAGTTCGAGTTCGCCAATGATAAAATACGGATGAAGTTCGAGGAGGGCAAAAAATTCGATAAAAAATTTGCCTTATATAAATTTGAATTTAAAAAAATAAATATATAAATAATAAATCCATTAAATTGTTTATATAATTTAATAGACAAAATAAATTTGAAATTAAATTATATTACTAAATAAAATAGTCAAATTTATTATTTATTAAAATAAATTAATATTAAATTATTATAAATATTTTACACATTAAATTAAAATGTATTTAAAATAGAACAATATTATTAACTTCGAACACATAATAATATGTCTGAAAATGTTAAAAGAAACATATATTCTAAACTTCACGATTAAATTTGTTTCAACTATTTTTTTGAAGACTTGTTTACATGGCGGGCTTGATGGAATTATTTTCATCGCATGGCACAAATAAATAAATTCAGGGCACAAACGAATGGATTCAGGGTGCGATGAAGTTCATTTTCGCCAGGCTTCTTTCCTACTACCGTCTTTTTTGGCTCCTTATAACTGTGGAATCCTAAATTCTTACCGTCGTTTTTGGCTCCCAAATGACCTTGGATACTTCATCAAATGCTGTGCGATGGAATTTTTTATGATTTAGAAGATGAAAAATCGCCCAATCCTTGTTCCGTATGAATTAGAGGGCGAATTTGAATGAATTTTTAAAATTTTATAAGAGTTCGCAAAATTCCGAACTTTATACATGAAGTTCAGCGAACCCTGTGACTTAGGCACAAAGTCTTCAAAACTTCAAATTGGCTCTGAATGCAACAGGCAGCTCAAAGTTTGCGCAATTGAATCCAAATCCCTCTTGAATCAAAGCATAAAAACTCACAATCAACTCAAGAAAATGTCGTCACATAACAGTTTGAATTGGCACAAAGTCTCAAAACAATCTGCTTCTTTTATTGAAAGCAATTTGATTTACATCTAAGCACAAAGTTTTAGAGTGCACAATACAAATTGGCAGAATTTTCTTGCCTTGCCAAAAGATGATTATTTACAATGAGCTCCCTCCTTTATATAGGAAAAGAGGAGAGAGAAAGGTGGAGAGAAAAGTGGAAAACCCTTAACCACCTTGACTTATTCCCTAACTAACTAACTAAATTTGACTTATTCAAAGTTGCATGCCTAATGCACTTGCAACTTGATTACATGCTACAACTTGGCACGTGATACTATCACATGCAATTACATATGTCAAATACAAATTACAAAGACATCATGAAAAAAATCCAAGTGCATGACAAGACACAACACCTATTACATCATCCTTCGTTTGTCTTCATGCTGCTACAGGATGCGTGATGGTTGATATGCTCTAGTTTGGTGAAAGCATCTTGATCTGGAAAAGGAAACTGCATCCTTGGTTGTCTCTTGAGAAGCATGTTTGTTTGTTTCCATCTCTACCTTGAAAGAATTCTTTTTGATTGTAGTCTTTCAAACCTTTCTAGGGAGAAAGATCCAATCTTCTTATCTAGCTTGTGCTTTAATTTTGATTCATTTGATTCCCTCGAAGTTGAATTTCTCTTAAGGGTGGCCTTTGAGCTCTCCTATGGGCTTCCCTTTCTCTTTGTATCCTTTCTCTTTGCTCACGTTCCAATCTTTCTCTAAGCCTCTTTTCAATTCTTTGTCTTTTTCTTTCAAATTCAATACCAACTTCCTCCTCTTCCTCCAAGATGGCCCGAGCAATTGAATAGTGTATGTCGTCTTCTCTTTGATTCCAAATGAAAGCCCCTAAGTTCGAAATGATATCTTCTTGCCTTACATTTATATCCAAGCCTGGTTGCACAACTGGATAGTCAACATAGGAAGGCAACACCATTTTAGATCATTCTTTTTAATTTTGCCTCTCATATTTCAAACTTTCTTGATTCTCCTTTTCAATCCTTCGGGCCTTTTCTTCTTCCTTTTCTGGTGTTGGCTTGAGATTCTCCTGACAAAGCAATATGATATCCCTGAGTAGCTGTGACCTGAAGATTCCACAAGGTAAGAATATCTTCAAGTGATGGATCCACTGCACTTTTTGGATGCACAAGTATGGATTTTGGAAGACTATGAACATGAAATATGGCTGGAAAACTTTAGGACAGCAAAGAGGTGAATGAATTTTAGCTCAAAAATGATAAGGAAGACCCAAAAACGGGTTTCTTGGAGGTGATTGCATGCGTGAACAGTGAGAATTATGAAGGGAAACATGTATGGAAATGAGTGGATATGACGTCTACTTAGAATGAATTGTTATGTTTTCATCATAAGCAAATGTGCAAGCAACCACCATCATGAATTTCAAGTCATGTGGCAGCGATATAGCAAGCACGAATGGAGTACCTATAAGCATGAAAATGGGCTTTTTGGATACAAAAGCATGTTGCAAAGTGAGCTTGCTTTCCTTGATAATTTTACTTAAGAACGGGTTTTTTAATCCCGATTGCATATACAAGCAAGATGAAGCACTTGCATATGCAACTTGGAGAATGTAGACGGAAGAAGAAGGATCATTAAAACAAACATAACATGTAAATCTGAAATAGAAATGAAAACTTACATGTTAATCAAAAACCAAAACATGAACTTGGAAAGAATTGTGGCAAAACTTAAGGAAGAAATTACCTCAATCCTCAAGAAGAAAATTTTCCAAAATCTGAAATGAATCAATGGATTTTTGGATTTAGGAAAGATGGGATTTAAAAACTATATATAAATCCCTTTCCTAGTCTTTTTCCTTCGATTTTGGAGAGTCAATATGCATATACAGCCAAGTGGGAAAGAAAGAGAGATAAAATGCCAAGAAATAGCAACCATTTTGACTATTTCCTTGTATATGCAACGAGGAAGAAAAACGGCGTCTAGGGCATAAATCCCAACTGAAATGGTAAAATAAATCCATAAAAAGAACAAATAACTTACCAAAATCAATTCATAGGCTGAGAAAATGATTGAAGATGCTTAAACCCTCCTTCCATGAAGCGATTTTGAAAGAAAAATGATCAAGAATGGACTGTTTTGATCACAATACATATGCTGTGTATTACAAACAGCATATGCAATGCATATAAAATTCGACGCCCAAGAACTTTAATGCTGAAACTGCATTATTTGAATGCAAATACATATGCAATGCACATAGAAAATGACGTCCTTAGGGATTGCATAAAAAAACGCTGTTTTAGAGTGCTCTTTACACATCTTTCAGCATATGCAAAGGCTTGGAAATTCGATGCCCTAAGTAGTTCATTAAAAACGCTGTTTTAAATATTCATTTGCACATAAAAGAGCATATGCAAAGCCCTCAAAATTTGACATTAAAGGAAAAACACAGCTTGGAAGAGTAAAAACAAACAAAAACAAACATGTAAATGTGTTTAAAAACAACACCCAAGAGTTGGGAATTAAAAATGCACTTTTCATATGCCTTTGCATGAGTTTAAAACATATGCAATCCTCTTAAAAAACAACACCCAAAAGGAAGGATTAAATATGCTGTTTTAAAAGGGAGTTTGCACATGTAAAAATACATAAAAAGATATGTATTTGGATTTAAAAACAACACCCTTAGTAATTCTCCTTTAAATACGCTCTTTTCAAGTGCATTTACATATTGATTAAAACATGTCTTTCATGAGGAAAAAGCCACTTGGAGAGTTTTTAAATACGCTGTTTTCAATATGCAATCGCATATAAAAACAACACTCATAAAGGATTAAATATGTTCTTTTTGAGTTCAACTGCACATTTTTATAAAACATGCTTTTGGCATAGAAAAAACCACTTTTATATGTTTTTACATATGCATTTGCATATAAAAACAACGTATTTAATGTATAAAAGACTTAATTTCAAGAGGTGGGTTTTAAAAAGTGTTTTGCATGTTGATGATATGCAATGAAGAATAAAAACCACACCTTTTTGAACTTAAGTGATTTAATTTTAATTTAATTTAATATGTAACTATAGTGTTTAATAAAGTAACATGAAATTAGATTATTTTAAAGCTAATTTCACGAAAATATTAAAAACTATAGTCAAATCAACTCGAAATGAGTTGAAATTTGAAAATGAACTTTAAAATCCATTTAATATATTAAATATAATTCAAACACGTGCAATTGACTTTGAAAACCCCACCTTTTAAGGATTTTTAAAGAATATGCAGTCAGCCTGAAAAACCCCACCTTTTACATAATAACTTGAGTTGTACAACTCTGTTTGATGTCTAAGTTAACTCGAAATGAGCGTATTTCAAAGGGCTATTGGCTTAAGGGAAAATCAAGATAAAAAAAAACTAACAAGGAAAAGAAAAAGAAAGAAAAGGACTTAAAGAACGCGTGAAGTGTGCTATAAAGAGTTTTTCAAGGATGACAAATTATCTTTATAACGCTTTATTCAAAACATTCAAATCATAGAGGATACTCCTATGAATTGACAAGAAAATTGTGTAGGGTTGCCACAATTTTGTGATCTCAAAATTGAGGACAACAGTGCCAACATCATTTTATTTATTATTTTATTATTTTGGCCCCATTATTTAATAGTTAAATTAATTAATTAAATATGTCCTTATGATATTATTCAAGTTGACCACTTAATTACTTAACTTAAGACACTTTATAAAAATTGGGGACATTATAGTCCTCCTGACGCAAAGATTGCTTGCCCTCAAGCAATCCGCAAACTATTTGTCATCTGACAAGCTCCAGGATCCCAAACCATGTGCGGACACTAGTAGCCATATCCGTTGAAATCTCCATGCCGCATCATGACCACATGTGCACCCTCCTTAGACTTTCTTGATCCACTGCTGTGCAAATCTCCAATAAGCTTCCACTCCTCTACTCTGATATAAACAATGGCTTGCTCACAATTGTCAATAAAATCGTCATGATCCCTTGAAGTGTCTTTGTCATCTTCAACAGGGTCGGTTCCTCATAAGATACCACAATATTTCTAATTTGCGTTCCCAATGTGTTCTTTGCTTTAACCAATGGTAGAGCTTGCTCATTCGAAGCATCATTGGTAGAGTCCGCTTTTCCATAAAGATGATTGACGGATGTTGGGTTAGCAAAATTCGTGCAAGCATCTTCTTCACCCTTGTGGTTGCCTTGAAGATTTGAATGTTCTCCATTTGAAGATACAATTGTTGATTCTTGCTTGTCCATATCCTCGTGTGGCTGAAGTGAAGTTGTGAGCATGTCTCCATCTTCCTTACGACGCATTGTGTTAAGCACCTCATTGTCGATTGTTGTAGGTTCTATTACATTCGGGGGATGGATACCTCATTCTCAAGTCTATGTAGTCCTAGAGAGATATGTCTATTTGCCATCCACCATCAACCCAATCCTGCTTGAATTGCTTCAATGACTCAGCCAAAGTGGGTGTTTGCAGTTGCTTGATCTTTGGAAGGAAGGTTGACATCACCATCCTTGTGTTGAACTGCTATGAAGCTCCCTTCATGCTTGCTTCTGGCAAGTGATTGAGCGTCTCCTCCATCTGTTGGTATCCTCTTGCGAGCGTCTTATTGAGTTGTTGTTGACTTCTTATTAACTCCCTTAACAAGGTTGTTTTATGGGAAATTTCCATTCCATCACTTGGTGCCATGATTCTCCCAATAGGCTGGTAGGATCACTAGCTCTGATACCACTGTAATGTATCGACGACACACCTCAACCGTATGGAACACTTCCATTGTATCGGATGACACGCTTCCACTGTACCGGATGGTACACCTCCACCGTAATGGTCAACACACTTCCATTGTACCAGTCAACACACTTCCACTGTACCAATCAAGACACTTACACCATACCAGTTTGCACATCTCCACCGCACTGTACACACTTCCACCTTACTGTGCACACTTCCACCATATCGTGCACACTGCATTCCGTACATTGCACACCGCACATCGTACACCACACGACTGCACTCCGCACGCTACAATTCGACACCCTTCGACACCCGATACTCGACACCCTTCGGCACCGTTTGACTCCCTTCAACACCTGACACTTTCGACACTCAACCTTCGACACTTGCTACTTGATGATTGAATATTATATTCGATCTATTCAAAAATATGAATGGCTATTATTATAATCCAAGGTAGCACAATAGATCGTAGATCAGGGCATATGCAAATCACAGAAATGAATTGCTATCAATTGGAGACTTATATTCTCAGATTATATCTAGATGCACAAATTTGTCTTTGCAAGAAGACTCCACAAATTTGACAATGAAGTACACAGTGAAATATCTGAGGCGATATCTCCAACGGTAGACTATGGTGGCTACTAACCAACGAAACTGCAATTGCAGACTAGGGAGGGTTTTTGTAATGTCCCCAACTAGGGCCTCACTTAATTTGTTCTAAAATCTTTAATAGGGTTTGAATTGCACTTAGGGATTGTAATGTTTTCGAGCTAAGAGAATGTTAGTTCCCAATAATTATCATATGTCATCACACATATTAGTATAGATGTAATGCCTTTGACTACAAGGTTATCTATTTCCAATGATTAACATACATTTGGTAGTTAACATATTTAAGCATGATTCCTTACTTCTCTCCTAACTCAACCCTAAGGAGAGTGTGGATTTACCTGTTGTACGACACTTGACACCTGTACATTCTCTCAATTTACTCCGCCTCTCCCTACACAACACCAACTATCACCTCCCATAACTATAGCAAGAGATTAAGGAATAGGCTACAATATATATTAACACCTATGTATTACTACATAATTATGATTGCATTATTTTAACATGCTTATATATGTAGGAATATTTGCCGTGGCGCCAAAAGCTCGAACTATCAACGAACGTCATAAACACTAGATTTACCTAGATCCATGGTAACCCCAAAGGAGGTGCTGACCACCAAGTCAACAATCTCTCCCTCAGCACCGACTGAGGGTTCCGCACCAACGGAATGAAGGAGACTCTCTCCCCCTCAGCATCGACCGAGGGTTCCGCACCAACGGAATAAAGGAGACCTCTTGGGATTCGAACCCGTGACCCAAGGCTCTGATACCAATTGTAGGAATGTTTGCCGTTGCGCCAAAAGCTCGAACTATCAACGAACGTCACAAACACCAGATTTACCCAGATCCATGGTAACCCCAAAGGAGGTGCTGACCACCAAGTCAACAATATACATATATAATTCTAACATAAATATATTTTCCATATACACATATAATTCTGAATTTGCTGTTCGTAGAATATATAATTGCTATTTATATTAGTCTATATATATGTTTTCTAACTCTTATCTAATATATAATTTAAATTATCTTTATTGTCATACATTATAATTATCTATGTAATTTATTTCATATTCATTATGCATTAAAATATTTCATAAACAAATAATTTCATATACGGTTGTCTTAAAAAGTTTTAGAAATATATAGAAAGGAAATGAAATTACGTACCTTTAATTTCTTATTTTAAGGAGGGGATATTCCTTATATTAAAGTAAGCTTATTCAATACCCCTTTTATAACGATTTTTGATTTTTGCATTTGCGTCCCTTTGCAAAGTATGCTCTTGCCTTAATTCATCACCTTTCGGTCTTTGTCTAATATTATTATTTCTGTGTGCAATATATTTCTGTGTTCCTTTTTTGTTATCTATTTTTCCTCCTTTTTCTCCTATATTTTCTCCTTTTTCTCGTGTGCTTTTTTAATTATTTAAAATAAAAATGGAAAGTAAAACCACCATGTCTTTCTTTGCTAGTTTCATGCCATTTAAATATTCTTGCAAAGGGTCGTGCCTTTCCAAGTCTTGATTTAATATTTAATATTAATATTCTTGATATTGATTTATTATACTTATATTATTGATATTCTTTTGTTAATATTAATATTGATAATTACATTTATTAGTACTAATATTAATCTTAGTACATTGATTAATAATATTACTTGTATATTAATCAATTTTGTATTGATTAATTATTAGCATTATATTAATTAATAATATTATTATTAGTATTGATTAGAGTATTGAATATGAATTAGATTAATATTATTAATTATGAATTAATAAATAATATTATTATGAATTAATAAATAATATTATTATGAATTAATAAATAATATTATTAATGTTGATTATTTAAGTAAAGACTTAGCAATATTCAATCAATTTTGGCTCATGACAGTTTTCCACCTCTGAAATTGTACGCAAGACTCAATTCTAATTGGAATCGCAAATACACAAGAAAAGATAACTCCACAATGATTTCCTATGATGCCAACCGCCTCTTTATAAAGGGCTCCAAGAAGTATCTGGAAGGTTACAATGGACCAACATCATTTTATTTATTATTTTATTATTTTGGCCCCTTTATTTAATAATTAAATTAATTCATTAAATAAGTCCTCCTTATCATATTATTTAAGTTTTATGCAATGGCCCTCGATTAATGTACACAAATATGAAATTAATAGATATTTTTTCTCATTAAATAATTATTATAGATTAAATAAACATATATTTGTTATTCAAATAATCCTATATTTTGGATGTTAATGAATGAATCTTAAATAAATTGCATATTAAATAATATTATATAAATATACAACAAAGAAACAGATCTTATTATTCATATATATAATATATAAACATATAATATATTATTAAATTATAATAAAAAAGAAAAAACAAGTCAATATATTTTACATAGTGGGTCATCGGCTATAGAATCGCGACCAATCTTTGGTCGCGACTCTACACTGCGCGACCCTTCCCCTACATCCCCCGGGCATATATATGCTGGCCAACTCATTGACGGAATGGGCATCGGACAGGGAACATCATCTAGGTGGACATCGACATGAGAGGAAGGATCACATTTCATTACATAGTCCCTTGCATTCAAGTGGTTATAATCCACTGTTGGATTAAAGACCAATTGCATATACACTCGGTAACGTAGCAAGGAGTACCGTCGAAGGCAGAGAGAAAAGAACAGTCGGATAAATTAGTATACAGTCCACGTAAGTGCTGAAGTAATCAATTAGAATCTCTTAAGACTATAGTAGTAGACAGGTAAGTATCCAGTAATAAAGGCTGAGGACGTCGTCTGGATTAAGATCGTAGTGCCTTTAAGGCCCAGTCAGTACAATATATTGCATATTGAGAGGAATACGAGCCCAGGTATGATATTATTATATGTCATAAATGAAGATAGTATTTCTTTAGATAAAATGCTAACTAGTATACTCATATAAATATATATTGGGATGAATAGTATTTATTGGCATATTTATATGAACTGATATTTTTATATATAGATATTTCAGAATGAAAGATGTTTTAATTTAGAATTAATATTTATATTATCAGTTGGAAATTGCAATTCATATTTACTAATCAGGGAAGGATGAATAGTATTTATTGACATATTTATATGAACTGATATTTTTATATATAGTTATTTCTGAATGAAAGATGTTTTAATTTAGAATTAATATTTATATTATCAGTTGGAAATTGCAATTCATATTTACTAATCAGGGAAAATGAGACGTAAATGGAAAGATATTGATATAAACTCTTATGAGAAAGAGATTGATATAATCTCCATAGTGTTAGTATGAGAGATTGATATAATCTCCATAAGAATGGATGACTGAGATTGATATAATCTCCAAAAGGAATGACAATTCGAGATTGCTATGATCCCATTGTCAATTTGAGATTGATATAATCTCCAAGGGTTGATATAATCCTCAATAGCCAGTATATACTGATGTTCGACATATGCATATGTAAAGCCTTGGGAAGAGAATATCTCTCCCAAGAAGGGGACCGAACCAAATATTAGAGGCATTACTCTTCCTAACAAGAAGGAGTTTATCAATGCCTAGTTTGCAGATGGTACTTCTCGTTTTTTGGAACTCACAGAGGAAAATTTCAGTAATGCTATGGATAGATTGCAGTTCTTTTGCCTTGCCTCTGGGGCTAAGGTTGCCCCTCATAAATCCACTATTTTGGGGTGGAGCAATGATGCTCCTTGATGGGTGGCTTGTTGTGGGTGGGAGTGGGCTGGTCCTAATACTAGTGTAAGTTACGTTGGCATCCCTTTTTCTATTGAACCCTCTACTAGAGATACATGGTTGTGGATTTATCACAAGATGAATAAGAAGCACTTGAAGTGGCAAACTCATTCCTTGTCACTGACAAGTCAAATTCAAGTTGTTCAAAGAGTTCTATCATTCCATCATATTTACTTTGCTTTTTCTTGGCTTTTCTCTAACTGTCAGTTGAACATGTTGGATAAGATAATTAGAGATTTTCTTTGGTCGGATGGTCTGGGCAATAAGAAATGCCACTCTGTTAGTTGGGATGCTGGGTGGTTTGGGTCTAAGGGATATTAGGCCTCATGGGATTGCATTGGCTTCAAAATGGATCTTTAAAGCCTTAAGGGGCAATGAACCTTGGAAAGTCCAGATAAGGAATAATATTGAAAGGTTTGTTATCAGAAGGGGGAAACAGTGGAAAGACATCCCTTTGTGTGATATCATTATGGATGATTTCAAACTAATATTGTTTGGTAGCAGCGTTTTCTCATCTTTTTGGAAGGCATGGTCTTAGGTGAGGGGACTTCTCCCAGTCCGAGGTGCTGTGGGTGGCCCTCCTCTCTATACAGTGGCAAATAGATCTACCTGGTGGGGTCTATACCTAAAGGACAAACCTCTTGCTTTAACCCAGAGTTGTTCAGCTAAAAAGTGGAATTGTAAAAGCATCTCTCTTATTAGTGATCTTTTGGTTGATAATCGACTTGGGTCTTGGGAAGAAATCAGCAGTAAATTTGGGATTCCCTCCTCCCAAAAGAAGACTTACACTTTAATTTCTAAAGTTTTTGGTGGCTCATCTATGGGTAAGATTGTTGACATTGATACTTTTTTAAGGCAGGTAAGTGGGTTGATGGATCATTGCTTATGGAGGCTTCTACCAAGTAGATATATAACTTGTTAAAGGATGACTCTTCTATATACATGCGAGTGTCCCAGTGTTGGGGTTTTGACTGTCCATTTTCTGATTGGCACTTTTTCTTTGATTTCTTTTGGCATGTTCCTATTCAGCCTAAGAAGTTGTGTTTTTGTTGGTTGTTGCTCTTGAAAAAGCTAGTTGTGTGGTGAGTCCTATCATCTGTGGGTCTTGAGCCTGTTAAATGTGGTCTGTGTGCAAGTGATGAAAGTTTTGAGCATTTGTTCTTTGAGTGTGTCTATGCTCGTGAGGTGTGGTCTATTTTTTTTGGTTCCCCCATTGTGTGGAATAGTAGACCTAGTATTTCTTGGAGTGAAATCCTTGCTGGTTATGTGGAGTTGTTTGATTTCAATCTTAATAGATTTTGGTCTGTTCTGACTTGTGAGGTTCTTTGGTTGCTTTGGAAGGACTCAAATGGAGAGGTTTTTCAAAAGAAAAGGAGGCGGCCTACTGGGTTTAATCTTAAACTCATACATTTCTCTATCATGTCTTTGGTCTCTTTGGTGCTGGAAATTCCCAAAAGCAAAGTCATGCTTCTTGTTCGTGATGGATCTCTACTGATTTTCAAGGATGAAGTTAGATCTTCTCAGTACCTTAACACTTATCAGAGCATGCTGGATCTGGCTGAGATGGATGAGCTGAATCAATTAATGAAGAACTTACAAACTGATCAGAGCTAGGGTGTTCACAGTGTTGTGTCTGCAAAGGAACCTTCTGTTTGAGCTTGGGAAGGTACCACCTTCCCTTTGCAAATTGAGGATGTGAATCGGGTGATTGCCCCCGAGCAAGGGGATGGTTGGGAATAGTGGATATGATATACTTTTTTTGGCAATTTTTGGCAAGCTTATGTTTATAGTTATACTTGTAAATGACACAACAATGTAAACTGTAAATGATTTTCATAGGGACTTAGCTATTAGATGTCAATACCCCAATTTTGTAAGTGTCTATTTCAATGGGGATTGACTTGATTAGATAGTACTCTATGGTATTAAGCTACTCATGATGAGTTTGGGTAATCTCAGGTTGTGATGGAACAATTATAATGTTGTAATCATTTGTTAAACTATCTTAATAGGAAAAAAACTCCATCAAATGCATGATTCCAAGTTCTATTGATTTTCTATTGTAGAGAGTGTCTATTGATGTGATAAATGTGAAAAGGTAGTTTTGACTAAAATTCAAACTCAACAATATCAAGCTACAATTGAATCAGAAGCAAGAGTTCTAGCTATGTTCCATTGGACCAGAATGAACAAGAGGTAGATTCCCCTCAAGGAAATGAAGATCATCAAGAAGAGAAGAATGAGATTATTGATATAGAGGCTATTTTAGGTGAGGGTGAAGTTCAACTTCTAGATGGAAACACAAATGAAAATGTCAACATGGAAGTTCAAGAACAAGCTCAAGAGGATGAATTGGGAGAACTTATTGCACCATCATGCTTGTTAGAATGAATAAAAAAAAGAGAGGTGACAGTTGCACAACTAGTTGAGACTGTCGAAGAAATTGTCAAGGGAGATGATAATGAGATAGATAAGATGCTAGCCAAAAAGGCTCTACAAGGTTATAAAAGATAACTCAGGTGCATGCATTGTATAGGTTGCTGTTCCAAAGGTGAATAAGGCTAGAGGAGATATGCTCCCCTAGGATTTCGACATTGAAGAACATAAATTAGAGTAGACAACCAAGAAACAAGAGGTGGAAGAGGCACATGGATCAATTCAAGCTTTAGAGGAAAGGACAAACATGGAAGTTGGAAAGAAAAGAAAATACAAAGAAGAAAACAAGCAGTTAAAAGACTATATTGGATAGTTGATGATTCCACTTCAACGAGCCGATCAGACATTTGTTCCTCTAGTTGCATATTCTAGTGGATGGATGGATTGATTGGAAGGGATTGGGTTGATAGGATACAAAGCGAGGAAATGGGTAGCAGGAGTACTAGATGAGGCAAACATGCTCATCATAAAATTTGTCAAAACCTATATGCCATGCTTTCTCTCCAGGTGAAAATATAGGTGGTACTGAAAGAATGTGAAGGTTTCCTACCAAATCATTGAAGGACACTCTCTCGCTTGCAGGCAATCATGAAATACCACAACATACATTGATAAAGAGTAAAGTGTTGAAAAAGGGACAAAATGTTGATTTTCCAGCATGACATCGAACATTATCTCACAAGGGCGATACATTGAAGCAAGTTGAATTTGGTTGTGTGGCTACAAGGGATGCAATTTTGGAGTTCAAGAATGATGTCCTTACTTGTGTGAGGACTGCATTTCATTTGGAGGTAGAAGATGATCAAAGGTTAAATGTTGAACAATTGCAAGAAAAGGTGAAGAATACTTACTTCATTGAAGCAAGTCCACTTATGTTTGAACATTTAGAAACAACTTCCAAATTTTCAAACTCCATGGCTATATGTAATGTAGCTGATTGGAAGAAAACAAGTGGCACTTGTACAAGTGATTTGGAATATCATGAATATAGGCTTAGATTGACACCAAGCAAGTGTCCCATGGAGGAGCTCAATGAGATAATGTCTAGGTTCATTGAATATGCAAAGAAGGATAATGATGAAGGGAATGAGTTTCTAGATAAAATTTAATATAAGCCCATGTGGCTTTGGTTTTTCTTCTTGGTTAATAAATAGACACTTCATTTTAATTGACCCATTTAGTGCCAAGTAGCAGTGGGTTTATACCTAACCCTTTTTCTTATTGGCTCTTGGAAGCAATGTAATTTTCCTATTGGTCCATTAATTTGTGGCTTCTTCTATAAGCTTCTACCTACCATATTTTCTCATTGTTCCTTAAAGGCATTGTAATTTTTTTATTGGCTCACATGGTGGTGCTCTATTGTAATTGGGTGGGTATTTAATAATTGTTAGTATTGGTTATTTAAACCCTAATGAGGGCTTTGGTGGATCAATTTGGGCCATGGATTTTGATTTAGTCTTGGGCATTCATTGTACTGGAGCTCCTTATATAAGGCTTGCTCTCTTCATCTGTAAGAGAGGTTTGTTGGAGAATTGTTACTAATATATTGACAAAATTGCTTAATATTCATTGTTGTATTTGCATGGTGAATACTTGTAGTCTTGTGGAGTATTGCATGATATTCTATATTCCTCTTTTAGAATATAATTTTCTTTCAAGTTCTTAATTTTAGAATTTGATTTGAGAAGTTTAGTTGGATGAAATTAGGTGTGGATGCATCTTGTTGAACTTGCTTATAGACCAAACCACTAGCTACTTATTGATTGTAAGTCTTGCCTTGCATGGTTGAATGACATAGTTATGAACTTAAGTCCAATTTTTACTTGCACATTAATATACATTCATTTATGGTATTGATGTAATGGTAGGAGTTTGAACATCCTTCAAGTTTACCTTAGAAGACTGCACTAGTTTGGTGGAGTTGATGACAAGCCCAAATCTTGTAGAGTGTAATGTCCCCAATTTTAATTAAATGACTTAATTAAGTGGTCCCAACAATTAAATAATATTATAAAGGACTTCTTTAATTAATTAATTAATTTAGTTATAAAATAAAAGGGGGCCAAAATAATAATATAATAATTAATGTATGTCGGCCTATTTGTAACCCTTCTGGAAACTTCTCAGAGCCCTTTATAAGGCCGTGTTGGCATTGTGGGAAGGCGTGGATTTTATGTTTTTTTTGTATTTGCAAATTCTAGTTGGAGTTCGACACAATTGCAGTTTTGGAGGTGCAAGATCCTCCCTAGTCTGTATTTGCCGGTGGGAGTAACTCCTCACTCTAGTTTGCAGTTGGAGATATCGCTTCAGATATTTCACATTGTACTTCATTGTCGGATCTATTCTGCCGTGTGGAAATAAAATTACAAATATCTAGTTCTTGGCCAATCAATGTTGTTGGTGTATACTCTGTGTTATTCCTATATCTGCAATAATCTTATTGACGGAGGAATTATCTACGATTAGATCCTTCATTGGAAGTAACATTGTCATATAGAGTGTTTGGAAGTGTGCGGCCTACTTTTTTGTACAAGTGGAACTTTACTGTTCGGAGCCGAAGGGTGCCGACTGTTGTTGATTGAGGGATGAAGGTGTTGAAGGTACTTCCCTTGGTTACTTTGTCCTCAGGTACTTCCCTTGGGTACTTTGCCCTCAGTTATTTTCCCTTGGGTACTTTCCCCTTGGGTACTTCCTTCGGGTACTATTCCCTTAGGTATTTGCCCTCAGGTACTTCCCTCGGGTACTTTTCTCTTGGGTACTTTGCTCTCAAGTACTTTGCCCTTGGGTATTTCTCTCAGGTACTTTTCCCTTAGGTACTTCCCTCAGGTACTTTGCCCTCGGGTACTGTGTTGTAAGAGAGCGTCGATACCTCACAATGGTATGTGACTTGCGGTGGAAATTCGAGTACTGTGTGGTTTGGTACATTACAGTGGTATTTGAGTTGGTGGTCTTTCTAGACTATCGGGAAATTCAGATTGAATCATAGCTCCTAGTGATTGAATAGAAGATGCGTTGAGGGAGCTAAAAAGAAGTTAGCAACAACTTTTCCAAACCCTAGCAAGAGGAAAAAAGCACAATGGTGAGACACTCAAGTGCTTGGCAAATGGAAGAATGAAGGGCGACATGTCACACACACATCGGACCAATACAAGGCCGATGATGCTGATTTTCCCTTCAAGGATCGGCAACTAGAAATGCATCTGCTTACTTTGGCTGAGTCACTAAAGAAAATCAAGCAGGACTGGGTTGATGGTAGATGGCAGAGGGACATATCTCTCAAAGACTACATAGACCTTCGAATGAAATATCCATCCTTTGAGAGTAATAGAGACTACAACAACAATCTGAGACAAAAGATTGGCAATGAGGATAATAGGCTACATGGCACCATGAGCTCTAAAGAGGATAAAGACATGCTCACAAATCCACTTCAACAACTGGAGGATATGGACAAGCAAGAACCAACAATTGTCCCTTCAAGTGGAGATCACCCAAATCTTCAAGATAGCCACAAAGGTGAAGAAGATGCTTGCCCAAATTTCGTTGAGCCAACACTCGTGGATTAACTTGATGGAATTGCGGGCTCTATCAGTGGTGCTTTGAATGAGAAGGCTCTACTAGTGGTTGTTCAACCTCATAGAGATGCAGATTCTACAGATGATCCCTTGTAGGAGCAATCTCTATAGTTGGTTGAATACGAAGTTTACCCTTTGGCTGGTCATGAGTTCTGCATGATTGAAATCTCTTCATGTGAGTGGTTTCCTCATGGGAAGAACACATTGCACTTGACCTTTGAGATTTCAGACCATCATTTTTGGGAAGTGATTGATTGTCATGATGGCATGATACCTTGGGATTTGGGCATCAATGTGTTTGATGATTGGCTTTAGTGGGATCTTGATGACTCTAGGCATGGGAACACTTATATCAGAGTGGCGCAGTGGAATCTTGTTGGGGTTTTGCAGGTGGTGCTCATAGTCATGGTGTGGCATCAAGTTCTTAGCAGATATGGCCTTCAGCATTCGCGCTTGGTTTGGGATCCTGGAGCTTCGCAGTGGGCAAACAGTTTGATGACGGATTGCTTGAGGGCAAACAATCTCTAGGTGGTGAGGATTTGTAATGTCCCCAATTTTAATTAAATGACTTAATTAAATTAATTAATTAAGTGGTCCCAAAAATTAAATAATATTATAAAGGACTTCTTTAATTATTAATTTAGTTATAAAATAAAAAGGGCCCAAAATAATAATATAATAAATAAAGTATGTCGGCCTATTTGTAACCCTTTCGGAAACTTCTCGGAGCCCTTTATAAGGCCGTGTTGGCATTGTGGATTTTATGTTTTCTTTGTATTTGCGAATTCCAGTTGGAGTTCAACATTGTTGCAATTTCGAAGGTGCAAGATCCTCCCTATTCTGTATTTGCAGTTTTGGTGGGAGTAACTCCTCACCCTAGTTTGCCATTGGAGATATTTGCTTTAGATATTTCACTTTGCACTTCATTGTCGGATCTATCTCTACCATGTGGAAATATAATTACAAATATCTAGTTCTTGGCCATTCAATGTTGTTGGTGTATACTTTGTGTTATTCCTGTATCTGCAATAATCTTATCGACGGAGGAATTATCTACAATTGGATCCTTCATTGGAAGTAACATTGTCGTACGGAATGCTTGGAAGTGTGCGACCTACTTTTTTGTACGAGTGAAACTTTACCGTCTAGAGCCAAAGGGTGCCAAGTGCCATTGATTGAGGGCCAAAGGTGTCAAAGGTACTTTGCCCTTGTATATTTTGCCCTCGGATACTCTTCCCTTGGGTGTTTGCCCTCGGGTACTTCCCTCGGGTACTTCACTTGGGTACTTTGCCCTCGGGTATTTCCCTCAAGACTTTGATATAAATTTGATGAAATCTGATCGTCAAATTGCAATTATTCCAGAAACCCTAGCTGTCCCAACTAAAGGAAAATTCATATAAAGTCACCGACAACTCCAAAAAGTCTGAAACCACCTTCACATAAATGATATTTCCAGCTCCTCCTCAATGCCAAATACTTGAAATAAGCTCAATGTGAATTCTGGAATGAATCCACCTAATAGGTTGAATGGGTGTTTGTCCATGCAACCAAGCAACTCCAAGGGTTTTTGTCCTCAAATTTTTGTAATTGAAAACCAAAGCTCTCAAGCTCCTTAGAGAGAAATTAAACAAACTAAGTATTTCAAATAACTTCCTCAAGTCCCCTTTTATAATCCTCTCATGAAGTTGCCACAAACCCTATTTAAAATTTCCACTTTTTTATAATTTAATATTTAACTTGCATATGGAAAATAATAAAGTGACCCCTTCATATAATTTCCTTATTAATATAAAATCGCTTTAATATCCTTATAACTCCATAAGTTGGCACCCTATTTGGCATAATAATTAAATACTTTGACATTATTACATTAAATGCACACTTGACCCCTTATATCCCCTTAATCAGAAAGATATTTAATTGTAAGTAATTATATTAAAGTCAATACTAGATTAGACTTTAATTAATTAAATTAAATCATTAAACTCCATTAAATGCTGATCTTACCAACTTTTTGGATATGACCGTGCTGCCTTCTAACCATGCAAATGACTTATTATAAGTAGTACGGACCCAAATGTCTAAGTGACTTACTAAAAATAGTGTGTATAAACGGAGCCTAAAAGACCTCTGGAAGGCAAACCACAAATAAACTGATGCACTGAGATGGAGAGTACTGAAATAGATGCCTAAATGGTTAGCTGAATAACCTTGAATGGCCTTCAAAGGGCCTCCCTAATCACCACATTAACCTAAGGGGACCACTAATAATAGGTCAACCTCTGAAAATAACTAATGCTTAAGAAGGTGCAAAAATGGGGACATTGCAAAATGCTATACCTAATAGCAAGTTTTTGCAATTAGATGCACAAGTGCTGAAAAAAGGTAAATGTTGCTACTTAGATCTAAATGTAAGGTACAACTGCCTAAATGGTAGAGTGGTGTCACCTTTTTGTTGATACAGTGATTTAGTGAAGGTTTGATGGTTGTGGTAGCCAGCCATAGAATCCGGCACAACAAAATAAATGCTGTGCAGTAGCAATGTTCAAATTTGCTAACAATAAACAATGAATAAACAATGCTGTACAACAATAAATAAGCTTAAAACTTCTTCACAAACAATAGATCTAACCTTGTACAACAGCAGCAATAATGCAATTTGGTCTGAAAATTCCTTCACAATAGCCACATTTAAATATTGATTTGATTTGCTTGCAAATACTCAATTGATCCAAACCTTTACAACTGAAATCTTTGAAATAAATTCAAGAATGAGCACAAATGTGATTTTCAAATGGAATCACCTCATGTGGAGAAGAGGGTTTTTATTTTCAAATCTAACAATGGAAACCAATAGGGTTTTTGTCTTCCTGATCTCTTACAGTGAGGAGTTTTTGTCCTCGAGTGCTCCAATTTTGAAAATGAATTGATACAATGGCAAATGAATAATGCGTTTGACCAATTTGCCTTCTATAAATTCCTTTTGGGTATTCAATTTAAACCTCCTTTTTTTCTCTGCAAAGTGTTTAAAAATTCTTTTAAAAATAAACAATAATAATATTTAAGTTGCCTTTTTCAAATTAGAGTGACTGGGCCAACTTAAAAGTATTATTATTAGATTATTTTGTTAATTAAATTATTTTGAAAAGAGAACATGACACATTATTAAAAAAAGTGATGGGTAATTTTTTCCATGTAAACTGATTTAACAAACTGAGAAAGTTTTTACCTGGGAGGAAATATGTTTCCTTTGAAAATTTCTGTGTTTTGGTGAAAACCAAATACATCTTACACGACCATTAAGGTTTACCATTGGTCTGCACAATTGAAATCCAAAAAACTTGAGCTTGAACACACTGAATAATAGTGGAAATAATATATTTAATGTTTTAGACAATTTGATTTCCAAGATTAAGACTAAAAGTTAATTGCTTTAGAGAATACTGAATGCCATATTAAACTCAGGGAAAATGTTTCGATTTAAATTTGACACTATTTGATAGTGAAACCTTCAATCTATATTCTATAAATCTTCTATTAAATCTTTTACTTTGAGAAGAGATGGGAACTACATACTAATAAACATCCAACCAGAAGGCACTTCTGGTTGTGGTTTGTGTTTAGATAAACGATTGTGTCTTGTTGATGATTTTTTTTTGTGCAGAGCAGTTATATGTATCTCATGCAAGCTTTGTTGATGCATAATTTAGTGATGACAATGAATACCTATTTGGAATTTCATCAATGAAGGCAGTTCCATATATGACTGGAATTGACTACATGTTTCCTCTGCTTTTGGAATTTTCATATGGAAGTGAGAACATAGCATAGTGATTGGTATGCAATCTTCCATGTATATATTTCACTAACATTTTTTTATAACTGAACTGAACTGGTCTTTAGTATCAGTTTCATAAGCAACTGAAGTCCTATGTTATAGTTCTTATTTCTATTTCAGTTTGTGCATGCCTATTATTTATATTTTTTTATGTCACTTCTTTTTGTCCACAAAGTTATAGTTAATCAAAAATCCTGAATATTTCCTGTTTAGCATTTGATTCTGCAGCTTTCTGTGGGTTTGCGATGCTTGTGGAAAATCTGTTTGATAATTATGATAGAGTGAAGAGCATCCACATAGACTTAAGAATTAATGTAACATTTTGCATAGTTTTGCTTTCTGTCATTCATTATAATTGTTTTGTGCCTCATCAATTCTGTTATGAAGTTGTGATAATCTTGTGAGTATATTTGAAAATTTGTCCATATATCGATGCTTAAAGCCATGGTTTCCCATATTGCCCTGGATATATTCCTTTATGTTCTATAGTATTTGTCTTAGAGATACAAAGATCAGTTTGTTATATGTTCTTGTTCTTGTGGTTCTTGAATCAGAGACATACATTTCTGGGATCTTAGCCGTACATAGTTAAGCTTAGTTTGATTCAGTTTGTGTAGGCAGTTACTATTCATTACTCAGGTACTAACTATTGATATATGCTGGGTCTACCAGGTTTCTGGCTGTAGAAAATGGCTTCAAGGAACGCTAGTTCTATGTCCGTTTCAAGGTCACCACCTGAAGTAGATGGTGGAGACTGCAAGGTGTGTGGTGACTAATTAGCATGCTGAACAATTTACTAAGGCAAATTTTTAATAGAATATTTATTGAACTATACTGATATTCGACACTGGACAGCTTTATGGTATATCTATTTCCTCCATATCTTTTTGTTCATAGATTGGATTGGTTGTGACAGGAGTAATTGATGTGCAAATCTCTATAGGTCATATTGTGTATCATGCAATCACTAAAGCAATACAATTTTAATCTTTTGCAGAAAAGAGAGGAAGGAGAGCAAGCCAATCAGAATGTTGGAATTATTTCCTCTACCATAGACCGGCTGAAGAAACAAGTCCAAGCTAATCGATCTATGCATGTAAAAGTATGTAGAATCTGTTTATAAGAAATGATTTAAATGTGAACTTATTATATTTTCTGTAGTGCGTTGGTTTGGAAGCCTTTAAATAAGTTTGATGATATTAATATGTCATGTAATGCATTTTTTTAGTTCATTAATCAAGTTCTCAATTGGTTATGCAGGAAAAAATAGAATCCAATGCTATACATCTAAAAGCGTGTACTACTTACCTTCAATCACTCGCAGATACCAGGCAGGTACCAAATACGACTGAGCAGGATGGTACTAAGGACATGTTTACATTGAGGATAGAAAGTGCTCACTGTAAATTAAGTGATTCTGATCCCTTGTTAGGAGACAAGGAAAATGTAAATTGTCAAGAAGAAGGTTCTAGTGCATCCTCAACAATTATTTATGGCAGCAGCTCTGGGTGCAAGAGTATTGTTCGAGCAATTAAGCTTCCATTTGTGGAAAGGATCCCCCCTTATACTGCATGGATCTTTCTTGACAGGTATTAAGAAGAGATGGCTTTGATAAACAACTAGAAATTTTCTTGTTTGTTGGTTTCCACAGGTATGATTGAGTTTTTTTTTTTGATCGTTAGATCGCTGGATAGGCCAGCACCATTTATTATTCAAAAAAGATTACAATCTCTGGAGGCTGCATGCCATCCACCTGTGTGTTTCAGATATCTAATCCCCAGTCAAATATTGAAGGTAACCGCAGCATTTCCAGCATCACCTACACTTTTCAATTCACCTAACAGCCAGCCCAACCCACCTATAATCTGTGAAACTTCCCACAGGACTTTAACATTTTCCCTTACCATATTCTTTACAGGCTGTTACACACTACCCAAAAAACCAGAGGTATACATCATTTAAGAATTTCTTTCACATGAACCGGTTGCCTGTCACATTCTTCATTCCCTGTAGAGATTCCTTCCTGGGCTCGTTCCTTGCAAAATTCAAGCGCTCTTACTTTAACCAGACAATCGGTCCCAACTCATGTCTGTAACTCTCCAATCGTCCCTCCTCCACTGCTCTTATCTCCTAAGGATTTCATATCTCTCCAGTCCCAGTACCCTGATCACTCTCAATCCCCATTAGGATGATGTAAAATTAATCACCTATACTACCTATTCCTTCCTTGGGCTCCACCTTAGCTAGGACCAATTTTGGTTCTAACCATATACTTTGCATAACTTTCCCCTCACCTCAGTTGTACAGTATCACAACAGTCCTTTGTGCCACGCCTTCATGCTTGCCTACACTTTCCTTCACCTAGTCGCCTCCAACTTCCAATCCCCCTTTGATATCCCATTATTTCAATCAAAACAACAAACATGTAAATAGGGGCAAGGCGAAAGAAGCATACCTTTTCTTGTACATACATTCCCTGCACTTTGCATAATAGTTAAATTTATTTCAATAATCTAATAGATCTTCATCATGATGCACAAACACTTTCTGCATATCCATCCGCATAGATGCATCATTCATATAGAGAAGTCATAATATTCCATCATACACATTCACATAGTTACCACCGCATCATCATTACCAAAACATTCATATCATTGCCATACGAATACACCCATCCATGATATTATTCTATGCACGTTATTACTTACAGGGAACATCATACCATGCATAAATGCACCCATATTTGCATTCATGGCATTCTGCATTAAGCATCATAATTGTTTTCCCGTTGGGGTAAACTTAGTGTTGCATAGACATAGTACAGGAAATATAATAAACACAGAATATATCAGAGAATAATAAATACTTTCATTAATCATTCCAGACTGGCAAGTACATTTACATCATAATGATAATACCATAATATCCCGTGTCCATCCTCCGAGAGGGTATATAAACTACCCAAAGGGCCACGACCGAAACGTCGTGACGTAACTGTCTAACCTCTTGATCACTAACGACTGAGGCTAACATAATACTTTATTAATATAATAACTGGTACATTCAAATATCCCGACAACATCATCCCCCCCCAAAAAGCAAGAAGTCTCCGACGACTTACAACAACAAGGAGATGAAATACGCTACATAGAATAAGAAGATCACTGAAGAGAAGGGGCGGAGGGCGTCCCTGAAAAAGTTGAAGTGTCGCCCTCCCCATCAATGCTGCGTCGTTGTTCTTTTTCTGTCACATCAGATTCCTCCTGTGCCTGCACCAAACTTGTCTCCAAAACATACTTTTCAGTTGTAGCCTCCGCTAACTCTTGTTCAAACAATACTGTCTTCCGAGCCAATCTAACTTCGATAGCCACCCATGTTGCCCTCTCCACTTCCAACTCCTGGGTACGCTAAGCAAAGTGTTGCTCTACTGTCTCCAACCGGGTGGTCAGCTCCTCCCGAGCTCTCTGTGCATCCACCAAGACAGCCTCACGTCTAGCCAACACCTACTCCGAGTGCCTCAAAGCATAGTACCCCTCTCGAAAGGCTTGCTCCAGTGCTCTCTCCACCTCCGACATGTAGACACTCCATGCTTGCAGCAGCTTCGGGTCTCATCAACTAGTCACACTCCCCAAAGGCTGATAATTGAATTGACTGGGGGTCTAGGGGGCAACGGCCCCAGCGGGGTCGAGGGGCAGCACCCTCGCGGGGTCCTGGGGCAGAGACCTTTTTTGTGATTTTCGTCCGATCCCATACTCTTTCTGCCAACCACTTATGTTTTCTTCACTACCTACTTATGTCCGTCCCTTCGGTACACTGTTTTGATTTGTCATCGTTTTTTTTTTAGAACCTTCTCCTCCCTACTGCTAGTCCTTGCTGTCAATAACTATATTCTGTTTTCATACCGTACCCTACTTATTGGCTCTTAGCCGTACGATCCTCTTATTTTCATTTTATGCCATTTACTCTTCCTTCTTGCCGTACTTGGCTATTGGAATCCGTACAGTCTTCTATTCGCTTTCCCTCTTTGTTGGCTTCCTTCCTGCTGTACGGAATGAAAAAGATGATCCTTATTTATCCTTGGCACAACCCGCGTCCTTTTCCCTTTCCAGTTTTCGCTTTCTCTACTGTCGTACGGGTGTGTCTTAACAGCTGCGTTTGGATCGTACAGGTCTGTGACTTACTTTCTTGGCCGTATGGCCCGTACGACAATATCTGCCTTTTTGTACATTGTGTGCTCGCGTGGTATCCCTTCGTTGTTGTATGGTTTTCCTTTCTGCCCCTATGCCGTGGCCGTACGACCGTACGGAAGTGATGGTTGGGCGCGATCTTACGACAGACTGCGTTCATTGTGTTCGGCAGTTTGCTTCTTTGACCGTACATTAGCCTTACATACTGCGTCGTGCGGTGGCCTTCTTTAATTTGGTCGTATGGTGGCCTTTTATACTTAAGCCGTACGGTAGCCTTTGTAACCTTGGCCATACGGTAAGCTTTTAAACTTGGTTGTACGGTGGCCTCTTCAACTTGGGCCGTACAACGTTTTCCCTCTTTTAAAATTTTTTTAATTTAATTTTTTATTTATTTCAATTCTTAGTCTAATTTACCGTCTAGATGCTTCTCTGCTCGCCCGTACGGACGGCTCTCGGGTCGCCTGCCTGACCTCTGGAGTCGTTTTCCATCCTCTCAGTTGTTCTATCCTTCCTCTTGGGTTCATCCTCTTTGGGCAAGGTTTCAATTTGGTCCTGTTGATGGCGTCATGTATCCGTGATTCGTCGAGAGTCCACAGAGTGTGCAGCCGTTCCCTCTCCCTATCGCCGAGTCTGTTTTCAATGGCGATTCAAAAGCTTGGAACCATAAATTCTACAGGGACCACGGTCTCTTGCCCATACATAAGGAGAATAAAGATTTTGAAGGCTGCGGTCTTCCACACAGGATTCCAGTCATCTCCCATGAGGATGGTTTTCGGATTTTTCTCATCCCTGAGGTTTATTTCTTTCAACTTTGCTTCTTTGTACCGGATTGGTTCCTCCTTCCGAAACTCATGGGCAGGGCTCTCTTTCATTTGGGCTTCCCCTTCTCAGTATGCTGTATATTTCGGAGGGAACTCACTCTAGGCTTCCTCGATCTTCAGTATGTTGCAGGATGGCGGGAATAATTCATAATCGCCCATCTGCCAGTGGAATAGACCGTCCATGGAATCTGTATCATCCTTTAGTTTTAGTATCCGTTTGGCATTGGGCTCCATATTTCCTTCCCCTCCGTCTATTACGTCGTCTGATTCTGAATCGGAGGAGGATGCCATTTCTTCCCTAACCATTTGCGTTGTGAGATCTATCACAAACTTCCTTCCCCCTTTCTCAAATGACAGGATGTTCTTTTTCCAGTTATGGTTGGCCCTGGTAGTCACCAGCCACCCCCTTCCTAGGATGGCGTCATACCCCTTCTGCTTTAGGGGAATACTACAAAGTCCAAGAGGAATGGTTGGGTCCCGATGGTTACCTGTTGCGCCATCAAGGTTCCGAGGGGCTTGATGCCATGTTGGTTGGCCCCTGGCAGGTTGAAGGTTGGCGGCCACAGTGTTGGTTTCCCGAGGCTCTTCCAAGTTTCCTCCGGTAGAACATTCACCCTAGATCCACTGTCAACAATCATGTTAGTGAGGATGGTACCCAAGATACCCATCTCCACCACTGTAGGGTTTCGTCCACTGTTTATTGACAACGTCATGGGGTCGGCTGTGGAGCCGCTGGGAACCTGCGTCCGTTTGGACGTGCTTGCTAGAATTTTTTGTCCTAGGAATAGGGTCGTTTTCAGATGCGACATTGTTTCTAGGTCTTTGACCTTTACGAGTATCTCCAGTTGCATCATCTGCCTTAGGATATTTTGCTCTGCCATGACTCGGGTAGAAGTGCCGGTGTCTGTGGAGTCCCTTCGGTCCTGCATACCCTTCTCGATCTCGGCCTTCACCTCGAGCATCCTTTGCTTCTCCGTCTGAGAGTCAGGATATGTGGCCTTCTTGGTTTGCCTGCGTGTAATTGCCAAGATCTTCTCAGTGCCCCCTAGTTCCATGTCTAGGATGTTATAGCCGGGCTTTGGGCAGTTAGCATCCTTGTGGTCCCTTGGTCCGCACCACCGACACAGTTTTTGCATAGCGGGAGCCTCTGTCTGGCAGTCACGGGCAAAATGTCTCCATTGATTACAATTTCTACACTGTATCATAGGTCTCCCCTTCGCATCATACTGGATCCGCGGCGAATTATTGTTCTCATTATTGCCTCTGCCTCCCCATCGGTTGTTTCTGTAACTGCCGGATGATGCAGCATTTTGTTGACTGCCGGCTCCAGACGTGGAGGGTTGCTTTTGGGTGAAGAGCACTTGTTGATTCCTGGCCCTTAGATTGTAGGGACATTCTTTGATGGAATGTCCCGCTATCTGGCAGATGTCACAAAAGGCTTTCTTGGGACAAGAATCTTTTGTGTGGCCTGCTTCTTTGCAATCTGTGCACCACACGGTGTCTTTCTCTGTTTTGCTCGAGCCTCCCTTGGTGGCCTTCAGTTCCTTCATCATCCTCTCCAGATCTTTCTGTAGGGCAAGCACTTTCTTACTCGATTCGCCCTCGTTGCTTTCCGCCTCCGATTCATCATCCGAAGACTTAGTCTTCCTAGAGGTCTTACATTTGCTCTCCAAATCCATTGCATGGTTGTATGCGTTGCTGTACGATGTGGGCGGGACAATTTTCATTTTCTTCCGAAGGGAAGTTTTTAGTCCCTCCACAAACCACCTTTTCTTGAGTTCGTCGGTCGGGGCTGACTCCATCTTCCTGATGAGTTCCTTCAGTCGCTGTTCGTAGGCACGAACAGACTCGCTCTTCGCTTGCTTCGTATTATAAATCTCAGCCAAAATCTCATTGTTGTCCCTTAACAACTGAAATTCCATCTGGAAAGCCTTTTTCACATCGCTGCATGTCGTCAGGCCTGATTAATCTACATCTGAATACCAGTCAATGGCTCCTTCCCTTAATGTAGCAGGAAACTGTTTGATCCATTCGTCCTCGTCTGTAACCTCGTTGGCGGTCCATATAGTTTCACAAGTTCGACAATGCTGAACAGAATCCTCCTTTGCTTGGCCTGTGAACTTGGGCAATTTTTGTTTACTCGTGGCCATGGTTACTTGGTGTTGTCTCCGCGGTGGATTCGGTGCTGCCTGTGCCAGCACTCGTACCCGCACTTCCTGGCACTGGCCCTTGTGGCACTTGCGTAACTGGTGGGATCATAGTGTGTGGAGTTCTTGGCTCCAACGGAGGGTTCGCATGTGCGTTTGTAGCACCTTCGACCGTACTGTCCTCTCCGTGGGTTTGGTTCTCCGCACCTGGTGTACGGGTTAGACCCTCAAACCGATCTCTCTCTTCCTGAAGGAAGAATTTTCTCAACTGTGTTTCCTCAAGTAGTTCCTCCCTACTCTGCACTCTCCGATGCTCCGGCGAAGTGAACTGCTCCTCATCGACCTGTGCACCTTCCCTACCACTTCCGAGGTTCCCTTCGGGCAACCCTCCAACAAGCTGGTCCTGGGCAAGTTGCCTTAGCCTATATCGGCGTTCACGTTGTTGTGCGGGAATCAAAGCCCTCTGTGCGGCCTCCTCTTCTTCCTTCCTTCGAGCTTCTCTCGCTTCCGTCCGTGGGGTTAAGGTTAAGGACCCGAACAAGCTCCTTGTTTCCTCTTGGCGGTCCTTGTCACTTCTTTCGGCCTTGCAGTCAGATTCCTCCAGACCCTCGCCTTCACTTACTCCCTTTGGTAGTCCTTCGGCGAATCTTCGGAATCTCTCCCTCCGCTCGGCTTGCTGCTGTGCGAGTACGGCTTGTCTAGCGGCTTGTTCTTCTTCGAGTTCCTTCTTTAAATTTCTATTTTTATTCAATTGATTAGGCATAAATTCTATTCAATGATTTTGTCGTCATTCGTCCTCACATAGATATTCTCCTCCAATGGTATTCCCATCCGTCCACTCATTCCGTACTTGCTAGATTCGTTTGGCAACGGCGCCAAATGTTTTCCCGCTGGGGTAAACTTAGTGTTGCACAGACATAGTACAGGAAATATATTAAACACAAAATATATCAGAGAATAATAAATACTTTCATTAGTCATTCCAGACTGGCAAGTACATTTACATCATAATGATAATACCTTAATATCCCGTGTCCATCCTTCGAGAGGGTATATAAACTACCCAAAGGGCCATGACCGAAACATTGTGACGTAACTATCTAACCTCTTGATCACTAACGACCGAGGCTAACATAATACTTTATTAATATAATAACCGGTACATTCAAATATCCCGACAACAATAATTCTCATACATCTTTGCATATTATGAAGCCGATGAGAATGGGCATCATCAAGACTATTGTTTCCATGGTCGAGCATCACTTCCGACTCATGGACTTGGACTATGCACATCTTCCTAGCCGACGGTATTCCAGGCTGACAAAGCAATGATACAATGCAGCCGATGGTCTTCCCGGGCTCGCATTCACTATAACATCAAAATGACTTATGATTATTATGACTAATCATATTTGATTACTCATAATAATCACAAGTGATTATTATGAGTAAATAACAATTACTGGTTATAAAGATTAGCGTCTTTCCATCGTGCCTCTTCAGCACATATTTATATTACCTGATCAACTCTCCAAATGTTGATAAGAAAATTTGATATTATTTATTTATATTTTCCCTTTGTGGAATTGCTCGTGTATAGAGCATAGAAAGGTTGTGATAGCAACTGCTGGTGCAAGCATCATAATCGTATATGAGAGACGACATCCATAGAAGAGCATATATCAACAGATACATATCTGAGACAGCTTGTGTGACAGAGAAGATTGCATATATAATTCTAAATATCAGAGATGACATATCTCTGCCCAGAGATTACTTTGAAATCATGTTACTTGTAGCATATAATACATTCGAAGATCAAAGACGACTATACAGGATATAGTGCATATAATATATTGTAAATTCAGAAACAACCATCATATATAAACTGCATTCTGGGACTGCAGTATTGCTTGGAACTACCTATCATCCATATCGAGAGGATTCTCATTGCATTTGGAATTACCAGTCATATGTACATTAAGATATAATTCATTATCACTGCATTCATATTATAACATTGTTATTGCATTGTCATTGCATTTGGAATTGCCAGTCATACATACTATTCATTATTGTAGCATTTGGAATTACCAGTCATATATAGTTCATTATCATTGTATTCATATTTCACTGTCACTGCATTCATAATTAAGTAATTCGTATATCCACATTTACATTTTCATTATATAAGGTAAACAATCGAATAAGGAATTCCATAAACTCACGTAGTGTCCATATAACCAGAGAAAGGGACATTACAATTGGTATTAGAGATATTTATCCTAACCAAAGGTGAATGAGCAAACCCTTAATAACATATAGGAGAGGGAAGAGAGGACAAAGAGAGATAGGCATGGGAGAAGAAGGAAACATGGGAAACAAAGTAGATCAAGTGATACATGAACAAAGGGAGTTGCAGAACAAGCTGACACAACTAATTGATGTTCTAAATCGGTCCACACTAATTCACACCCTTGAGAATCATAGAAACTATGCCAGGCAATCGGTTTGTCAAGAGTCTTCATGGCATTTGGACTGCCGTCAGGCAGTGCGCCTTTATAAACTTGTCCAAAGGCGCCGCTTCCTATTTCTTCTCTGAATCCTCCTGTAGCGAATTCTATATCCTTATAAGAAAATGCTGCTAAACCATCCTCACCTGCAACTTTTACACGACTGCACCAGCACAACCAAATAAGTAGTATGGATGCCGCCACAAGCATCTATACTAATTATAACAGAATGGTATATGATGACAACAATCAACATTCCGGCTAAGCAGCGATTACATTGATAGCTGTTAAGTTGTTAGCAATCAAGAAATGGTGAAAGTGGATAAAGCATGACTATTGAGAGATATTCAACATTCTGTTGCAATTTAGACGGGTATTACCGTAAGACAACATGTTCCGGCGATAATAGATCAACATGACCATATACTAATATGGCTATATGGATCACATGAATACAATGACATCATAATATAACCACTGTTGAATTAAGATTATAATCGCTAAAGTATTTAGTTAAAATGTGAAATATAACAAAAGACGCCACTTTTCCAACATAATCACAGCCAAAGGACGTATTTCTTCATCCCTCTTAAGGTATATATATATGGACAAACCATCATTTGGGAGGGGGGAAAAAGGAATTAAGCTATGGATTATTAATTTCAAGAGAAGATATTAATTAATATATTTGATATCATGCAGTCTGCGTAGAGCTTGCTTAAATTTGCATTGTGTTTCCATTTGTTATTTTCATCCTTATGAGTTCATGATCTTATGTAAGATTTTCCTTTATTGAGATATCAGAGCCACTACTTCTATATGTGGCTTTTAGAGAAGATCTAGAAGTCTTTCGAAAGATTGATGGTTACTTGAAAGACAATATCTTAGAGGGAACAAGAGAAGTGTATATTGCGGTTCGCTCTTATCATCATGGAAACCATTATTTCCTCAGGGACACCATTTGTAGTCTCATTGCTGGGGACATTACAATTGCTTTCGACAAAATATACTAAGATGTCAATAATACTTTAGCTTGGGGACTTTATCATCCATCATCAATGCAATCAAGTATCATCATTATCATCATCCTAAGTGTTACCAAGGTATTTTAGAGAAAGAAGTCATTTGCAACTGGGATTCTAAGCGAAGAGTCCCCAAAAACTTAATAGTTCCAGAAGGGGACATTACAAGTGGTATCAGAGCATGATCCTGCCATCCTGCAAGGTAGAAGAAGATATACATAAATCGTTCACCATGAAAGATTAATGTGTAGGATAGAAGCTATGGAGCAATGAACAACTTGTCACAACCCTACTACAGAACATTGCACTCATAACAGAGAGAAGTCATTATTATATTGTTTAAGAAAAATTAAATTAGTAATGAACAAACATAAGTTTCCTTTTAGAATTATGCATATGATTATTATGTTGAGTTTTAAATTTCAACCTTTTAGATAAATGTATATTTATGATGGTGCATGCAATACTTAGGGTAGGAGAGTAACCTGATGAATAACATGGCAAAGAACATAGGATAGGAGGTTTGTGGAGGGAAAGGCAGACTAATCTGGTCACATGGAGGTGGAGAGTCCCAAAATGGGTATGAACCATGAGGGAGCCTCTTGTAGACTATTTCATGTGCCCTTGGCACAATAATTCCCCCATCCTACATTGTAGCTTTCCTGTGGAGTTTGCAAAAAAGGGAGAACTGTAAGGATACCCTATTGCAGTACTAGTCAAGGGAAAGATAGTAAGGGCACCCTACTGCAAATAGCTTTCTTATGGAGTCTGCAATCAAGGGAGAACTGCTAGGACACCCTATTGTAGTATTAGTTAAGGGAAAGATAGTAAGGGCACCCTACTGCAAATAGCTTTCCTATGGAGTCTGCAATCAAGGGAGAACTGCTAGGACACCCTATTGCAGTACTAGTTAAGGGAAAGATAGTAAGGCCACCCTACTGCAAATAGCTTTCCTATGGAGTCTGCAATCAAGGGAGGGCTGCTAGGGCACCCTATTGCAGTACTAGTTAAGGGAAAGACAATAAAGACACCCTTTCACAAGAACCTCTCTGATTTTCTAGATAGAGGAGATGAAGTATAAATAGATAAGCAAAACAAGCAGTCTGCTAAGTAGACCACCTCATATTGCAAACGTTATCCCATGCCATCAAAGGAAGTTTCTGCTCCTCCTGGGATCCACTCCAACAAAATTTCCTCATGATTTGGTTGAGTGATTTTTCCACGGCTGCGGGTAATTTCATGTAGTACATTGAATATATTGGGGGTGATGAAAGAACTACCTTTACCATCAATAGTCTCCCAACCGAGGTCAGCCACTTCCCTTTCCATAATCCTATTTTTTGTTTGCAGCTTTCCATTAATTTTTCCTAGTAGCTCTTTTTGTTTATATTGCAAAACAGCAGCATACCCAAATATCTCCGAGGAAAGCTAGCCACTCTTAAGCCCAAGATTCGTGCTATGTCCCTTTGGAGACCCAACTGAAAATTGAGAAAGATAACTTCAGATTTCTTCCAGTTAATGATTTGTCCTGATGCCTTGCTATAACTATCTAGTAGTGTTCTAATTACCCTAGCTTCTCTTCTTGTTGCTGTTCCAAACAGTAAGGTATCATCTGCAAACTATTGATGTGTTATCGGCTCAACCCCTGGAGTAACTTAAATTCCAGCCCATTTGCCTTCTTCCCTCTTCTTTGCTATACTTCTCTCAAGCGCCTCTACCATGATTATAAATAAGTACGGTGGAAGGGGATCTCCTTGCCTTATACCTCTTGAGGTGCTAAAAAATCCCTTCCCCACTCCATTGACCAACACAGTGAATTTGGGATGATCAATACAACCTCTTACCCAAGCTGCCCATGCATCATTGAAGCCAAAATTGGTTAACACCTCTTGCAAAAAACTCCTATCTACTAGATCACAAGCTTTTAAAATATCCAACTTAATTATCATGCTAGGCATTCTGAGTTTCCTTGTAGTGTGAACTGCTTCTTGAGCAATTATGATTCCTTCTACTATGGATCTGCCTAGAGCAAAGCCACTCTGCTCCTCCGATATCAATCTATCTAGCAACTTTTTTAGCCTATTTGCAGCTATCTTGGTGATAATCTTGTATAGTCTTACAAAGTGCGATTGGCCAATAATCCTTAGCTGGAAGCATCTTTTTTCTTAGGAATTAGAGCTATAAAAGTGTGATTGACTGCCCCTAATACTATTGCTTTTTTTTTCTTGACTCTTCCACCGCTCTTAGCTGATCTTCCTTAATGCTATCCCCGTAAATTTGATAGAAACAAGCTAGAAATCCATCTGGGCCTGGTCCTTTATCAGGCCCAAGTTGAAAAGTGGCCTTTCTCAATTCTTCCATATCTATTGTTTTGTTAAGCTTTTTATTTGGTACTACTGTGAAGGTAGACAGTATTCTATCTAATTTTTTTTCCCTATCTTCCTCCTTACTCCGATTCTCCTGATTATATAAGTGTTTGAAGTACCTTACTGCTTCGTGATTTATTTCTTCCCCATTCTGAGCACTAGTTCCATCTTCCCTCACAAGCTCAGTAGTTTTATTTCTACTTTTGTTGACCACCGGTGTATTATGGAAGAATTTGATATTTTATCACCTTCCTTGAGCCAAACTTCCTTGGATTTCTGTCTCCAATAGCATTCTTCTCTGGCCATGATTTCAGCTTGCTCAGTCTTGAGGGCTCTCTCTTTTTTAAATTCTTCTTCACCCATACCCTTCTTTATTACTATCTCATTTAATCCTCTCAATTCTTTCTCAATCGGAGCACTCTCTACAAATATATTCTTGAAATGAGTTCTATTCCACTCCTTCAATTTTCCTTTAATATATATCAGTTTCTTGCTGAATAGGAACATGTCAGTTTGATCCACTATTCAAATTTCATTCCACCATTGTTTCAGTAGATCATGTAAGTTTGGATTTCTAGACCACATCTTTTCAAATTTGAACGGGGCTCTAGCAGCAACTTGCAATTGGGTTGGGAAGTGATCAAAACCACTGAAAGGTAGTATAGATGCTTCAATCATCTATGCTTCTTCTGCCCAATCCCCATACAAGAAGAATCTATCCAATTTTTCTTCAATGTGGGTAAAACCTTGCCTCTTATTGGTCCATGTGAATTTTCCATTTCTGGCCTCTCCCTCTCTCAACTCATTCTTGTCTACAAACTTCTGAAAACCTTGCTGAGTTCTAGTTGTATTTAATCTCCCAAACTTCTCCGAGTTATTCAATGTGGCATTCAAGTCTCCCCCAATTCTCACTTTCTCCTCTCTATGCCTACTTAATTCCTGCGAGATACTTTCCCAAGTCTCCCTTTTCATCACTATGGATATAGGTCCATAAACATTGATCACCTTCCAAAATTTGTTGCTATGTTAATCTCTGAAAATTATCATCATCCAATTAGCATGAGTTGATTCTAATGAGTAGGTTACCTTCAAAAGATCCCACAATACACCTATCCCACCTGATGCACCCCTTGACTCCACAAAAAAACCTTCTTGCTGTCTCCAAAACTTCATTTTTGCCTCTTGCTCCTCTTTACTCCATTTTGTTTCTTGTATGAGGATTAAATTGGCCTTGCTTGTTTCTATTTGATGCTTGAAACGACACCATTTGCTAGGGGCATTTAAGCCCCTGGCATTCTAGCAGATGATCCTCATAATTCCTCGAGAGGGGGCAGCTCCCTTCCTCTTCTTGAAATGGTTTGATTGAGTTTTGTTTTCCCTTTAGCGTTCCTTGCCAGTTCCAATTTTGCTCTATTGTTTTTATGACATTTTTTTAGCTGTCCTAAATTTAGGGGTTTTAAGCTCTGATTATACTTGCTCAATCCCTTTTTCCTCCAAGATCCCTGCTTGGTATTCCTCAAAGCTTTCATCAATGTCTAAATCCGTAATTCCATTGTCCTCCCGCTCCTCTTCATTTTCTTTATCATAATCCCCCACTGCCTGTACCTACCCCATTGGTCTCACCTATTGCTACTGTCATGTCTTTGTGGCTCCTCTCCTTTGGTCTCTTGTATCGTATTGGAAATCTCTAATAAATGAGGAAACATATCCATGTTCCCTACTCCCAAACTTATATCACTTATTTTATCTGCAGGTTGACCTTCTTTGTTTTCCATATTTGCTAGTGATGGTGCAGATTGATCTTCATTTTGTAGTTGCCTGATCTTTGTTGTATCATTGCCACAAATGTCACTGTCTATTATTTTCTCTAGATCTCTATATCTTCCTTCAGGCCATATGGAGTCAATCATTTCTATCTCCATCTCTGTTAGGGAGACCTGCTTGGGGGATTCTTTTGCTACTGGATTTGGTTTGAAGGGTTGCTCATATTTATTAAGGCCCTTAATTGCAATAGCCAAAATACACTTGTGCTTACCATGGAACACTGATTTACATTTCAAACATAATCTAGTTGATCTTCCTTTACATTTTTTTGCTTCCAACTGCCTATTTCTGAGATCAGCTCTATTTCCTAAGGGAATTCCATTTTGTCTGTTATAGTCACACATATTCTAAAATATGATCCCATCTTAGAGTCTTCCAAAATTGCTTCCATATATTGGAACTTACCAATCCTTCTTCCGATATCTTTTATCAGGTCTTCTTCCCAATATTCCATTGGTAAATTGTACAAATGGAACCAAGCTGAGATCTCTTCTACTGAGTAGACCCATGGATCAAAGTTCAGGCTCCAATCTATTATATGCATTTGAGACCCATTCAGGAAATAAGGCTATGACCCTTCGGCTTCTAGTTTTTCCTCATGAGATCAGAAAGATACTACATACACATTATTCCCCAAAGGTTTTGATACCACACGTTTCCCCCATTGCTCCATACACTTTTTTTGTATTTCTCTCAGATCTTTGCCATGTCCTCCCCCCCCCCATTTTATAAAAAAGCCCTTTTTCTTCCATTAAATCCCTATTCTATTTGATTACTTTCTCTTCAATATACATTTGACACAGAGGATCATGAGGTAGCTTACCTTTCTTGAGCTTTGTCTGTTGTGATGAACCTTCCTCAAAGTTCATTTTTCCTTTGCCTCTGCTATCTGTATGCAAGTTCTTCCCACTGGGCATCACCTCCCTTGCCTTGGATCTCCAATAACTTGAGGTATCCGCTTTGGGTGTCTGATTGCTTGAACCACCCATGCTTCCCTTTCATGTAACCCTTCTTCTGCCATTCTATTCTTTTCCATGTATTTGACCAATTTCTCAAATTAGGTCTTAGCTGGGCTGCCTTGTTGTTTAACTAGTGAGGTTGCATTCTCCTGTTATTCCTGATTTGGTTATTCCCTCTATACCATTTAGGTATCTATTCCGATATGAGGTTGAAGTTGTTATTGTTCCACCCCAGTTGCTGGTGATCTGCACATTTGTGAACCTATCTCCCCTTTTCAAATACCCATTGTGGTCGATAGCATTCCTGATGCTGTGGGAAGAAAGTTTGGCAATCAAATCTTTCCTTCTTTGATCTTGTTCCATTGGAGCCATACACATTCCATCCATTATTAACTTTTTCTCTTAGGGTTTCCATGGGGATTGCCTGATCCACGTCTTCCCACCATTTTGGAGTATGGTGACCGCAACATCTCCTATCTTGCCCGACCCGGTGATCCTTTTGCTTCTCCTACAACAATTAGTTAGTTCACATTGCTTCTGTTGGTGACAGTGTTTTTGATGTAGGTACAATGAGTAATGTTCATTTGATCCCTAACATCTCTCATAATCTCCTATCAGTATATCAGATGACACAGGAAGGCAACACAGTTGAATTCACTCCCAATTCCGTGCTCATTTGTTGTCCTACAGGAAGGATTTTTGTCGTTGGTAGGACCGATCATTAGTCTCAGGTATTTGTCTTTGATCACTTCATTGATGATGATGATCCATATGTCTCATTGACTCCTTCCAGTTAGGGGAGTGATTCTGATGGGTTTGTGGGCTTAATTGTGGTTCCCCCATCTCCTGCAACATTAGAGGTTATAGTTGACGTGGATTCGAGGACTTTGACACAATAGGACATCATTGTTCCTTCAGATTTGTGGTCCATGGATGGTTTCATTGCAGGTCTATCCAACTTGGCTTCTTATTCTTCTTTTGCAGATTTGGTGGACATGTTTGAGGAGACACCACTTCTCTTTGTAGATTGTTCATTGGAGGATGATCTTTTGTCTTCTACATCCATTGTTTCTTCCTTGAGTAGAACTCTTTTAGTCTTGATGAGACACCTTTGGAGGCACTTGATTCCTCTTCCACACTTTCATTGGCGAGGCTTCTTCCTTGTCCTTTTCTCATGGATATGTAGTTTCTTCGACATGCACTGTTGGATCTTTGACTTCCCAAGGGGAGACATTGTTTGTCATCATGGACACTTTGTTTGGTTTCTGACATGCTTTAGCGGTTTTGAGGATATTGCATTATTGTGGCAGGGGGGGTGTCGTCTCTATCCTTCCTTTCATTAGAGGGGTACTTGTAATGCATTCTCATGATGGATGTTTTTGTTGGGGGTTATTGTGGAGACTTCTATTCATCACCGCATGGTTTGCATTATCTCTGTTTTGGAGAGGAGTTTTGTCCCATTAAGTTTTTTGTCTTTTCTCCAATTTTAAGAGATTAGTTGCATTGCATTGTACATGGGTACCTAAGATGGCCTAGTTGTCACGACCCATTATCATTATCATATTGCATTCTTCTCCCTAAGTTGTACTCAAGGGTGACTGAGTAAATTATTATTTACTCTATGCTTAAGTTCCATTGAGGCATATTAGTTGTCTTTTATTTTTCCTAGGCTGCATTAATACTTTTGCCGTATAGTTGTCGTGTAGTTGAGTTTACGTACTCCTACCTAACTTGCATTTCATTTGGCCACATGGCACTTACTGCCCCCGTTATTCTCTCTTTCCTTGCCTTTATAAGAAGGCTCTTTCTACATTGCTTGACATCTCAATCAAGTCATTTCATTTCTTGGTGAATTCATCTTTGTCTCTTTCTGTGGAAGTGTGCAGGTTGTGATCTTGGCTTCAACATTGACCAAGAGGAAATAATTTCATTTCTAGTTTCTTGTTGTGGCAAGGATTCTTCATTTTTAAATGGTTGTGACTGAGTGCCACCTGCTTGACCATGAGGAAAGGTTCATTTCCATTTTCTTGTTTGTTGTGGTGAGTCCACATTTTTTTTAATTGAAAGATGTCCTTCATTAAAAAATTTCAAGTAACATAAATTGACATCATTAAATAGTTACAAACTTGAATCATCTAAGAATAATGGTTAACAAGAGGATTCCCTCCCTATGTAAGAAAGGAATGAAAGCACTTGAGCCTGTGTTTGATACGCAAAGATTATGCTTTTGAAACCACTCAAACTTGTAGAATTAAAGCCAACTCAAGTTTGAAAAGCATCAACTTCCCCATACTAAGAGGGGAGGTATCCTCTTGAAATGCAGCATGGCATCTTGACTTTCAAAGAAAACTTATTGCTGCCAACTGAGCTATATTCCATAAACCCTTGTAGCTGTCCCAAACCATCCAAGAATCCCCTAAAAGAGGCCCTTTCCAAGAGAGGAGAAATAAAAATGTAATTGAATTCATTTCACATCCATCCTGAAATATTTTTAGCTGATCAAAATTTCTAGAAGATTTGATCATTTGTTTCATCTTTCCCACATACAATGCAAAATGCATTTGTAAATCCAGTCTTGCTCAACCTTGCTTTGACAGCTAAACCTTAGTGTACTAGTAGCCATCCTATCACCTTATGTTTGAAGGATGTTCTCGTTTTTGAAATAACTTGAGAACATTATTGCCATCTTACTTTAAGGTCTCAGATGCACCATTGTTGGTTCAATTAGCGGGCAATGAAATTGCGATGGCGAATTCAATAATATAAATCCTGTAATTTATAGTTGATAAGTTTTCTTGTGTTCCACATACAATCATGACCTTGATTCTGCAAATGCATTCAATGAAAACAGTACTTAGGAATCATATTACAAATTCTTATGTTAGTCAAGGTTAACATTAAAAAGATTGTTCCTTACGATTTACTCTTTTTTTAGTTACAAATACCATCTCTTAAATAAGCTGCATAAGACCATAGGTTTAACATCTTTTCATAGGTTGGAGATGTTTTGTTTCTATATTGTTTTATTCATATTTTACTTGAAACTTACATTTGAAGGTAGCTCTATGTTGTTGGGTTCTTTGGGGACGCCCCTGTACCCATATAGATCTGGTCCATGGATGAGATGACTTTAGGTTCACCAAAACTTTTGGACCTAGGCGAACGTAGGAGGATCCATAGGCCAACTGATTGGAAAACATTTTTGAAACATTAAAGAATATCTTGAACACCTAATTTTCCCTTAGCACATTTGCACTTTTGTTGTCTCATTTCACGAGCACAAGTGAGTAAAATAATATATTTGCCGCCAAGTTGCTAATGTTGTTTTCTAAAGGTTGTTACCTTTTTCTTTGAAGGTGAGGGTTACAAGAGAGAAATCTACACCAAGAAGAGAGTAAGAGCTGCATGGGGAATATTTATCTATCAAGCATGAGTGAATCTTGTAATTTGTTTTAAGGTTTTGAAGAAGTTTTTCACGATTGTTTCAGTTTATTTTAAAAAGGTTCTGAATATTTTTTAAAACCTTTTATACATAATATAGGGGTCATAATGGCAATTTTTTTTTAGTTGGTGAGTTTTAAATTCTAATGTTCTATTTGTTTTGTTTTGTTATATTTATTGAAATGGTTAGTAGTTCTAGTTTAGATGCTTCACATGTAGAGAAATCTCGTTTAAATATGATTTAGTGTCACCTATTTGGTGGCATACATTTATGAATTAACAAATTCCTATTAGTGGGGGTTATTGTTGGCATTATAGCCAATGTGGAAAGGAGTGTAGGAGTTCATACAATTGAGTGAAGCTCACTTGTGTGTTATTCCCAACTTAGGATTAATAATTTGTCTATGGACGAGTAGAAAAGGGCTGCCAAAGAAACAAATAGTGGATTATTTTAGAGAACAAGAATATGCTGCCATGGTGAGTAATAGATCCAAGGAAATAACACATCCTCTTTCTAAGAAAGAAGTGCACAAACCTCCTAGTGGCTTATCACAACTAACGGACCCATATCCTTTCATGCTACCATCTTCTTGAGAATATTATACCCCCTTTCTTTCATGTAAAATAGGTCTATTGGAAAAATCCTTAAAAGAATGAGCAGAGGAAGGTTGTAGATGAGAGTATTGCTCATTGCATTTATGGCAATGCGCTTCCTTTCAGCCCTTCCTTCTAACCTTGTTAGATCACCATATTGGTGGGATTTGGTGACAATAATTGTTAATACATCTTTTGGTTATATTAGTCTTGGCTATAAAAAGGTGCAAACCACCTTACTAGGGAGAAATATTTCATAGAGGTATCTTGAAGAGAAATTAAGGATATGTTGCCGAAAATAGGTGTGTCCATTATGATGGATGGAAAGATTGCAAAATATCCCACTAATCAATGTGATTAGAGTGTTCACTAAAAGGGTGATGTTTTTAGAGGCAGTAGATTGTAAGGGGCAAGTGAAGGATGCAACTTTCATTGTCAATATCCTTATACAATCCATTGGGTTGGTGGACCCCAAAAATGTTGTCCAAGTGATAATAGACAATGTGAAAAAATGTAGAGCAATTGGTTCAATAGTGGATAGGCATAATTTTTGGAAAGTTTGTGCTACTCACTCATTGAACTTGATGTTGCAAAATAATGACACATAGATTGAGTGGGTCAAATAAATTTATATGGGGGCTGAGGAGATTCAAATGTTTGTGACAAATCATCATATATCACAAGCTATCTTTAGGACTTTATCCCAATTGGAGTTGTTGAAGGCATTTTAAATTTTATTTTCCAATATATTTTTTAATTTTTGATTTGTGAAGACTTATGAGCTTAAAGGTTTTCTTGAATGGGTTTTTTGTAAACTTAATAAGCCAAGGAATCATTGGTTTTATAGTTTTCTACAAGAGAATATCTATCATTTGGAGTTTATTGTCATATTCTATTTCCTTAGCAAACTTAATGTTTTCAATATTGTTGTTTAAATGAGCACAAAATTCCTCAAGTTTGTCAAGACCATGGGGCCAATTTAGGTTGTCATCAATATAATATTTCCACAAACCTGGTTTTAGGGGAAAGGAGTTTAGGGCAGTTTCGAAATAATGCTTCATGAAAAAATTAGTCACCATAGGTGATAGTGAGGAGCCCAAGGCCACCCCATTGGATTGTGTACTAACTCCCTTGAAAGTGAAGAAAGTTAACTTAAGGCACAAGTCAACAAAAAAAATTGTTCTTACTCATAGAAATGAGATTCAAACTCGATGTGGATTTGACAATGCTGAGGCGACTCGAGACTCGACAAAAAATTGGCAAAACTTGACAAAAAACCAATTTCTAATGAGTCTCACCTAGACCGAATTCTTGGAGTCCTAGGTCCTTGGGACTCGACTAGGTTCGCTCTACTTAGGACTTTCTAGGTCTCGAAGAGTCCTAGAACCATGGTCTCACTATTAGTACTTATAAATTATAATAGTTTCAATAACTAACATTAACTGAGACTATAGTGAACAAGGAAATAACATTGAAACTCACAAGCGTTTCCTCATCTCTCAACCTTCTGTCTTTGTGAAATCAGAAAAATTGGACAATTCTTTGATGAAAGAATTAGACTTCCTTACAAGCGGCTTCATTTTCTTGGTGAGGAATGAGGTCAAGTTTTAATTTGGAGAGTCAGTGGTATCAATAATTGGCCAAAAATGGTACTTTGTCCTTGAAATCTTTAGCAGCACCATAAATTTGGGAGTGATCTCTTTATTAGGGAGGAGACAATTTCTTGGCATTCTTGTTGAGGAAAGAATGGTTGATGCCTTTTTTCACCCTTTTCATAGTTATAGATATCAGGTTATGGTTTAAGCCTTTAAGGTTCTATAGCTCTTGTTATTGTTAAGATGGTATAACATTTTGTTTCATAGTTCAATTTGTTCTTGATCACGGTGGTATTTCCTTTGTTGGATTTCACTATAACTATATCCTTATTCTTGATTAACATTCTAAATGTGGAACACTTGTGAGCCCTTGTATGTCTAGGGTGACAATATTGTCTTGCCTAACTTTTACAATGTCAAGAATCTGATGAAAACTGTTAGTGCATAGTTTTGTTTACTTTTTTGAAAAATTATTCCAAAATGTCCATAGCAATTGCAATACCCCAAAATGAGCTGATTCTAGTTCTATTGGCTCAAAGCAATCTCTTTAGTAAACAATCTCATTATTATTATGACAATGTATAGAGCAAAGCATTGATTTGTGAGTAATCTAGTAAGCAAGTTTTCTTGTTGCTTTTAGTATAAACTTTACAGTCTACTCTTTGCAAAATCTGTACAAAAAACTATGCTAGCAGCCTTTGTGACTTGTTGATGGGTGTTTTATGACCACACCAATGCTAGAAATAAAGTGCCAAAGGACACTCTATCCTCTCTTGAGCAAAGATCCCTCGTATGCTAAGATTGCGAAGATCATAGAGGTGACTCCAAGGTTCCTACTATGAACATGCAATTTTATGCAAATATGAGCTTGTTTGGCTTGATGTATGTTGGTAATCCAAGGGGGACTTACATGATTCATTCTCAAGAAGACTTAGACAACTTTCAACTCTGGGTAATATACAAATGATTTGGTAGTGAAAAGAACTCTGATATGTTCCACTGAAATATGCTGAAAGTAAAGAGAATAGTATTGAGATTCTATTCTAAATCTAAGAACTTGAAAGACATTGACTATTCAAGTGAAATCAGCCACACTTTGTTTCACCAAATCAACTACACAAAAGAGGTGCAATCTTCAAAGGTCATGCTTAGAATTTTCACACCATCAATGAATATCATCATGAAGAACAATGCACATACAATGATTGAAGTTAAGCTTGAGAAAACAATTTCACTCTAAAACAATATTATAAATCTTGTTCATCTAATAACTTGAAAGCAAATCTAATCTACTTGAGGAATAAGAAACCATGCAAACTCTAAAAACAATGAAAGTAATCACCAAAACTTCAATGAGCTACTTTTTATTCTGGTATTTTCTAGCAACAATTTCTCACAATTCTCTCGTCTTACAAATGAGAGGGTCGAGCCCCTTATATGGGCCTTGAAGTGAAAATGGGTGACCAAGATCAAATTAGAATCAAAGGCGGAGATTTCACAATACAAACCCTAATTAGGGTTTGACCAATAATAGATGCTTTGACATAAAGAAGTGGGACCAAGTGGGCCAATGAGAGAACAATACATCCACTAGGAGAGTGGGCCTAGGTTGACCAATGAGGAAATAGCATGCCCACTAGGCATTTAATAACTCATCGCCCAAAATAGCCCGTTCTTTATTCCCTTTGTTGAATGCAGTGAATGTAGATATGACTATTTCATGCTCATCCTTAGAGACACTTGGTGCAGTCTCTTTTTTGTATGCCATAATGACTATGTCCTTTTAACACCTGCTGAAACTCTTGTCCCATTCTAGTATTGATTCGTGAATTCTGTGCATAATGTTTGAGAATATGTAAATATTCTCCAGATCATCTTTTGACAAAGAATTAATGGCAAAAAATTCCTCCAACCTACTCTTTGAACTATTTGTTGCCATCTTTTCATTAGTCAACTTCTTTGTGAATAATGCTTTAACTGTATTGAGGATTCTTTCCGGGATGTTCTTGATCACTTTCCTCAATTGAGTTGATTCTTCATTCGATTTATCAAATAGTATCTTCCCAATGATCACTGCACCGTACCATTAGGGAAAGTCATATGCCTCATTTTCTCTTTTCACTCCACCATCCATCAATGCTTGCTCGAGAATTTCCATCAACACCTCCAAGTGTGTAATGGTCTCATCATGGTAAATATGTGTATCCTCCCACGCCTGATCTACACACTGTATTCTACCAAGGATAGCTAGAATTCTTTCACACATCTGGGCTAAATCCTCAATGAACTTACATGCACTGTCATAAACATTCTTCACCTATTTTTTGGTGCCTTGGGGGATCTTCATTTCTTCGAGGCCATCAACTGATTCCTTTGGAAGAACTGTTGGGGAAACAAATGTTTGATCTTCCTGCCTAACTGGATGTGTTAGGCGGTGTAGATATCCACCCAAAACTTTGTTCTTGCTTTTTAGTCTTCGGTATTTTTCTTCCATCTTCATCCTTTCTTTCAATGCCTAGGTGGAATCATCAAAATCTTCCATCACTTGTGCCTTGGTTGCATGTCCGAGGTCAATTGTTGTTATGTCATATTCTTCTGAGGTAGTTTCATCCTTGGTCTTGTTAGTCCTCGGTACTACTTCATGTAAAACTTTGAATCCTAACTTATCCTTAGCTATTTTGGAGAATTTCTTTGTCTTGCTTTTCTCTACTAGCTTGTTTATTCGGTTCAAAAACTCCTATAATTCTAGCGTGAGATCAATTTCTTCCACATGATCTTTTCTCATTCTCTTAACCATTTTAGAGTGTTTGATTGCTAATCATGTACTTGTAACTGTTTCTGCTTTTGTGTTATTTCCTTGTGGAACACTTCATCAAGAATTGGAATTTGTAGATCTCCCAAGTTTTCAACTAACATTTTGTCGAGGCATTCTTGGATATGAAGATCCGTATCTGAAAGAAGTTCTTGCTCTTCATTTCTTTGCTAGGCAAACTCTTTGGAAGCATTGACACTATGTCTATCTTGTGCTTTTGTAGTCATTTGACCTTTTTCCTGTAACTCTCTTTTTGTGCTAGATCCAATCTTTTCCCCTGTAAAGAGATCAACTTCTTGTACACTTGAGGAACTGCTAGGTGATGATCATGTTACCTCTGACCTTTGTCTTTTTTGTGGAGGCCTTTCACTTGGGACATCTTGTCTTTTCTTTGATGGCATATCTTGGGCAGTACGTCCCTTTGCCGTGTTCTACCTTTTCTTGTGGATTCTTTCCTTCTTCGGCTCCAACTTGTAATGATTTCTTAGTTATGCCATCATGGGACACTTGATCCCCCTTCAAGTCATAAGTCTGATGTGACGTTTAATCCACATTTTGTGAGTTTTGTGTTGGCCCAGATAATGTATCAAGATCCATTATTTCAGGTCCAGACCAATTGGGTGGTTGAATGGACCTATTTTTCTCCTTGAAATCAGGTTGAACCACATTGGAATCCTCTTCTACTTGATCTGGCATTGGACGGATTTCACGTATTTTGATCATCTTGAGTGGTATTCTGAAATACATTCTATTCTTGATTTCATAATCATCTTTAGCATTAGCCCAAGTCCTCAAGTTGCATCCTATGCTTATACTTTCTGCCAACCACCATTCTTATTTTATCTTATTGGTCAAAATTTGACTTTGTTGTATGAAATGAGAGATGGTAAAATTGTAATTCTTATGCTGACTAATATGTTGCTAGCCTGCTGATTGTGATGGTGATGCAAGGCAGGCAAGGAGGATCCAATTAAGGACAGTCCCCACAAGTAGCCAAACACCACAATGCGGAATAACACAACAAGATAATTGCTTCAACTGAATTTTCATTAACATGCCCGATTGTAAGGCCTTCCGGGTTAGGGCCAATTACAATAAGAAACGTTTCTGTAAGATCAACAAAGATCCAATCCAACTCTAGCTAGTCAAGTTCTGAAACAAATCAGCAACTGATGGAAACTCTAAGGCAGATCTGAACTTGAGCTCGCAAGCCTCCAAGCAATCTCCTTGTCCCCAAGCAAACAACCACTAGCTCTACTATTACAAACTATCAGATAACCATCTGATCTTCAAGATCTCGCAAGATCCAGATCTAGCTTCTATCTTCCCAATCTCCTCCTGCTAAAATTTGATGCCTAAACAACTACCCCAAATACTCCTTAAATACTAATCTTTAGCCACAGGTTGGCTGGATGACATAATTAACTCCTACAAATAAATATTAAATGCAACAACAGTCGGCTCTCAAATAGCCTTACAATTATTTAATTCTTCATGTCGGCCTCTAGATCTACATAGGAGAATACAACAAAAGATACCAACAATAAATGCACCACATCAGCCAACCAAAACACCTAGAACTACCGAGCTAAACCAGAACTACCGAGCGCCGGAGAAACAACCGACCAAGCCAAGCAACACTGAGCAACACAGGCATCACCGAGCACCAATTCCACTGAGCACAAGAAGCTTCACCGAGTTCCTTCAGCGATCGAGCTTTGTTCAATAACCGAGACCATCGGTTAAAGGTGCAACTGAGTACCACAGAACTAAAACAACACACCTTCATGCAGATTCACCGAGTATCCTAGAATGCCCCTGCATCAAATGAGCACACTTCATCAGAGTTTCCCATGATGATTGGGAATTAGATTCCATCCTTCTTGTGGATTTTATCATAAGCTGTCAATTGCCTTGTCACGTTCAACATCACCATCGTATCAATCAGGTATCTCAGAAGCTATAGGGATAGGAAGAGAACCCTTGAAGTTGAATGTAGGTGAACCTTGGGGACTGGATGAATCATGAGTCGTATCTTTCTGTCAATTTTATTGCTTCTTGTGACAACCTCATGTGAATGCCACCTTGAAGAGATATAACAATGTGCATGGTGAAGGCATCATTGGCTCCCTAGTAATTGGCAGTATTATATAGGTGTAGCTGAGGATAACATTCATAAACCTTGAATTGTCTTGGACCACACCTTATGGGTCTCTTGCACTTCAAACCTTCATAACTGATTATTCGTGCTAACATGTAGACAATGTAGGAGCTCATATAAGAGGACCAAAATGTCTCAAATTCTTCAATTGGTCATCGAGGTTGTCACTGATTAATCTTGACCAATCCACAACCTTCACTCAATTTGTCATTTCTTCAACAAAGTAGAACATCCATGGCCCAAAGATGAATGACTGTGGGCATCCATGATTCGGATCAACATTATCACAAGGTCACTATATTCCTGTTTGAAGTCCATCCTGACAAGTTTCTTGTGCATCTTGAGGCTTAGACTTCTGCACATCCATCTACTCTAGAATTATAGGGCCTTAACGCCCTCTCCTTTGTTTTATATACCTTGAAATGATAAGTCGGAATCCTGAATGCTTTAGCAATTGCTTTTGTGGTGAGATTTGCCAACATCTTCCCATCAAGAGCCACAATTGATCTTTGCTCGAAATTATAATATTTGCACATTCAAAGATCAATTTTGGGCATGGGATAGTAGGAGGGAAACAATCTGCTGCCACAATTCCGATTCGGGTCATCTTCTTAGCTAAAAATTCACTCTTGATTTGAGCCTGTCTCGACATGCTTGCCACCTTTGATTTCACCATTTAACTTCTTGTAAAACAAAATAATCAACATAAGAATTGTGTCGAGGAATTTTAAATCTATCATGGAAATAATTCTGTACTTTGCATCCCAAACTTGGAATGATCTTGAACCTTAGGAGAAAAGAACTCCCCGACCTCTAAACTTAGTCCAAATTTGCTTCTTTTTGCAAGCACGCGTGCTCTTGACTTGTATTCTTCAACTTGCAATGTGAGAAATGAAATTCATACCTCTTTAAATAGAGATTTCGCTCTCTTCTGGTAATTTTTAGCAACACAATTAATACTTTCCAAAATATTTTTCGGGTTTCGATTCTTAGAAGGGAATTTGACTTGTCTTTTCAGCGGACCGCACATGTTGCTAAAATAGTACATGTTGAATTCCATGTGTTATGCCTCCTTTTGTTTTAAAAAAATATTACTTTGGGCCTTCAAATCTATCTCTCTGCCATTTCATCCTTGGGCGCATTCTAGACATGAAGGATTTTCTCCATACTTAGAAAAATTTCAATATTTTGTGCTATTTCAATCTTGGGAGCTTTCTAGACATGGAGAAGGATTTTGGTAATTGGAAGGAAATCCTTGTACGTGGTGAATTTTCACCCTTGAGCACACCTAAGCTAGGGTGGAGGATTTTGGGTTTGAAGGAGAGTTCCTTGTGCTTAGTGGATTTGCACCCATGAGCGCATCTAAGCTTGAGAGGAGGATTTTATCCACACTTTAGTCAAATCTTGATCATTTCATGCTATTTCAATCTTGGGCACATTGTAGAGGGGTTCAAGGAATTTTCCTTGCCTTAGTCAAATTTGAGTGTTCTGAATCACCTTGAGTGCACTTTAGAGGGGGTCAAGGAATTTGGGATTGAAGGGGAATTCCTTGAACTTGGTGGAATTGCGCACATGAGCGCACCTGGGCTGGGGAGAAGGATTTTTTGAATTTGGGAAGATTCTCTCATTATGGTGAATTCCCTTTTTTGGGCAGACTTTTGTAATGGAGGAATTTTGGATTGAGGAGGAATACTCCATCATGATGAATTCCCTTTCCTGGGCACATTTGGGAGGTAGTGAAAGATTTTGGATTATTGCCATGCCTTAGCCAAATTTCCTTGTTTTAGTCTTTTACTTCAATTGACTTGAATCTAAATATTCTTTGTTTCTTTTGTAGTCGATGTTCACCTGTTGCCAAAAAAGGATTTACTAAAAATAGAAATTGCTAAAAATAGTAATTTCATCGAAACTCAAAATTAGGCCAAATGGAGACATAGTGGAACTTAGTAAAAATAGACACTACTAAAAATAGTTTGTCCGAACTCAAAATTAGGCCAAACGGGGACAGTGAAACTTTTAAAAACATAAATCACTAAAAATATCAAGTTTGTCAAAGCACTTAAAATTTCACCGGGAGGCCATTTAAAAGATTTATTTCCTATGTTATCCTGGGTTTCTGGGATGGGAGGATGGGGAAAAGGGTTTTCAGGACAGTTTTTTTTTTCCCGGAGTAGGGGATGACAGTGGGGATAGCTATATAAAAAATAGGGAAATTTTAAATAGTCATATGAAAACATGGATAGAACATGCTTATAGACATCATAGAACCTTAACATATGATGTTTGTGTATTTTATTTGATAGTTCACATGGGAGTGGAAGTCAAACAAATTATCAAAATTTAAACATTAATTTTATGGGACAGCTAGGGGACGGGTTTCCGAAAATTTTCAAGTTTCCGGAACGTCCCCCTTTCCGGGACGGGTCAAATTATACTGGAAATGCGTCCCTGGGTAACAATGTTTATTTCCTTTTTTACAGTCAGATTCCATTATCTTCTTAATCACAAAACTTCCTCTCCTAGACTTTGCATGACAAACATTAAAGGCAAATGTCACTTGATTCCAGACTTGGCACAAATCAATGCCCATCCAAACACTTGAAACTTTGGTGGGAAATTATGCCAAACTACTAGGAACTATAGATCAAGTGACTAAGTGGGCAAATGTAGGGGTTCACCATTTGCAATGGGGTAATTTGTGGAAAGGTCACAAACTTAGTTTTACTATGAGAAGATCTACTGAAACTTTTATTTATCATTTCTTCAAACTCCTTTTATATCTGAAGGATGTGTGGTTTTTGAAAAAAATGCAGGATCATGATTTTGAAAAAAAGAAGTTATTTTTACTATAGGAAGGCTACTGAACACTTTACTTACGCTTTCCTGAAACTCATTTTATACTTGAAGGCCATAAGTTTAATGTTAGTGTTGAGGTGGTTGTCTTAGTGGTAGGATTTGCTGCATTAATGATGAGAATTGGAGGTGTAGATCTGGGAATATCAAATATTATTTGTAAATAGTTTTTCAAATTCTTTTCCTTTTTTTGGTATGTTAAATGCATTGAAAATATTTCTATCTAGGAGCTAATTACTTCGATATAGTTTTATTCTTACCATGTAAGTGAATTTGTTAGAGGAGTTGTGTGATTTGTTGATTGTAGTTTGGCATTTAGCATGGGGAAAATTGAAAAATGCTTCTTGTTATTCTTACCATGTAAGTGAATTTGTTAGAGGAGTTGTGTGATTCGTTGATTGTAGTTTGGCATTTAGCATGGGGAAAATTGAAAAATGCTTCTTGTGATTGGAAGTTGAGCATGCCGACATGCTCAAAATGGACATGAAGTTTAATCTTGCAATGGTCCATGGGCATATGCCCCAACAAAAAAGATAATTAATAATTATATTTGGATTTTTAGGTGCCTTCTATTCAATCTGCTTGCATATGTAATAGTCATTTAATAAATCATTTACCTTTTTACACACTTTTTACGATCATTTGCATTTTTTTCCTTGATAGGCTTGTAGCGCTATACATTAGGTTTTTAAAGTCCACCCTAAAATTTTGTTGTGTATTTTAGGAACCAAAGGATGGCAGATGATCAGTCAGTTGTTGGAAGGAGGCGTATTTACTATGATAAATGTGGAAATGAAGCACTGGTTTGTAGTGATAGTGAGGAGGAGGTTGCTGAAGAGGAAGATGAGAGACATGAGTTTACTGAAGGGGATGATTTTGTTTTACGGTGAGTAGATAAGTTGTGCTCCTGAGATAGTATGTATTTTTAGCTATTTTTGCTTAGAGGTATTAGCTTCTAGAATTTCATATTTGTTAGTGAATTACAGGAAAGCTTTGGACATTGAGTAAAGGGATAAAATGTAACAAGTAGATGTGATTATGAATCTGCAATTTTTTTTGGCTGGCTTGTGGTTGTGAATCTAATTTGCATATAATTTTACTGTGAATATAAAATATTGTTGAGCTCGGTCACGGGGCTGAATTCTTTGGTCACACCACTATTCTTAATATTGGTTTGGGTCTACTTTATGCGGGTGATTGAATTTTTATTAAAATTGAAGGTTATTGCCAGTTGCTTGCTTTTTTAATCCAGTTGTGAGTTTACTTGTCTGGGGTGTGGATAAATACTTGGTGTGGCCTCTAATATTCTAGTGTGGTTCCCTTCATTGGCGTGAGAGTCCTTTCTGGTGTTAGCTTCTTTCATTGTGGCTTGAGCTATCTTTTTTTCCATGGAGTGAGCTCCTAGCTTATGGCATGATCTTCCTTGGTCTTGGCGCAAGGACCTATACCCTTGGCTTGTGGACTAAATGTGGGACATGGGAGACACAACCATGGTGGGAGCATACTGGACATGAGTGTACCTGGGCTCATCATTCAATATTCTGGCATGACTGGAGTTGATGTGGGCAATATTGAGTGTATACCTTGGATAGTGGCCTCTGCTACTCTACACTTTTGCATACAAAGTGCTATGTAATTCCAATATTTGCTGCTCAACATGCCATTAGACTGGCTTATGTATTTCAAATCTGTTCAAATAATACTTTTGTTTAATTCAGGTCAGAATATCAAACAGTTTCAGTATATTTTCTCTTATTTCCTGATGTGATTTGATGATGTTGAATTGTCATACAATTCACGTACATTTCTTTCTAATTTTGAATTTAAAGTTTTAAACACAAGCCAATTGCTACCATTATCTATTGCATTCTGAAACAAAATCAACTCTCGAGCAAACTAAATCACGTAGAGGGAAAGGGTTAAATTTTGGGCATAAACCAGTAGGTGTTATCTCAGTGGTATAAGAGTTGGTTATCATGCTTTCTTGTGTTTTTTATGAGCAAAAGAGAGCAGAGATACATTTCGTAGAAAGAGAGAAATTTGTAGTCACCAAAAGTAACAGAAGGGAAAACTATTTCTGGAGTACTTAGTTTGCATCAGTATCCATCTTCAAGGAATGGAACAAGTAATTCTAATCATCTAGCAGGCATTGAATAGAGAGAAGTGAATATGGGTGATAAACATAGGAGAAGATCCTGCAATGAACATTCTGAATATGTTGGTTAGGGGACAGCATAAACAAATCAATGCATGCTTGAAACAAATCAACGCATTGCACTGTTGGTGGATATGGTGGCTCATTGGGGGGCAATAACAATAGTAATAATAACAATAATAGTGGTGGCAATAATGGCCAAGGGGACTAATTCACTAAATAATGTTGATGTCAGTTTTGTACCACTACATAACATATAGCAATTGAATACTTGATATAGAATACCAAACGCTCAACCCTCTCTTGAAAAGTAAATACTCATGAAGAACATGAGAAAACCCCAAGGTTCCTTACACTTGTGGATACTAACTCAGTTATATTAATGTGATTTGCTGGTTAATCACTTAGGCGGGCTTACGTTGTTCATTCAAAGATAATTTGGTGGTACTTCACTTGCTTGACTTGTTCTTTTCTCCTTGATCACTTTTACTTTCAACTACTCCTACCACTAACTGCTTACTGCTCTTCTACTACTATGAAATGGAAAGATTGGCAAATGGACGGGGATCAACCTAATGAAAGCTTGCCAGCGGCGCTACCTCCATACATGCAATGATTCAAGGGGAATGAGACTAGATTACCACACAAGGCTCCTTAACAAGCCGCTAAGATGCTAGTGGCCTAGTATATAGATCCCTATCAAACATTTACCAATATCACCATACAACTAGCCATCTACTTCTATTCTTACTTTAACACTTTCTTGAAATGAAATCTACTTTAACAACTCAATGAAATCTAACTTTAACCATTGGAAGTAGAAACCATGCAATAACACCAAGTGTTCTTAATCACCATGCAAGACACAACAATGACAAGAGAAGTAATTTTGGTATTATATTAGCAACAATTTTCTTCAACCCTTTACAAATGAGAGTACATGGCCTTATATAGAGGCTCAAAATTACAACCAATGACAAAGATTAAGAGGCAAAATCAACGATCCAGATTAAATCCCAAAAACCCTAATTAGGGTTGCCACCCCATCGGCCAATGAGAAGACGCCACCTCATCAATGGACCAATGAAAAAAAAGAAAAGTTGCAACCAATGAGAAGGCACCAAAATGGTAGCCAATTAGAATCAAACACCTACCCTACCCAAGAAGAAAGGAGAATTTGCCACTTGGGCTTATATCAAATGATCTAAAACAATTCTATCTTTTTCTTTCATCTTTTTAGCATAAGCAATGAATTTGGCTAACATGTTGTTGACTTCCTCCATGGGAGGGCAAGGTGTATGCCTCATCCTGAGCTCAGCTGCGTTCATCATGTTCTTTGCTGCTTGCAGTGTCTTCTCACTCTCCTTCTCATCATCCCTTGCAAACTCAATAAGGGCCCTGAGAGAGGCAAGGATGCCCAACTCTTTCTGCCTGGTGGCAACCTTCCCTAACTCATCCAATCTCAATCCAAACTCTGTCTCATTAAAATTCTCCTCTTTGATTTCTTCAAAATCAAGTGTAATCTTCGCATCGCTCAGCATGTTTGAAATGAAAGTGTCGATGCTTGGACTGTATTGTGCAATCTCATCCTATATCTCTTCGAGTACCCTCGATTTGGCAGTCAAGGTAACATACCAAGACTCAATAATACTCTTTCCTCCTTCACTGACCAACTTGGCCCTCACCAAAGATCCCTCTGATAGCTTTATGGCCTCTTGTAGCTTGGGAATGGCTAAGTCACGGATTGGAAGGAAATCCTTCCCCTCCCCTTCAAATGCTCTGAATTTGTTCCTAAGAGACACAAATGACCTGAATGTCGAGATAAAGGCAGGCAAGAACTTTCGCCCTTCTTGAATTGTATCATTGATCCAATTTTTAGTTTCTTGCTCTCGAGCTAATAGCTCTTCCAGATTGCTCCCACTATTTTGTGGAAGGGCTGCCTGATGCAACTATTGGATAGGTTGACATACACCATGATAGCTATCTCTCCAATACTTATTTTCGTTTTCCAACTCCACAATCCTTTCGTTTTCCTTTCTCAACCTTTCTTTGATTGAAGCTATGCCTTCCTGAACCTCCAAACACTCCATGTCATCTGTGATTCTTCCCATGTCATGATCTACTATCTCATAATCCTGGGCCACAATCTTGTCTACTGCCTTGCTAACCTTTGGCACCGCAATCTGAACCTTTCGGTGACCATCCTCATTATTCCTAATTACCTTTGCCACTGTTCCTGCAATTTGTTTTTGTCTGACATCATCTTCCTTTTCCACTAACCCTTGAATTTCCTCAACTGTCTGGATGGCCACAACCTTGCCCCTTGGCATAAGCATCTGTCTCAACCATAGTGGTGCAATGTATCTCCCCAAATCTCGATTCGGTTCGACTAGCACAGCATCACCAACGGCCTTGGACACTTGGCTTCCTTCCTCAACTGATAGAGCCTCCATGTCAACAGGCTTATCTCCTTCATCACTAATTGTCATATCCTCCTCAACTTGGTTCTCCGAGAGAGGAGAGTACCCTGTAATGTTACTATAACCACTTGATTCTGAACCAGAGCTCACCTCTATCGCTGCCCTTTGCTCACTTGTACCAACCTCTTGGCTCCTAGCCTCAACTATGCTCTCTCTTGATGACACTTTACTCTGTTTCTTTGCCGGAGGCTCTTGATGTTCTTTATCTTTCTCAACCTCCAAACTCCTCTTCTTGCTCTTAATTGCTTGCTGCTGGCTACTCCCCTCACCTTGCTGTCCGACTAACTCCGTTGGAATCTCCTCTTTTGGCTTCATCTTCTCATAGGTAAGGTGTACCCTCCGACTTTGTAATTGCCTAAACTTCCTATTGTACCACCACTCAGTGTGTAGCTCAACTGTTCTTGTTACTGCATCTAAGGAAAGATCCCGAGGGTCATCCCAATCCACTGGACACAACTCTGTTCCCTCTACTATATTGTAATCTTCCCTTCGCACATCTTTATCCTCTTCCAGCTGATCCGGAATATCAAGATTTCTCCATTTGATGGCCCTCATCATGCCCACTGATAACCTTGAGAAAGCCAACTTCCTCACATGAAAGTCATCCTATGCATTTAGCAACTTTTTCAACTCTTGGAAAATCAATGGTTCTAGCAAAGGATTAACTGGCCTCTGCCGCTGTCTGAATGGCTTGCTTCCTTCCTTCAGTGGAATTGTATGTGTGATGATGGAAGGATCGTACGTTTTGAAATCTTCATATCCCCAAGCAATCACATCTGGGAATTCTCTCATCAAACCAAGTATATTAGCTCTCTCCTTAGGTGTACAAGCTTTCCCAATGTGTACTATTTTGGGACTATCCTCTATTCCCAGATTTACCTTTTTGCACTCATCACCCCCTGTGGGTTGATATGGCACTTTGTTGAATTGGTCCATGTCAAATATTCTTTCTAATTCAATCATTCCCTTTGGAAGGGTGTTTGTCTTTAAGTTAATAATTTCTTCTGGATTGATCTCCACTTCTTCATCTACTTCTCCGTTAATGATTTGTGTTGTGAAAAGGTCTGAATTGGTCAAGAACTTGAGGATATGTATGTCATCTTCAAACACTTGAAAGTTCTTGACATTATCTGGTACAGATGGGACCGATGCCAACTCAACTTTAAATTTCTTCAAACCTTCCAACTTGATTGGTGCTAGCGAGCTTGCAGCCTGCACAAGGGCATTAGCTACCTGGTTACTTGCTCTATAGCTAAACTTGATATTGAAGGCATCAAAGTCTTTTATCAGATCCCATACTCTATTCCTGTACCTTTTCAGTCTCTTGTCATGGCAAGCAAACTTCTGCTTCACTTGCTCAGTTACCAAATATGAATCTCCAAGCACATGGAGTATCTTAGCACCTTTCTTTATAGCACACAACAAGCCTAGAATCAAAGCTTCATACTCCGCCATGTTGTTGGTGCATGGAAATTGTAATCTATGTGTTGCCAAATATGTTGCCCATGTCGGGCTGACTAACTCAAATCTGGCTCCAGCTCCCTGCTTAGTCTTAGAACCAGCGAACCTCAGTGTCCATACTCCATCACTTTCCAAATGACCCTTTTGGGAATCCTTGGACTTGTCTGATTCATCATTCCTCCTCACTTCGATATTGGGTGGTGCAATTTGATTCTTAGTTTCACCCATCATGCTAGTTTCTGCTTCATTAGCTTGTGGAACCTGTACTTTTTGTTTGCCATGTTGATCATCTTGTTTCAGCGCCCCTGGGATTCTCTTCTCTACCTACTCCAATGCAACCTTGCACAAGGAGCAAGATAATTCCGAATGGAAGGCGTTGTGAATTCTGCACCAGATGGGCAATAATAAGTCTCTCACTGATGTTCTGTTACCCAACTTTATACCTTGTTGTACAACTCTAATCACAAAGTTTCTAAAATTTTCGAACATGCCTTCACCTTCGTCGGATGAAGTGTCGGGATCAGACTCAATTAGCATTTCCGTGGATTCTTTTGCTTCGCTTATGACATTTAGTGTCAACACTTTTGCTTTCCTAGGCCTATAGACGCCCATGCTTGTCTCTGCAAACAATACTTCATTTGGTTCCCCATTTTCAGTAACTATCAATCTCAACCTTGGGGTGCTATCAATTTTGATTTGGTTGGCGAGTCCTCTCCATGGGAGCCACATGTGAGAAAAGTCAGTTGCCATGTATCCATTCAACCTTCTAGACCAATCCCTACCTAGAATCAAACCATAGGAATCGGCCACATCCACCACTGAAATATCTACCATGTGTTCCATCCTTGGATTAGATGCCAACTGCATGTGTATGTTATGTAGCTCACCTACCACTGGGACCTCCGTCTTGTTCAGTTGAGTAACCTTCTTGTTTGATCCCAAAGGTGTGATTCCCAACCTTCTACAGATAGCCAAAGGCATAACATTACTCGAAGCTCCTGAATCTATCAAACAGTTATGAAGAAGCTTCCCAAATATCCTTACTGAGAGCAAGAATGGGGCTGGTTCATCTTTCCCCTGATAAAATACTACTGGTTTCTTGTGTACTTGCTTAGGCTTTGTCCCGAATCTGTTGGTTGGACTGCCTCCTCTACTTTCACTGCTTCTTTATTCTTTACCAGATCTTGACAACCTTGAGTCTGTTGTGCCACTGGCATTGATCCTTGAGCCACATAAACTTGTTGAGGCTCTGGTTGTCTGTTGAAATTACTGATGTCACCATATGCAACCTCTTGTGTAGAGTTCTCCATCTCACCATATGAAATTCCTTGAGATGAATTTGCTGTGTTCCCACATGGAACGTCTTAGATCACATGTACTGAGTTAGGAGGAGGTCTCTCTGCTGTAGGAGTTGCTTGAGTAGGTGTTGTTGCACCCTGAGTGTGAGACCCTTGTGACTTGTCCTTCAAACTATTAAGGAATGTATCCCTAATTTCCATTACCTTCAACAATTTGAACAAAGGGAGACTAATTTTGATCTTCTTCATCTCCTCTGTCACACTCTGTCCTAGTCTTTTCAACTCATCATTATTCATTGAATTGTTTACTGTCCTTTGTTTGCTTCTTGTGTTGTCACGACACTTTGTAACCCTTGAAGACCTTGATTACGTTGTTGTGTGCTCTGTTGAGAACTTTGTTGTCCATTACCATGGTTGTGGTTACCTTGTTTGTATTCAGGTGCATCCCTTGGAGGATTTGGTACATTACTTGCATTGGGATGTGGAGGCGTATTGTAATTATTCAGAGGTATGGAGGATGTGAAAGGTCCATCATTCCTCTTACTGTTATTGTTCCTCTGGTAAAACCTCGCATTGCTAGCTGGCTGTTGAAATGTCTGGTTCCCACCTGTTCTTTGAACTAGGACGGAGTCACCCAATGGTGGGAATAAAAAATCTGAACCATTGCTATACCCATTTTGATCTATTACTTCACTAATTGGTCCATTGGCTGACTCCGGAGGGAATCTCCCTTGATGTTCCTCATACGCCTCAAATTCTAGTGGAAATGAAACCTCTTCAAAAGTCAAGCATTGAGCATAACTTGGGGATGGGACAATTTCATACTCTGTGACCTTAACATCTTCTTGATTCATCGACTCATCCACTACTTTCTGAAACAGGTTAGATGCCCTCTTGAACTCAGCACATCCTAACTCCGAATGTTGATCAGTCTCATGGAATTGGCAATATTGAGACAAGGCAGACTCAGCTAGAAATATTCTCTCCATTGGCCTACTATCTGTTGGAGCTTGATGCTCAGGATTAAATTGGAAAAAATTGAAAATCTAATTTTTCAAATTTTACTATGTTTTAGTAAACTGCATTTTTGAGGGTCTTCGGTGCATTTTTGGGCTTGGATGAAAGGTGCATTTCTGAAATTTGACTCTAGCTCTTTTGAATACCTTTCCAACGCATCAAATGGTTCGCAAATCGGAGCTAGGACTAGAAAGTTATGCCTTCTCCAAGTAGACCTAATTTTTATATATAGTTTTTTGGTAATTTTTGATAGTTTGAATAGTTTATTTGTAATAAATATTATGATGGCTCTTCATTTCATTTCCAAGGGATTTTGATGACCCTTGGGATCCATCAGACTTGTATAAACTCAAATATTCGAATAGAATGGATCAATTTTTTTGGTTTGCAATTTGGTTCTCAATTTTCGTATTGAATTCTACAATACTGTAGGTATCACACCAATTATTGTAATTTGGTTTCATAAATCAGATCAGTGGTATCAGAGCGGGAACGCTTCTTTATGCCAATTTACAAAAGGTCTTTCTATTAGAGATTAGGATTGGATACACAAGATTTGTCAAAATACCCACCTTTGAGACGCACACGATCGAAGATGTCAGATGATGATGTTAAGAAGTTGGTTGAGGAAGCTTTAAATAAGCAACGAGAGGAGATGATGAGTCAATTTTCACGCCTCCTAAAGAATCAATGACCCTCTGAATCAAAAACATCATTTCGTGGAAATACCCCTTTCAAAGTGCAGGTCAATTTCAACATCCCAAACTTTGAAGGAAAGGTCGATTCTAAAGCTGTTGATAACTGGTTATCAAAGTTGGATAGATACTTTTTTGTAAATAATTTCTCAGATGCAGAAAAGATAACATTTTCTCTCCTCAAAGCTGAAACCCATGTGAAATTAGCATGGGAAACCAAAGTCGCAAATAAAGAACGAGAATCATTTGCTGAAGATGGTTTTGAAATCTCTCTTGATAAGAAGCCAACATGGGGAGAATTTGTGGAATACATAAAAGAAGCTTACCTTCCGGAGGATGTATATGAACAAAAATACATAGAGTGGCAGATTCCTCGACAAAAGAGGGACCAGTCTGTTCAAGATTACACCAATACATTCCATTCACTTTCAACAAAACTCAGTATTGAGGATTCAGAGAAGCATCGAATTTTGAAATATCGGAGTGGACTTCACAGGTATATTCAAACAAAGATGGAATTTTTGAATATTGAGACATTGGCAACTGCCTATAAATATGCTACAAAAATTGAAGATAAATTTAAGCAGAAAGGGAAGAGGGACTACTTTGCAAACAACAAGCCAAGGGTTGAAGGTGGCAATAAATTTGTAGGAAAACAGGTGACCAAGGAACCTCATTCAAATTCATCCAAGAACACATGGTGGTCTACTAAAAAGACACAGACAGATAAAGGCATGTGGTGTGAGATGCATAAGTCCCCAACCCATAACACAAAGGATTGTCGAAGTATTAAAAATTTGATGACAGAGATATGAGGAGAGGAAGCTGAACCTGAATCGTCACCAGTAAATAATTCTGAGAAAGAGGAGAATGATTCCATCATAGAAGCAAACCCATATGCCGTAGTTGGAATTGCTAAAGTATTGCCCCGTGAAGATGAAGAGAGACTTTTTCATTCACAGATGTGGGTTGATGGAAAGCCTTTGCATTTTATTGTTGACAGTGGGAGTCAAAAGAATTTGATCTCCAGGGAGACAGTCAAAAGATTAAATCTGAAAGTGACAAGACACCCACAACCATACTCTATGGGATGGGTAAATGAGGGACAAGATATTCAAGTAAATCAACAGTGTCGTTTGCCATATTCAATCAAACCTTTCAAGGATGAAGTGATATGTGATGTAGCACCATTGGATGTATGTGATGTATTGCTAGGGCAACCATACATGTATTAGAGGCATGGGGTGTATGAGTCCAGGCCACGCAGTGTTACAATCAAGCTTGGTGGGAAGAGGTATCGAATACCAGAGGTATGTCCAACACAAACTGCTTCTTTAATTAGTGCTAAACAATGTAAACGCTTGATTGCTCAAACTGGAGCTTTTGTTCTACTCATGATTCGCCTTGAACAAACAAAGTCAGTTGTTCTTAATACACTTGCTAAGGTAACAAAAAATCAACAAAATCAGATGGATAAAATTTTGAAAGAATATCAGTGTGTTTAAACCACCAGTGGGAGTACCAATACATTGTCAAGTGAAGCACTCTATTGATTTAATCCCAGGCACACCGCTACCACATGAGCCAATATATAGGAGGTCAGTTTTGGAAAATGATGAGATTAAGAGACAAATTCATGAGTTGATTCAGAAAGGACACATTCGTCCAAGTGCTTCACCTTGTGGAAGTCCAATTGTCCTTGCTAAAAAGAAAGATGGGATATGGAGACTTTGTATTGATTGTAGAGCATTAAACAAAATCTCTGTTAAAAATTAGATATCCAATCCCTCGAATTGATGATTTGTTGGACCAACTTAGGGGGGCTAATTTCTTTACAAAAATTGACTTGAAGTCTGGATACCACCAAGTACCAATTGATCCAGCAGATGTGTGGAAGACTGCATTTAAATCTAAGGAAGGTTTGTTTGAATGGTTGGTCATGCCTTTTGGCCTAACAAATGCCCTAGCCACATATGAGATTGATGAATGATGTGCTTAGACCATTCATTGATTCTTTTGTGGTTGTTTATTTGGATGACATACTCATCTTTAGTAGAACTTGGTCTGAGCATTTGCAGCATGTTGAACAAGTTCTTTCAACTCTGCAAAAACACAAACTTTATCCCAACATTGAGAAGTGATCTTTGGGTATGCAGAGTATTCAATACTTAGGGTATATCATTGATACTGAGGTTGTTCATGTTGATTCAACAAAGATTCAAATAATCCGAGATTGGCCATCCCCTAAAAATTTCACAGAGCTTCGCAGCTTCTTGGGCTTAGCCAACTTCTATTGCAGATTTGTGTTTGGTTTCTCACACATATCATGGCCTCTTAATCAATCACTGAGGGGTGGAGCACAAGCAAAATTTCAGTGGACAGAGGCTAAGCAACAAGCATTTGAGGAGTTAAAGAAAAGACTATGTTCAGCACCAGTATTGGTCCTTCCAAATCTACACCAAGCATTTGAGATTATGCTCTTGGTGCGGTACTCATGCAACATGGGCATCTTGTTGCCTATCACAGTAAAACTTTTTTTGATACAGTACGTAGGTACCCCACCTATGATAAGGAGTTGTATGCCATTGTTCAGGCCTGCAAACAATGGAAACACTATATACTGGGAAAGGAAACTGTTATACATACAGACCATAAACCACTTCAATTCTTACAAACATAAGGGAAGCTGCAGAATGACAGACATCAATGGTGGTCAGCCTATCTACAACAATTTCACCTCAACATTCGTCATAAAAAAGGAAGCAGTAACAAGGTGGTAGATTGTTTGAGTAGGCCTCCAATTGCAGGTTTGACAATAGTGTTAGATTCATGTGGTCATCAATCATCAACTTGGGAACAACTATATGGTATTGACCCTGATTTTGCTAACATCTATGGTAATTTGGTAGAAGGAAAGTCTGTCCCTAATTTTCACTTGCAGGATGGGTTGCTTTGCCATAACCGTCACATATGTGTACCCACTGAGGAACGGAAGAAAATGATATGGGAAGCTCACTACAGTCGTGTTGCAGGACATTTTGGTATTGGTAAGACTACTGCTATCCTTCAAAAGTATTTCTATTGGCCAAAAATGAAGCAGGATATCATTTCACATATACAAGCTTGTGCAGGCTGTGCAATTGCAAAGTCAGAAAACCGTAAGTTGGGTCTATACTTACCATTACCTATTCCTAATAAGCCATGGCAATTTGTTTCAATGGATTTTATGTCTGGACTTCCAACTACCAGGCGTGGGCATGATTGTGTATATGTTGTGGTAGATAGGTTTTCTAAATTGTCTATCATGGTGGCATTTAAAAAGATGATTTTTGCAGAAGATACCGCCAAGCTATTTTTTGAACATGTTTGGGTTCATTTTGGTTTGCCAAAAACCATTATTTCTGATAGGGATAGCAGGTTCATCAGCAAATTTTGGTCTGCACTATGGGCTAAAATGGACACCAAATTGACAAAGTCCACAGCATTCCATCCCCAAACAGATGGGCAGACAGAAGTGGTGAATCGAATGATTATTCATATTTTAGAGATGTATCATTCCAAACATCCTCACACATGGGATGAAAGCTTACCCTATGTGCAACACAGCTACAGCCGTGCACTCCATAGTACTACAGGGCACAGTCCATTTGAGGTTTCTCTTGGGTACCAACCATTGGCACCTATGGATGTAGCAATACCATCTCTACAATCTAATAGTCCATTGAATGGTGACAAGGAGGTAGATAAAGTAGAAAAATTCATTGATAACATTAGACACCTCCAACAGCAAGTTTAGGAGATCTTGGAGCAGAGTAATCAGAAGTATAAGGAAAGACATGACAAACATAGAACTCCTCATAAGTTTCAGATTGGCAACAAGGTATGGTTACATCTTCAGAAAGAGCACCTCCATGGACCAAATAGGAAGCTTCGTCCTCTTCGTTATGGTCCATATACTATTGTGAAACAAGTTGGTGAGAATGCTTTTGAACTTAATTTGCCATCATTTTTGGGATTGCATCCAGTTTTCAATGTAGAATTGTTGAGACCCTATTTTCCTCCTTTGTTGGATATTTCCCAAGCTATTGAATACATTCAAGCTGCAGAGTTAAATCCATCTACTACTGTTCTAGTCCAGTGTGACCATGTTACTGAAGTCATTTTAAAGACTTTGAGAAATTAGAACATTCCTTTGTATTGGGTGGTTCGAGCTGACCAGCATTCTCATCAAAGCAAGTGGTTTACTAAGGAACAAATTGAAGAACAATTTCCTCATATGTTGCAGTAGATTAGTGCAATGGGGCCCATTGCCTCTCAAGGGGGGAGGAATGCTCAGGATTAAATTGGAAAAAACTGAAAATCTAATTTTTCAAATTTTACTATGTTTTAGTAAATTGCATTTTTGAGGGTCTTCGGTGCATTTCTGGGCTTGGATGATGCGCAGAAATGCACCTAAAGTATTCAAAAGAGCTAGAGTCAAATTTCAGAAATGCACCTGAAAGGTGCATTTTTGAAATTTGACTCTAGCTCTTTTGAATACCTTTCCAACGCATCAAATGGTTCGCAAATTGGAGCTAGGACTAGAAAGTTATGCCTTCTCCAAGTAGACCTAATTTTTATATATAGTTTTTTGATAATTTTTGATAGTTTGAATAGTTTATTTGTAATAAATATTTTGATGGCTCTTCATTTCATTTCCAAGGGATTTTGATGACCCTTGGGATCCATCAGACTTGTATAAACTCAAATATTCGAATAGAATGGATCAGTTTTTTTGGTTTGCAATTTGGTTCTCAATTTTCGTATTGAATTCTACAATACTGTAGGTATCACACTAGGTATTGTAATCTGGTTTCATAAATCAGATCACTTGATTATCAAGTGGTGACATCACATTTCCATTGTTTGGGCCTGTGTTCCATGTCCTCTTTTGAATAGGTTGATTGTTGTATCCTTGATCTTGTGACTGGTTACCACCTTGATGATTGTTATTTTGATTGTTCCTCGGATAACCACCACCTTGGTTGTTTCTTTGATAATCACTGTCCTGATAGTTCCTTTGGTATCCACCCTCGTAATTATTCCTTTGATACCCTCCTTGATAATTTCCACTCTGATAATTATTTCCTTGAGGACCTCCTTGATTGTTCCTCTGAGCGGCTTGGAGTTGATTGTTTTGATTTCTCAAATAAGTGACCTCCGTGGACAGCTTCTCGACTTGCTTGATCAATTCCTTTATTTCATCCTTCTCCTCTTGTGTTCTAGTTGATGAATTTGCACCTTGCAGATAGACTAGCATTGGTGGTGGTGCTTGAGACAATGGAGGTCCTGGATGTACCACAAGCTGATTTGTAGGCGCCTGGTATGTAAGTTATGGAACTGGATTGTTCGGATATCGAACACTCGGAGGTTCCAATCCTTGTTGGCCTAGCTGCTTCCCTATTTCAATTGCTTTAGCATAAGCTTCATTCAATGTTGTAGGGGAGGGGTTCGCCATTCTTGTAAACATAGATGTTTGATTGTCTAAGGCATTGTAGTATGCTTCCAGAGCACCCGCCTCTTGGATTGTGTAAGGGGCTTGCAATCTTGTGTAAGCTTTTTGGAAACGATTATCGAAGGAACTTAACGATTCTTTATCTTGTCTTCTGATGTCCACAAATAGCCTATTCAACTCCAATGGTGTGGTGGGCATGCCAAATTTTCCTATAAAAGCATCTCTGAGCTGAATCCATCCTATTATAGATGACACTGGCAAATTGACAAACCAATAATAGGGGTCTTTCGCCAATGAGTAAGGGAAAAGCCTGCATGCTACATCCTCATGTTGAATCCTTCTGTTGCACAATGCATCTTCAAATACTTTGATATGCTCCTCAGCTGTGCGGTTGGGGTCATTGACGAAGAACTTGGAGCAAAATCCTGATGGATTCTTTGGTAAGTCATGATACTGTTGAAACGAGATGGGTGAGGCGTTGTTTTGGATCCATGGAGGTTGTTGTGCCATTGTCGCTTGACTGGCTTGAGCCTGAGCTGGCTGACCTACTGGGATTTTTATGTTTGAAACCTTTGGAACTTCAACCGGACTACTCGAGGAGTTTTCCAAACTTGCAGTATTGGCTACCCAATGATTCCTTCCTTTCTTGTGAAATTGCAACTCAACTAGGTCTTCCTCTTAGTGTGGTGTAGACCTTAGTAACCTTTGCATTCTATCTAATTGTAGTTTCTCAAACCTTTCGGGAGAGAAAGATCCAATTCTTCTATGCAACTTGATTATAGTTTAGTCCGATTGACCGTCCCAAGCTGAATTTTCCTCAAGGGTGGCCTGAGCTAGTCTATGGGCTTCTCTTTCCCTTTGAATCCTTTCTAGTTGTTCTCTTTCCCATCTTCGTCGAATCTCTATTTCAATCCTTCGTTGCTCTCTTTGGAATGCAATGCCAACTTGCTCCTCTTGGTCTAAGATAATTCTAGCAAATTGGTAATGTGTATTGTCTTCTTTATTATTCCAAATGAACTCCCCCAAATCAGAAATGATGTCTCCTTGTGTCCAGCTGATATCTAGTCCTGGTTGTGCAACTGGGAAATGAGCATAAGAAGGCAGTACCATTTTAATTCATCTCTTTAATTTCGCCTTCACCACTATACTGGGATAACCTTCATGCTTTCCTTTCTCTTTCAAGTTTCCTTTCTAGCTCTCTTTGGCGTTCTAATTTTTTCTGAATTTCTCTGTCAATTCTTTGAGCTTTTTCTTCTTCTAACACAAAGCTTACTCGCATATATTTAGGTGCACTTCTCTTAACTCTCTAGGCGAGTGAGTTCAATCCTAAGATGATGTCTTCTTGGTCGTCTCCAAATCCGAGGTTAGGTTGTAAGCCTGGTATGATGTCTCTATGCGGAAGCACCATCTTTCATTATAGTTGAATGCCAACAACTCCTCAAAGAAACACTATCAGCCCTCCTAGCATCAAATAATGTTGATGTCAGTTTTGTACCACTACATAACATATAGCAATTGAATACTTGATATAGAATACCAAACACTCAACCCTCTCTTGAAAAGTAAATACTCATGAAGAACATGAGAAAACTCCAACGTTCCTTACACTTGTGGATACTAACTCAATTATATTAATGTGATTTGTTGGTTAATCACATAGGCGGGCTTACGTTGTTCTTTCAAAGATAACTTGGTGGTATTTCACTTTGTTTCTTTGCCGGAGGCTCCTGATGTTCTTTGTCTTTCTCAACCTCCAAACTCCTCTTCTTGCTCTTAACTGCTTGCTGTTGGCTACTCCCCCCACCTTGCTGTCCGACTGACTCCGCTGGAATCTCCTCTTCTGGCTTCATCTTCTCATAGGTAAGGTGTACCCTCCGACTTTGTAATTGCCTAAACTTCCTATTGTACCACCACTCAGTGTGTAGCTCAACTGTTCTTGTTACTGCATCTAAGGAAAGATCTTGAGGGTCATCCCAATCCATTGGACGCAACTCTGTTCCCTCTTCTGTATTGTAATCTTCCTTTAGCACATCTTCATCCTCTTCCAGCTGATCCGGAATATCAAGACTTATCCATTTGATGGCCCTCATCATGCCCACTGATAACCTTGAGAAAGCCAACTTCCTCACATGAAAGTCATCCTGTGCATTGGCCCAAAAATCCTCCAAAGTAGGAATATGCTTGAATGGATCCCCATGAGATGCCTTGATTAGACCATTAAGATAGAATCCTTGCCTTGCCCTATACCATCCTAGATGATATTGTTCTAACTCTTTCTCCGCAGCTGCAAAGGCGATAGGATTGGGACAACTATCATTGCCTATCATGAGTGAGAAGGTAACCCCTGTCTCACCTTTGAGCTTCATCATTTTGTCATATTGCTCAAGTTGCCTAGCCAACTCCATCAAAACTATCCTATCGGGCGGGTACCTTGGAAGCCTCTTGGGACAAGCCGTGCATCCAACCACTCTGATATAAGTGAATTGCGGAAATTGGATAAACCAACTCTCAAACTTCCTGACTTTTGTCTCTGCTTCCGATGAGAGCCTCTTTGCGGGTGTCCCTTGTAATACCCTTACTGTCCTTATGGAAAAGGCATCATAAAATATCTTGTAGTCCTTGGTGTTGTGCAAATGAAGTTGTGGATAGCACTCATGCACCAAGCATTGTCCGGGCCCATTGCCAATCACCCCTCTAGCCTTAAGTCCAAGATGTTCATACAGTCTTGCAATTAAATAGAAAAGGTAGGACCCCATATAGAATTGTTTCTGATTTTGCACTGTCTTAAGTTGCAACTTTAAATTTTCACTTATAATTCTAGCTCAATCAAACTTTCTTTTTCCATTTTCAATTCCTTCAATAAAATAGTACATCCAAGTTTCAAACTGCATACCTTGAGCGGAGCCCATGACTTGGTTGAGAAGCACAATAAGATCGCCATAGTCTGATTTGAAATCTGACTTGGTGAGCCTCGATGACTTGGTGACTCCCTTCTTGCCTTTGTGTAACCAATTCTGCTTTAGTAGAGCGAGGTAGGCATCCTGACTGTCTTGAAAGAACCTGGCGGCTTGATCCATCAACATTACTATCATGCCCTTCTGTTGGGGTATATTGAACACTTCCTCTATCACCTGCCCGCTGATGTTAGCCAACACCCTCTCTCCTTCATCAAAGATGATGGACTTAGTCACAATATCTAGCCGAGATGCACACTCCATCACCAACTCTGGACAAGGCAAGGTAGGAGGGAAGGCGGCAGCTTGCACAATTCCACACTTGTAGATCTTCTTTGGCATAGAGGACTGGCCTCCTTTCAACCTATCTCTCAACTGTATCATGTCCACTGTACCGATGTTGGTGTCACCGACTCGCTTCAATTTTGAGAAGAAGGTGGTCTTGGGCATCATGTCTTCCCTGTCTTTTTTGGTATTCATTCCCTTTAGGTTCTTGCTTGCACTAGCATCTGCCATCCTAGCCCCTTCTTTCTACAGTGAGGTGGGACTACACTTATCTCTGCCCCTCCAATCTTAGGGATGGACTAGCATATTTCTGCCTCTCCAATGCCTATCACACTACACTTATCTCTGCCTCTCCGTCTAGGGATGGGACTGCCACTTATTTTTGCCTCGTCGAAAACTTATGAGATGGACTACACTTATATCTCCCAACTTCGTTCCTAGGGGTGGGATTACCACTTATATCTCCTTTCTCCAAATCCTAAACGGAAACTACACTTATATCTCCCAACTTCAAGCCCTAGATGAGATGATGAGGTGATGGATGGATGATGCAAGCAAGAAATGGAGGGAAGAACCAAGCAAGAACAAGGAAGAATTCTACTTTATCAACCAACCTTTACTCAAAATCGAAAAATCTTCCTTTACAACCAACAAACTTTATCCAAAGAAGAAAAGAAATACTTCAAATTTTGCTAACAAGATCAGATTTGAAGCCCCTACCAATGATTTTTGCAAGTCTATCCTTCCAACAGCAGTCTTCTCTAAAAAAAAACAGCTCCAAGATAGCAACTAGGGCACAAAATTGCAGCGTCCCTCTAACAAATAGTAGCCTGCCCAAAATTTTTGCAAGTGCCTAACATGCAGCCTCCTTAAAAAGAAAAATCGGAGGTCTGGCCCTCTTCTAATTCGCAGCACCCTCAATAAATTCGCTGCCTTCCTTCCAGATTTTGCAACTCTTCCTTTAGCAAATTCGCTGCCTCCTTGAACAATTTCGCTCTTGCTGCTCGTCAAATTTGCTGCCAAGAGAAATGAGAAATGATGAGTGAAATGAGGAGGGGACAGCCTTCATTATATACCAATGTTTTTTCCTCAAAAAAGCGAGGCCGACTTTGTAGGAGGGAAAAAAAAATAAATTTTTTTGCCAAATTAAACATGAATTAAATGAAATAAAATGCACATCTCTAGGGGATTTAATTTTAATTTAAAATTGGGCCAGCCCAGTGCAAAATAATGGGTTTAAATTAGCCAAATCTGAAATTAGCATAGGCCCTAAAATTGAAATTTTGAAAAAAGGTCTTTTAGGCCTCCAATATAGCTTTAAACCTTCCCCATTGTGGACCCAATAACTTGCCTTGAATTTCACACCTCTTAGGCCTTAAAATACATTGAATTTAACACACAAAGGGGTCCAAATAAAATTTCTAAATTACAAACACTCAGCCCAAAAATATGATTTTATTGCATTTAATCATGACAATCAAAATTAATTTTTATTATTTTGCAACCCAAAAAATCATTTTGCAATTTAATTTCCATTTGGCATTTTAATCTTTTTTAATTTTTGCAATTCATTATCTCTAATTGGCAATTAAATTCAAATTTCATTTAATTTCCATTTTGACGACTAGAAATCCACAAGATTTTCCCCAAAAAATCCAATTTCACAATTAAATTTCGAAAACGTTCAAGTTTTTCAATTCCATCAATTTTCAAAAATTCATCTAAGTCCAAAATTTGCAATTTTATCCTGCCAGATATTAAAATAAAATTTTCTCATCGAATTTCATTTGGCCTGGAGACAAAATCAACTATTTAAGAAAATCCATATTTCGCACAAGGTGAAAACAAGCTATACCCTCCCAGGCGCCTCAAAACATCGAAGGTGTAAAATTTTCATTCCAAAATCTTCGGATCGCCCAAAAATTTGCTAAGGCATCCAATTACCCAGATCAGGGAAAATTGTCGAGGCCTACCAAAAAAAAGGGGGTCCACAAATTCTTTGGGGCGATGGTGTGAAAACCTCACAACAAATAACAGCACTGCAAATTGGCGCACTAGAATAATTAATAGTAGACCTCTCATGGCTATATTCCTCCTAGAGACCAACCACAAGCTGAAAATGAACCTACATAAAATGATTTGCAAGATCAGTTCATGCAAGACTGGAGGGTTGTAGGTCCATATTTTGAAGCTGAGATATCTTTAAGAGATTATATGGGCCTTTGATTGATTTATAGACCTCATAGAGGTGGAAGACCATATGATAATGACTTGCAAAAAAAGGTTGGCGAACCGATCCTCTTCTACTATGATGGGTCTGGCAAGACAATGACAAGAACATAGGTTCTAAAAGTATATACCTATTTCTAGCTTAACCCCATGCTAGAAGATGAGGACATTAAATATGCTGCTATTCATCTAGTTTTTATTGCTCATGATTGGTGGCACCATGGAATGGTCACAATGGAACATGATCAAAGTACCTCTTATGAAAAGTTCACTAAGAGACTTCTTGACAAATTTGACCCAAAACAAGAAGCTGGCTTAGTTGAAACAGTGGTGTTCAGTGGACACTTACATTGCTGATTTTCAGAGATTATCAATATTGGCCATTGATATAACAGAGAGGAGGTTGATAGTGCTATTTATGGATGGATTAGTAGACCCTTCAAGAGGATGGATAAAAGCTCTTAGTCCCAACTCTCTACAGGTAGCCATTAAGAAGGCTAAAGACATGGATTCAACAATTGCCAAGAATAAACTTCAGTCCAAAGGATCTACATTACAAAAGGATAAGGGTAAAAAGCCTTTTCACCATGAATGGTCTAAGAAAGACAAACTAGATGATTATGTTTGTAATGAGTTGCGTAGAAAGAAATTAAGCTTCAATGGCAAGGAACCTTGGGAACCAAGTCACACAAGTCTAGGAAAAGGCAAGGTGCTCTATGTTGAGGTGGTATGTGATAATGAGGAGGAAAACATAGAACACATATAGGGCAACAAGCATAGTGATTCAAATGTTGAGTAGTTGAGAAATGAGGAACAATCATACAAGGGGATGGAAGGTGGTACTCTTGCCATTCTATCTGGTACATCTAGATTCTATTCTTTCAAAGTGCATGGAGTCATATTGGGCAACAAGTGACAATGTTAAATTGAAAGCAGGGCTACTTACAATTTCATAGACTTTGCTTTAGTTGCTAGAAGGGGCATTTCGATTGAGGATTTTGAGGGATTCAATGTTATGGTCATAGATGGATTCCATACTGCATTATTTTAGCGGGTACCTTAGTTGAGTATTACATTAGATAATTATAGTGTGATTGATTATTTTTGTGTGGTAGACTTATGGGATACCATTGCTAGTTTGGGCATACAATGGTTACATATCCTCAAAGTATTCTTGGGATTTTCAAACAATGGAGTTCAAATTCAACATTGATGGCAAGAAGGTAGTTTTGAGGGGTATGCTCAATGGTGTCCCTAGGATCGATTTAGCAAGAATGGAAACCATTTTTCAGTCATGGAGATGTAGCATGGGCAACCCGATGTTTGATATCTCCTAAGGCTTCAAATGGAAACCCTAAGCATTATCACATAGACATTCCAACAGTGTTGGAAAGGCATGGGTTGGTTTTCAGTGAGATTCTTCCATTGAGACTTAAGCACATGATTAAGTTGGAGGAAGGCTCTAAGTTTGTTATTGCTACTACTTATAGGCATTCTAAGTAGTTCAAGGATGAGATCAAAAAAGCTATTAAGGAGTTGTTCGACATGGGGCACATTAGAGCTAGCTTGGTTCTTGTTGCTTCTTCTATTGTCTCGGTGAAGGACGAGACCATGAGGATATGCATTGATTACCATGCCTAAAGAAGAAGGCAAAACAAATACTCTATTCCTAGGATTGATGCAATTTAGCTAAGTTGCATGGTGCAGTTTATTTTCGAAGATTGATCTTAGATGTAGGTATAACCAAATTAGAGTAAGAGAACAAGACATTTACAAGACAACTTTCAGGTGTCATTATAGGCACACTGAGTTTCTGGTCATGCCCTTTGGGTTGATCAATGCGCCCACTACTTCCTAATATTGCTTGAATTACATCTTTAACAAATAGTTGCGGAAAATCTTGCTAGTGTTCTTCAAAGACATACTCATTTTAAGTAAGACCTTAGAGGAGGATTTGAAACATTTGGATGAGATATTAAGTATCATGGAGGTACAATCATTATATATCATATTTGGGCCGCATCATCAATGCTTAGGGAGTTCAGGTGCATTAGGAGAAGATTCGGGCAATCATTGATTAGCCACCTCTAAGAACACTTATAGAGTTGCAGTATGGGGCTTCTTTGGGTTGTGGAATTACTATAGGAGTTTTGTTAAGTGGTTTCACAACTAGGAGCACCACTAATAGATCTCACCAAGAAAGGAGGTTTCAGATGGTTAGACGCTGCTTAGGAGGCATTTGATAACTCAAGGAGGTGATAAGAACTTGTTCAATTTTGGCCTTAACACACTTTACTGAGCCCTTAGTATTGGAATGTGATGCTTTGGGTTAGGGGAGTAGACTAGTGTTGATGCAGTGTAGGTACCAAACTTTACTCAACCCTTCGTATTGGAATGTGATGCTTCGGGCGAGTGGATTAGAGTATTGTTGATGCAAAATAGGCACCCCATTGCATGTGAGAGTCAAAAGCTCAAGGATACACAAAGACTCCATTTCATGTATGATTAGGAGATACTTGCCATCATGCATGTATTGGCAAAGTTCAAACAATACTTAGTAGGTTGGAATGTTTTGGTTAGGACTGATCATAACAACTAGAAATACATTTTGGAGTAGAAGGATCTTAATTACAGGCAACAAAAGCAAGTTAGCAAGATACAAGCTTATGTTTTGACATAATGTATGTCAAGGGAAAAAATGATGTTGTTGTTGATGCCCTCTCCACAATGCCCTCTACGTGTTCTTTATTAGAAATTTCAGCTGATTGGAAGACTCATCTTTTGGTTAGGTACTCCAAAAAAATGTTTGCATGAAAGTTGATGGGTGTTAAGATTCAGAATGGTAGGTGTAAGGTGGTAGATAACATCGTTTACTATACGGATAGAATATATTTGGTCTCTGATTTTAAGGTTAAGCAAAATATATTGAGAGCCATCCACAATATACCTCTAGCAAGACATCTAGGATATTTCAAGACTTATAGGTAGCTTAGAGAGAGGTTCTGTTGGAAGGGTGTCAAAGATGATGTGTTGCATCATATTAGGGAATGCATGACTTGTCAGCAAAACAGGTTAGAAGATACTTTTCCAGCTAGTTTGCTGCAACATTTGCCTATTCCAGGGCAGAAGTGGGAAAACATATCTGTGGATTATCACTGGTCTACCGAGGGTACAGAAAAAAGGATTACATCTTTGTAGTAGTTGATCAATTGACCAGATTTGCTCATTTATTTGTCATCTCATCGGAGTATAAAGGCACCACAAGCAGCAAAATTATTTTTTGAGAGGTGTTTAGACTCCATGGGTTGCTAAGAAGCATTGTCAATGATAGGGATAGAAGATTTCTTAGTGCATTTTTGTAGTTGTAAGCGTCAATTGGTTAATGATTCTATTCCTAATGACGACCATCAGGTCCTTTAAATATGTTGTGTACCACCAAGGAAGGTAGTATGGTGTAGTCAAATGAATTGTAATTCTTGGCTTACCATCTCTAGTCTTCTTCTCTATAATGAATTCATGAGAAAATAAAGATATATTTTTCTCTTGTATTTGGTATGCATTGCCATCTTTATGATTCCATGTATGCAAATTACTAGGCATGGTAGTAAACATTTGGTGCCCTTGCCTTAAAAGAAATCAGGTCAATATTGTGTGATTCATTCCTTGAAATCCTAGTAAAGGCAAGAAGAGGCCAAAAAGTGGTCAAGATGAAGTGATATGGCGATCTTTAATGATTGTAGAACAAAGAGAATGAAGGAGAATATTATGAGAAACATTTCAAGAAAATCTAGTCGGGCAATTCCCAAGTCGGAGCCCTTGTTAAGAAAGAAGTAAAAGCCAAATTCATAGTCAGGAGGAAAGGAAACCATTTGGTGAGGAAGGCACAAATCATATGTGGATCAAGTGAGAGGATAGTGCCTGATACTTACCACTCCCGAATGAAATATATGCTGTCCTTGCTGACCAAGAAGACAACTCGTCTGTATAGTGAACATTGGACTATGAAGAAGGAAATCTTGAATTGACAGACATATTTCACTGCATTGAGAGTCTATCCATTCCAGAGGAACCTTGAATTGGAGGATTTGAACTGAAGACACTCAAATGGAGGGAGCTTAGGAATGAGTTAGAGCTTGAAAGTGCCTGCAGTGTTGGGGACGCTGGAGGTGGACATGTAGAGGATGTGTGTGGGGCCGAGAGTGCAGGGAAAACACTAGAATGTAAATATCGAAACTCAAAGGTTTCTACCTTTTGCTTTGAGTAGATATATGAAATGTATCGAACTCATTCAAAGAGGGAGGACAAACAGGGGATTCTACTTCAGACCCTCGGAGATTCATGACTAGGAGCCCTTGCATTTCGGGACAAATATCTATAAGCGTTATAAAGGAATATATCAAGGAAAGCATTTATACAATTGAAGGTCTTATCAGAACGATACAAAGATATTCAAGCATATCTATCTAATAATATCAGTTTTTATTACATTGTGATCGACATTAAGATCAATGTGATCCTTATTAGATTGATACTAATCTACATCAGTCATTATCCAGATTAGTTGAGATAAACAATTTCCTGTATATTCAGATTTACCTCTGCTTCATCAGAGGTTACTTTGCATAATTATTTGGAATATAAAGTCAATCGTGTATGATCAATGCAACTTCCAGTATATGGTAATCATAGCGTCATTAAGGATCATATGAGAATATTGTATTCTTATTAAGGAGATTCAGATATAGCTGTTCATATACATGATCAATATACCAATATTGGGTTGTTAGAGGAAGAAGTCTTTTGAAATTGGAGATATAAGTAAACAGTCCCAAAATCCTAAAAGATTAATTTAGGGGTCATTACAGAATCTCAATGTTAGGATGCTCTATTAAATCTTGAGAGGATTCATCATCAGTCTCATTAATATCTTTAGATCTCTACTTAGCTCAATTGTATTCTATTATGGAATGTATATCCTGTAGGCCTTAGAAGTTTCACTATAACCAACAAAAATCCCTTTCTTTCCTAATGGTTCTAGTTTGGATCTTTTCTCTTTGGGAATATGAATGTAAACTGGGGAACTGAATATTCTCAAATAACTTAGATCAGGCTTGATTCCAATAAAAGCTTCTTCAGGAGTTATATTATCAAGAGTGGAATGAGGACATCTGTTCTAAATGTAAACAACAGTGTTGGAGGCTTCAGCCCAAAATGAAGTATGAAGATTTTGATCATGCATCATGGCTTTGGCAACTTCTACTATGGTCCTAGTTTTCATTTCCGATACCTCATTTTATTGAGGATTATATGGCAAACTGAACTCCCTCTTAATCCCAGTGGTTTTGCAGATTTTTTTAAAGTTATCAAAGATATATTCTCCCCCATTCTCAGACCTCAGGGTTTTAATTTTATTCCCAGTCATGTTTTCAACTAATGCTTTAAATTCTTTGAATTTTGATAGTACCTGATTTGATTCTTTGAGTTTATGGAAGTAAATCCAAGTTTTCCTAGAGTAATCATCAATAAAAATGACATGATACAAAAATCCCCCTATTGAAGGTACTGCCGTTGGTCCACATAAATCGGTGTGAATGAGTTCTAGTACATTTTTGGATTTGTGTTCACTACAATGAAAAGTCCCTTTGGAGTTCTTACCTAATGCACAACCTTTACAGATTCCATCATGTTCTGGTCTCAACTTAGGTAACCCTGTAACAAGTTTTTCTATGGAAGGTAGGGCATGATAGTGAAGGTGGCCTAACCTTCTATGCCATATTTCATTTGAGGTGGACATATCATGAGTTGGGGCTTGAGTTTGAATGTTACAAAGTTTATAGAAACATCCATCACAAATTCCTATAGTATATGCATTTTTGATATTAGAGTTCTTAGGCCAAATAAGAACTTTCCCATCTAGAAATGTGATTCTATAACCTTTGTCTTCAAGAGATGAGATAGATACCAGATTTCTTTTGATGCTAGGTACATATAGTACTCCAGTCAGTTGTAGAGAGACTCCAGATTGTAGTTGAATTGTGCAGGTTCCAATTCCTTTCACATGGTAGGTGGAGTTATCTTCGATTGTGACTTCTTCACTGGTGTTTTCCTCAAGACTATCTAGTTGTTCTCTAAATCCGGTTATATGTCTGGATGCTCCACTGTCGATGACCCAAGTACTTCTATTTGACATTAATTCACTAGTTAAGGCTGAATAAAAGACTAATCTTTTTGTATCTTTCACTTCGGCTAGTGAAGCTTGATAATTTGGAACTTGGCTTTTGAGTCTTTTCGAACATTTAGCAATGACGTGTCCATATTTGTCACATTTATAACATTGTACTTTGGACATGTCTCTCTTCTTTTTGCATGAGTTTTTATTGTTGTCCTTCCCTCCTTGAAATTTCCTTTCTTCCCTTTCTTGTGTGAATAGATGTTCAATACTTACATTTCTTAACTAGAGTTATTTATCCCGATTCTGAAATTACCCTAACCGGCCATTTACTGATTTTTACCAATAAATCTTATGCAGATTTGAAAACCAATAGAACATGCAAATAACCATTGATCCAATAAAAATAACCAGCATATATATTCATATAACCAACAAATACATTCTCATGAAATAACTCAGAAATATGGTTCTGTATTATACAACATCAATACAATAACCAAGAATTACAATATCCATTCTGAAATATAGCAAAGAACAATAGGACTGGATGATAAGAATCTGTAAAGCATTGGTGAACTTTGATGTGAATCCGCACCGGAGATGAATCGGGTTTCTGTCCAATCTACCAAGAAATACTGAAGGTTTTCGTCTTTAGATTTTAGATTCGATAACTGAAGCTTCTCGAATTCTCAAGGAGAGATAAAATCCATAAACTGAAGCATGAACAATGAGACTCTCAACCTCCTCTTATGGCTGTAGCTATGACTCTTCAGTTTCCCCACTGTGACTTCATATTCCCATTTTGTCTCTTTATAATTTCACTTTAAGTCACTTTTAAATAGAATGACCGTTGAGTTATGAAGTGAAATAATAAATAAAGTGAGGAATCTTCCAGCATTAAAACAGACGCCCAAACGAGCTCGGATGCCGATGTGTGATAGCTCATTGGAAAGCTCTCGGCGAGATGCTCCAAGTCCACTACTGAAAAGCCGAGAATTCTGAACCCTGCTAACTCACTATAAATAGTAAGTACCCTAGAAACCTGCGGAAACTGCTCTGATTGGCCTGAAATTGAAACCACCTAGGCCAATTATCTCTTTGAGCATTGTCACGCCATGGTTAGCCTTTTGAACCAAGGTAAAAAGGCTAACGACACGACACAATATAATGTACCCCAAAAATGGGACATTACAATCATCCCTTCCCGGAGATTGCTTGCCCTCAAGCAATCGGTATTTGCACGCGGAGATCATAATACCTGGATCCCAAACCAACCTTAGGGAAGCTGCTCCACCAACCTGTCGTGTGAAACTGACACAGTCATTATGCTCCGATCTGTGAAGCCACTCATATAATAACCAAACAGTAGCCAATCTAATGTTAGGATCCCAAATGACAGCAGGATCTGTCAAACCAATCTGCCTTGTGCTGCTATCATCTGTAAGTAAGGTCTCAACCCAACTGAGAACCTCCCTCCAACTGAGATTTCCTGCCCCTCTACGGTCATATGTCGGAGAAAACCAAATCTCATGTCGATCGGCTCCGAAAATGAAAACCAACCGCGAATATGCCCCTCTTGGATCCCATAAGCAAAAGAGCCATACATCTCCCCAGTTGACTGAAATATCTTGACGCTCTATGCCCACAATGAGTGACATACCAGAAGTCTCCATCTGCCATAACACTGCCCCTCTGATTTGTAGTCTGAACCAGAAACTGCACTGAAGAGGCAAATTGTCAAGACTGCCGGACAATGCTTCCACCCGCAAGCAGGGAAGCGGGCTCAACCAATCACTCAATCCACTCCTATCCAAAAATCGGAAAAGAAGGTCCTCAGTAGGTGGGCTGAATGGAAAACAAAATGCATCCCATGCAATAAGGATAACGTGCGATGCACTGAACAACTCTACTGGAAACCCCAAATCAGCATAAGGGTTCCACGACTGTCTCTCAATACCCAGAGTCATACAATGTATACCATTGTGTGAAAAATTCACACCAACCAGCATAACCATCATGCCAAGCTCGATAACCCCGTACTGAATAAGTCCTCCCTAATCATCACCGTCAATGAGTGGTGGTGCACAGAAATGCATGTCACCCATCATGCCATAAGACATAACTGCCCCTCCTGGATTGCGGGTGCACAAACCACACTGCTCAGCAACCGAGCTCATCCTGCTCCAAGCTCACCTCTAATAACTGCACCCGGGTCCCAAACCCTGCAACTAACCTCATCCTCATCCTAGGAATAGGAAGTATCTCCCTCATCTATCTCAAAGAGGGGATTATCAAAAGCCAACTCCGCACCCATCTCAAACAAGGAGTTATCCATCGTCTGGAAGTGGTCTAACTCATCAAGAAACTCTCTATGACCCAAAGATCTTCTTGGACAATTGTCTAAGTCATAGGTTTGCTGTATGCTGTAAATCTCCTGAATCACCTCTTGATAGAATTCAGACCTATCCTTGTCATCCTGCTCCCCGAACTGGCTAGAGACCACAATCTGATTTCTCGCCTGTTGTAGAGCAATACGAGTATGCTCCAAAGTTCCCTGCATAGCACTAAGCTCCTTATTGAGCTTATCAACCTCAACCTCCTTTTCCCTCAACTACTCAGCATAATTCCCGACAACCTGTAATAGGTGGTCACGGTCTGTAAGTAATCTCAGATACTCTGATTTCCAATCGTCAAATGCTGTTCTGACCCCCTGTAAATCTGCAGTGTAGGACCCAATCCTTATGCCGTCTTTCCCTCTATCTCTCTGAGTTGTCCTATACAGATCATCAATGATCTGGTGAGTGCTATCATGGTGAACAAGTGCTGCAATAATGGCGTCATCACTAACTTTTAGCTGACTCTTTAAGACACTTCTTATTAGTGTTATCTCAAGATGTACTGCCAAAAGGGTCGTCCATATCCGTGTGATGCAAACGTGAAATGCTGCTAAAGAAGTCACATGATTCCTCATTACCGGAATCGCTGAAGGTCTCCAACTGGTTACCACAACCTATAACCATGGAGTTATCAAACTTCGCCATCAAGTCACCAAAGTAGAGTTTTGAATACTCACCACTATGTCCCGAAAGTGGGGTAGTCTCAACTGTAATGTTTCTATCACTAGGCTGCCATCTATCTTCCCCTTGATCAACCTTGCAAATGTGCCCCTGTGACCAGCCCTCCTGGCATAAGAAACAAATCTGCCTTGTACTCACTAGGTCCGGGCCCATCACTGGAGATCCTGCAACCTGTAAACCTAATGAGACTCGTTCATTTTCAGACAATGAACTCATAAATCTTTCAGCCTGAAGCTTGATTAATTCAGCTAAGAGTTCATATACCGTGGATGTGTACCTTATCCCTCTCCATATTGCCAACAATTCAGATCGCTATTGTTTGCACGTCATAGTCCTCCTCTAAGATCAAGGATAAGGTAGTCCTTATGCATGTCTTTACCCCATTTGGATGATGCTCCTTGTAATTGTCTAGGAGACACTGAAATAATTGCTGAATCTTTTCATCATAACCAAGATTCAGCATGTGACTGAAAATTCTAGTGCTCGCCATTAATTCCAGGATTTTCACTTGTTTACCAAAGGTAGAATCTCTATCGTACCTCAGTCCATCTAAGCTGTCTACAATCAGCTGTAACACCTGTCTCCAAATGTGCTTGGTGTAAGAAATGATAGGAGTCGTAATCCGAGAGATCTCACTGAGACATGAGGTGACTGCAAGCCTAACATCTCGAAGTGGATGGCTCATAAATCTGCGTTGCACTAAGGCAACCATTGTGGGGTGCATGGTCCAATTAAAAAGCCTACAATCTGGTGGATCTATCCTAGATAGATATGAATTTATCTCGTCGAGTTTGGCAAGCATGCTTCCCGTAATTTTCTGCTCCTCCAATTGCCATCCAAGGCAACATAACTCATTGCCTATTTCCATTTCCTTCCGAATATCTCTGAGCCGGACATTGTAAAATGTGCCGTTGAATTCACTAGAGAAAATGGGGCTTTCTAAGGTCTCCATGATTTAATTTTTCCCGAATTTCACCCAAGGACCGAATCAAATTCGGTAACAGTGAACCTACTATCTCCACAATAATAATTCTGATTTGTCAACACTTGTGCAAATTTAGGGATTTAATTGGGCGACCTATTTAAATGAAATTGTATTGATGTATTGAAAATATAGAGAATGCCTTCAGATGTCCTACTCCTGTTTTGGTTTTTTGAGATTTTGTAAATGTCCCAACCTAGTCCAAACTGAATTTTCTGAAAAAACTTCTGTATGTTGGAGTTGTTCAGTCAGCGAAAATGAGTTGTTTAGCCCTTATGCAAGTAGGCTGATATTTTAATTTGCCAAAGTTCAATGTGTATAAGGCATACAGATATGTTGTCTTCCCACAACTATTAAATAATCTCGTATTTCCTAACATAAATAACCTCAAACAATAAGCAGCTTTCAGCATGAAGATTAAATAAGCTACTTGTATGAAATTCAATTTCTCAGATATCCATCAATGCTGACAGTGTGTACACTGTTCATCCCTCTAGCGCATATACATCCACTTGCAGCTTATTCGTTTAATCATTTAACTAGAACCATAGATTCAATACAACTCTCTAACAATTCAAACACTAACACATCGCTGTGTGTCCCAAAGTGGAATATGTTGAGCTCAACACTGAGGGAGATATCTTCGTGAACCACCTGCTCCTTGCCACAAGTCTGAACTCCTTCCCAAATACTGTTCCAGTACTGCCAATATAAGCAACCCGTGCTATATTTGAGTAACTCTGTAGTGTCTACCCGAGCTTCCCAAACACTGTGACCACCAGTGCTAGCCACGTTTTCTTTCGGTCGTGTGGTGAGTCTTATTTAGTCACCGATATCAAAGGTATACCTAGTTCGATAGCTTGTTTAATAGTGTTTGCATGTTGATTCCTCATAAAATTTCATCGGATACTTCTGCAATCGCGTGTGGAAGAGGAACAAGGTCTCCTCCTGAGCGAAGTGTCTAACCCGAGCACCTCAAAGCCTTCACACTGTCTATAGTTGTAGTCTCAGCTCCCATGACATTAGCTACTTCAACCCGTTAACAATGGCATCTATATTACTTGCCGTGAAGACTAGGTATCCTCAGCACCCGCGTATTGGCTTGGTTACGTAGTAGTTAGAACTGTTCCAGCCCCCGCGTGAATGTGAAGTTGGTTCCTTGAAGACGAGAGATGGCACAGTGGTCTGGGAACTCACACATGACACAATATGCACAAAAATTACCCAGCGCAAAGTAGATAGCAGGCCCTCCAGTTGCGCGTAGACCCTAAGGTAATATCCAATGCGCGTGTTCTTGTCTATATTTCACACCCGACACCAAGGGGCATATAGAGGTCAATGTCGATACTGCTAGGAAGTTATTTGATTCTTCTTGCTGTCATAGCTTGACTACCAAGCTTGTTACGAATTCTAGAAATATTGCAAGCAGATTCCTGTACACTGCGACAACACTAAGGATATAATGCGTAGATAATAACCACATTCACATTGGAATGCATGCCGGTACAGACTGGTCTCCTGAGTCTTGCAGTTCTTGCGCACGGGCTGAGGGGATAATGAATACTCCCGACTACCTATAGCCGCATTACGTTCAATCACAACCTTCGCCAATCTCAGAAACGTTTCGCGTTTTTGGGTGCCAACACGATGTTTGTTGCTGGGGGTGTGCAATATAGAGGTTATACGTTGGTCTCCAGCATATAGTTCGACAGCATACAAAAAACCGATACTGCTTTGTTATTCATACTAAAGAATGAATATGCAGCTCGAGGACCAGTACCAGCCACTGGTATCTTACAAGGCTTATGCTAACCTCTCAATCTTGCCTTTTATATAATCCCATTTTGTAAACTTATTTGAGCAAACTGAATCTCACCAACTAACTTCTTTTTGTAAATGGAATGCTGTAATTGTGAATAAACCAGTATGATTTGATTCTGAATAAAAATATCTCTGCAAATTACGCTGTTGTAGAAAACTTCATTTTTATCAAAACGTTGAGTTTTGAAGATTTGTTATTGAAGGAACCTCACAGGCTAGCAGAATGTGAGGCTTTGATACCACTAAAATGACCCTAACCGGCCATTTACTGATTTTTACCAATAAATCTTATGCAGATTTGAAAACCAATAGAACATGCAAATAACCATTGATCCAATAACAATGACCAGCAAATACATTCTCATGAAATAACTCAGAAATATGGTTTTGTATTATATAACAGCAATACAATAACCAAAAATTACAATATCCAATCTGAAATACAACAAGGAACAGTAAGATTGGATGATAAGAACCTGTAAAGCAATGGCGAAGTCTGATGTGAATCCGCATTGGAGATGAATCGGGTTTCCGTCCAATCAACCAAGAAATACTGAAGGTTTCCATCCCTAGATTTCAGATTCAATAGCCGAAGCTTCTCAAATTCTCAAGGAGAGATAAAATCCATAAACTGAAGCATGAACAATTAGACTCTTAACCTCTTCTTATGGCTGTAGCTGTGACTCTTCAGTTTCCCCACTGTGACTCTTCATATTCCCATTTCGTCTCTTTATAATTTCACTTTAAGTCACTTTTAAATAAAATGACCGTTGAGTTATAAAGTAAAATAATGAATAAAGTGAGGAATCTTCCAGCATTAAAACGGAGGCCCAAACGAGCTTCGATGCCGACGTGTGATAGCTCACCGGAAATCTCTTGGCGAGACGCTCCAAGTCCACTACTGAAAAGCCGAGAATTCTGAACTTTGCTGACTTACTATAAATAGTAAGTACCTTGGAAACTTGCGGAAATTGCTCCGATTGGCCTGAAATCGAAACCACCTAGGCCAATTATCTCCTCGAGCATTGTCACGCCACGGTTAGCCTTCCGAACCAAGGTAAAAAGGCTAACGACACGGCACAATAAAATGTACCCCAAAAAGGGAACATTATAGATTCCTCTAGTGATTAGCCTGGTTTCTTCTTGAATGCAATCGGTCTTGAGTCGATCAAACTTAGGAAATTTGTTTTGAGCACTCGTCCCTTGTATGAATGATTCCCAGGATAAGGGGAGCCCATTGAGGGCCAACATTGTTAATTCTTTATCGTTAATTTCATGTCCAATTGTGGACAATTGATCCCTAATCTCATTTATTCTCATAAAATATGATGTAATAGTTTCTCCTTTGTTCATTTTTACATGATGTTGTGAAAACTGGATCGTCCTATAGAGATAATATATACTAGTGTGATATTGTAGAATACAATTGCCTTCGTTATTGATTGATTCTACAATAACAATAGAATATATGTATATATTTAATAGTCATGTAATGAATAGACATGACCGTATATACTTATGGTCATGTCACTTCATTACATAACTATTAGTTAACATATCTAATAGTTTATTCATACTTTGTATAATATATGTTATTATACACATGCATATTAATATATACTTACTTTTCAACTATATTATATAGTATATATATATAAATATATCTATATTTATATGCATATCATGATTATCTTGTCGTTTATTAAACACGAACGAATAATACTTTAACACTCCCTCTTGAGAGAGAGTTTAATAGAATTTGTAGAATCTTTTCATATCATGATATCCGGCACATCCGGGACAAACTCTTTTGGGAGTCGATCATGATAGGCGTTAAGATATCCTGCACATCTGGGACAGACCCTTTCGGGAGTCGATCTTGATAGGTTATTACACATCCAGTAATAACATAAGCAACAAGATATCTGGCACATCCGGGACAGTCCCTTTCGGGAGTCAATCTTGAAGCCTGGTTAACTATTTTCAAGATCGTCACCTTGAAATAGTAACCCGACACACATGAAAGATCGTCACCTTTCATAACACAAAATGAATGGGCCCATTAAGTCTACCATGACTTCCGACACTTCGGGATACACAATTTAATGTAGTCTCATCATGAAAATAGACTTGAATATCATGATCTCCGCACAGTCGGGACACACAATTAAGTAGTCTATCATGATATGGTTTCGTTATTACACAACCAGTAATAACAAGAGTCAAGATCTCCGCACAGTCGGGACACACATTTAAGTAGTCTATCTTGACACTTTGTTTCACTATTATCAAGTGAGGAAGGCTTCCACCTTAAACTTGTCTATCAAAGACAAGAATCATTTAAGATACAAAATGATAGATCACTAAGGCTGAAAAATCTCTTTTCAGCTAAGACTTTATTCCTCAACATCAGGAATACTTCCTCTGAATTAATATGACCACGATCCTGGGTTGCCATCTTAATTTGATCTTCTAGCTTCTCCCACTGACATGAAAGCATAGCCTTCTCACATGGTAATTCATCATAATTCTTTGCTACAGTTTCTTGATCACTAGGTAACCAACAAAACATGGTCTACTCCCTCTAAATCAAGATCTTCGAATGTCCACTAATGCAGATCCTTTCGCTTCCTCTTCTGTCATGGAGGCATACCCTGTTTATATGCTCATCTCAGTGTTACTGCAGGATGTGACTCCATACCTTTCTTCTTGAGAGAATCGATGTCTCATACATGAATAATTTGAATAGACATAAGGTTGCCGACTCACATTGACTAGCATAGGATGCATTTTGATCTTTTTCAAGGCCACAACACTAACACTCCCTCTTGGACTTGAGGGAAGATAATAAAGACCTCTCGTATGATGTTCATCTCAATGAACTATAGTTTCAAGATGTATGAATTACTTCAATCAGAGATCCTATCCATGTGCATCTCATCTGTGATTCTATCCATGAGTTTCCACTTCTATAGCCTCAGAATTGTTTCACCTTCAGCAATGATCTCCCTCTCAATCAATATGATCGATTTTGTCACAAGTTGACTGAATCATCTGCTCCCTCTGAAGCTCAAGTTCATCAATTCTTAAACTTTCTGAAGATGTCAGGACTCCCTCTTAATCTGAATTTCTCATGCTTTCATCCTTTTATATTCCCTTTCATAAGGTGAGCCCATACAAAAGGTATTTTGAAGAATCCATCTCGCTATAGTCCAAAGGTTGTACACAAATCCATGAGTACTTATTATGAAATTTCACTGTCGTAGTGTAATCAAAATCTAGAGTAGTGTAGTTGTAGGAGCCTGTCAGTGCCACATGTGCGACGGACCCTGCACTCAGCAGTCCATAGGTACTTGTGATCAAGGAATCATCCTGCACTTATTATCAAGTCTTCAATTTTTTTAATATTTCAGCTTTGAGAGTTTCATACCAATCCTTGTCTTCTCATAACATGCCATCACACCCTTTCGAAACTTATAATTATTTCATCTAAATTGATATTGTTTGTTCCTTTATGATAATCGTTGACTATCATTAGATATGAACTTGAGATAAACATAATTTCTTTCACCTCGGTAAGTGTCCCGCTAAAATGTCTTATTATAATTTATATCACACAAGATTAGATGATTTCTAGATGAGAATTGCTACTTTCACAATATGTATAACACGATTTTCTTTGTAATTAGAAAGAGACAAATCATTTCTGATGTCAGATGTAATGATTGCAAGTATCACTACTAATGGTTATTCCAGTTCCCAATCCTTCACAAAGTAAGAATCTTATGGTTATCTCTATTCCATGCTCTTTCTTTAGAGGGAACTCACTAAGATATCATCCCCTCTTATCAATATAATGGGATTTCCATACGACATGAATTACCATCTTTAGTACCCACGATGATATCAATTACTTCCTCCAATTATCCACAATGTGATTATCGGACTGAGAAAATATTCATTCATTCTTCAACTGTAAGTTCTCCCGGGTCAAGGAATATACGACTACTTGATGTTCAAAATTAGATGATCTTCGGCAAAGAAATCCAAGTCATCGATGCTCCTATGCCTCCCGTCTTGCCTTTGATACTTGCCGCTAGAATGAATAAGGAGAGTAATTTATTTGTTTCTCCGTTACCCCTTCATATTGAACTATGAATTCTCATGTCTACTGATACCACTTGTAATGTTCCCTTTTTGGATTATCCGAGACACTATGAATTATGTAATTCCTTCTTGAAATGAATATGAGGTTGTTTCTGATATGCATGTTCTATGCTTGCAATTGCTGGAGTTATCTCTATTCTGCAATTATACTTTTGCAACCTATTAATGACGAATGCCAAATGCTCAAATGAGCAGATCCAAATATGGATGTTAAGAGATAAAAGGTTCCAATATGATATTCAAATGTATGTGATCCATCTCCCTTTTATATCTTCTAGTTGGAATGGCAAGTCACGTTGCATGAGACATGACTCGTGCCTATCCATTATCATCCCTTGACTAATCGCAACCCTTCATGTTGACTTCATACATAATCAGTGTTTGGGCATTGTAATCCTCGTACCTTCTCATAAATATGTTAAGAATTTGTAATATGTTAAGAATTTGTATTAAGTCTTTGACTGATAGTTACCATTAATCGCATATACTGTGATATCCTTTGATGGCTAATTCTTTAATCTAATTGAGCGCACCATACTCAATCTTCCTCATCAATTATGAAGTCAATAAATATCCCTGATATGTGAGTCGTCTCTAATATATCAATAATGATTTATGCTCTTATAATAGGTGTCGTCTCTGACATATAGATGAAATTCCTACACCAATGGTTGCTATCGCAACCTTTCTATGCTCTGACATAAGTGCTTCACAAATGAACGTATACGTTGTTTTATAATATCAACTCGTCACTCTTGTATGCATGTTCAGTACGTTTCACTCTGTTTATTCAACGATTAATAGATAATAATCGATGTGCAATATCGATTGTATCTGTCTGTGCTACGATATGAAATTAGGGGACTGTCTATGCTATCCTCCTTCTTATTCTTTGTCTCTGCATTTGTCTACTTGCGGTTCACTAAATGCCAAAGTCATGCCACAATGACAATGACATGTCGCTATTGTCTCTCCACACTTGCTGGTTCGTCTGTATTCAGGAACAAGTTTATTCATTCACGACACCAAGAATATGCAGGAATACACCACGATATCCGACAAATGGACACAATGAATACCATGTCTTCTCCTAATTGCAGAAACAATAAATCCTCAGAAATGTTTAATAGACTTAGCAGAATCAACAATGTATTCAAAGATTGTGAACAATATTGTAATTTTCAAAATACGCATATTTATTATTCATCTCCTCGGTCTTCTACTAAATATTTAAATTCCTGTAATCAAATTCGCTAATGAGACAAATGCTTCTCAGTAAACAACGGGTTGAATGTTGGGTGTCCCCGTAATCGCAAAAGATCTACTAATTAATATAATGTTCTTCCTTAATTCACTGCAGCGACTTCCTTTTTTTTTTTTTTCTACTCTAGCATTTGTGAGAAAGAAATCCTGCATCATCTTGTCGCTTGATCCTCTTTCTCTATTATTTATTATCTCCCCTGCATGTCCAGATCTTTCCTTCAAGCGGTTAAGCTTTAAAGAAGGAACTTGGCTCTGATACCATGTTGTGAAAACTGGATCGTCCTATAGAGATAATATATACTAGTGTGATATTGTAGAATACAATTGCCTTCGTTATTGATTGATTCTACAATAACAATAGAATATATGTATATATTGAATAGTCATGTAATGAATAGACATGACCGTATATACTTATGGTCATGTCACTTCATTACATAACTATTAGTTAACATATCTAATAGTTTATTCATACTTTGTATAATATATATTATTATACACATGCATATTAATATATACTTACTTTTCAACTATATTATATAGTATATATATATAAATATATCTATATTTATATGCATATCATGATTATCTTGTCATTTATTAAACACGAACGAATAATACTTTAACACATGATGCAATTGCTGCTTGAGTGTGAGAGCTCGACTGGTATTGTTTATTTCATACATGTTTTCTAGGAAGACAAACATAGCATGTGCAGTGTCTAGTTTTAATATAATAGGAACTATATGATCTTTTACAGCATCAATGATCATTTTCATGGCTTTATTGTTGCTTCTTTTCCATTGAGCTTTTCCATCTTCATCATCCGGCATAGGTAAAACTTTCTCAACAAGAGAGTCTAACTCTAGATCTCTTAAAGCCATCATTAACCTAAGCTTCCATGAGACGAAGTTGTTTTCTCCATCAATTCTATCTTCTAGTATTTGCTCTTGGTATTACTTCACCGATGCTTTGATATCATGTTAAAGAATATGGATCAGAAGTAACATTAATTTTATTTCTTATCTTTATATATTGACTCTTTGTAGACTGATATAGTTCTTTTAAATTCAATAGATATAGTGAGAGGCACTACACTTTTACTAACACTAACACTTCTGTATTTCTATGAGTTTCAAATGCAGGCCTCTCATAATATATATATCTGTGTGTGTGTGTGTGTGTGTGAGAAGACATGTCTCGTGTTATGCAATACGTATGAGGTTTTAAACACTTGCGATCAACATTCCAAGACTCGGCGAGTCCATGCCTGACTCGGCGAGTCCGAGCTAGAGTCAGGCCAGCCAAGTCTGGCTGCCTCTAGACTCGGACTCGGCTGAGTCAGGCATGGACTTGCCGAGTCCTGTTGAGTCTATGGACTCGCCGGACTCGGTGAGTCCTGATGCCTGGACTCGGCCGGCGGTCAGCGCTTAAAAAAGGCATTTTTTTATTATTTCACTTCGTTTTTTTGGTTTGTTTTGCCTTTTATAATATGTCTTTGGTGAGTCCCGAGGCCAGGACTCGGCCGGTTGCAGCATTAAAAAGCATTTGGCGCTGTTGCCTAGACATACGGCGATTTGAAACCCTGAGATTTGAATAATACAATTGGTAGACTGAGGGAAGTTGAAAGTTGAAACATACATTTCGTACGGCAAGAAATAAGTCTGGAAATCAAAAAGAGTACAGAGGAATTCAGTTCTTGACGGCAAGGAAGGACTGGTAGGGAGGAGAAGGTTCTTAAAAAAAAAAAAACGACGACAAAACAAAATAGTTCACAGTGAAGAACGAATAGTACCGAAGGGAAGGGCATAAGCAAGCAGTGAAGAAAATATAAGCGCTTGGCAGAAAAGAGTATGGGAGCGGAAGAAAATCACAAAAATGGTGTGTTCCATGGACTTCTGTGTGGGTTTGAAGGTGCTAATTTGGTCTTGAGCGCGCCTCGGGCTCTGCCCCAGGACCCCGCGGGGGCGTTGCCCCTCGACCCCGCTGGGGGTGTTGCCCCCTAGACCCCCATCGTCCTTTTGAGGAACACCACAATTGTGAGTTGGGACATCGGGATGGCATGAGGGAATTATTGAGTTCAGTTATCAGCCTTCGGAAAGTGTGATCAGTTGGTGAGACCCAGAGCTACTACAGGCATGGAGTGTCTGCATGCCGGAGGTGGAGAGAGCACTGGAGCAAGCCTTTCAAGAGGGGTACTACGCTTTGAGGTGTTCAGAGGAGTAGGTGTTGGCTGGACGTGAGGCTGTCTTGGTGGATGCATTCGAGTCTGATGACGAGGATTATGAGGAGGGTGATGATGAGGATGATGATGAGGAGGAGGGTGCCAATGAGAATGTCACTGAGGATCCTGTTTCGGTTCAGCCTCAGACACAGGGAGAGAGGATGGCTCTAGAGTCTTCCATGAGTCATTTTAAGCGTACTCGTAGGAGGACATAGGCTACTATGAGGCTATGAGCTTTTATTTTGAATCTTTGATATATGTTTTGAACTTCTGATTCCATGGATTTCATATTCCATGAATATTGTAGACATTTTGATTTGACAGTGACACTATATTTCAGATTTCTATATGTTATTTGGTTTAACTTTGACTATTTTTCTTCAGAAATTTGTATTTTTACTTATGTGATCCATGCAAAGTTGTGTATGTGTGCAAAGGAGTTTCTATTTATCTCAATTATTGTGTATTAGATGTTAATTGACTAAATATTGCAACGAAAAAAACTTAAAATCCTTGAAAATCTTTGCATTTCATGGGTTTTTTGATTTGCCGAGTCCTTGCCAAGTCCTTGCCGAGTCCGAGTCCGAGTCCATTTTGAGCTTTTCGAGTCCGAGGCGAGTCCGAGTCTTGGAACTATGCTTGCGATACATATTATGTAATATGTATTGCGGCACACAGTAACGATGTGTGCCAATACATAATATTTATAGGACCACACAGTGACTATGTGCCACAATACACATGTATCGTTCTCAATATTACAGTGTCATCAACACTATGAATGTTCTTCAACATTATCATGGGCTGTGATAATATATATTGGTCATTATATTAATCAATAATTATTACATTAAATACTTAAGTATAATATAATCACATTTGCATATATATATATATATATATATATATATATATATAAATGAATAATTATTAATCACAATTAATGTTTTATTTGATTCTCATAAAACAAATTGATATCTAATCTGACTGACGCTATAACATTAATAAAAATCACTATAAATTGCATAAAAAATTACAAGAAATCATGGGTCCAAACATAATAAAGCTCAACTTTAAAAGCATATAATTTGTTCTTTTTTTAGCATTTAAACCTGCGACGAGAGACATTTATTTATCATTGTTTTTAGCTTTTTTTTGTGACTGAGAATGTTGTGACTGTGCAGAGAGTCATTGGGAGTCCAATTTTAAGACCATTAGGTAGACAATTTTGAATTGTTTTGTGATGCATATTTTGTATGTGTATTATAATGTTCCTTTTTTCTAATTCTGAGACACTACTTGAATTCTTCACAATTCAATCAATATAAAAACATTTTCTGCTATTCAAGTAATAATTGAGTGATGCTTAATTCCAAATGCATATGAAATATGGCTCAAATATAATTTAATTTTGATTGCATAACAATCATGATAACATATATTTGTTGTTTCTGATATGCAGGTAATTACATGCAACATCTGAGAGAAATCTCAATACCTTGTTCTGCTTGTTGTGTCTGATATAGAATTATGAATGTGCAAAATATGCAAGCCATCTCTGATACATCTCTGATATGACTTTATATGCATGCTTTGAGTATTGCTGAAAGCTGTGTCTGATATGACAATAATAAGCTCAAATGATGTGATGTCCCCTTCTAGCTAGCGACATCATGCTAGTAAGTGATTAGCCTATCAATGGACCCTCGTAGGCTAGTAGGCATGGATAGGGGGTCTTTTCAAGCACAGTGAAGGTATGGTTTTCTGATGGTTTAGTATTGGTAGAGCTCAATGTTTTAAGTTGGCTTAAGAGATTGTTTTTGGCTTAGTTATATGGATTTCACTATTTTTAGCAAAGGTTTCTATATTTGGGTTTATTTTTGAACCATAGAGATGGATCCCTGCTATTTTTAGAAATATTATTTGATCACATGGGAAATTATTAGGCCAACTCCAATTCCAGATGGTTAAGCCAGATTCTCATTTTTGAGAGAGTTATTCAATTTTGAGTGGTTATATATTAATTAAATGGCAAAGGATTTAATATAAAGTTAAACTGACTTTATATTTAAATCACTTAAGTGATGGGTTTATAACACATCGAATGGGGCCAATTGAGTATTTTATTTTGGAGGAGGATTATTAAAAGCTTTCCTTAAGTTTAATTCAATTAAATGTTAATGATTTTATTTAATGTTATTTCATTAAATAAAATCGCAGCCTTGAAGAGGATTTTCGATTAGGGTTTTGGAGGCCTATATTTGCTTGGGAAATGAAGAATGAGCTATCCATTGTTATTGTTATTGATTATTGTTTCTTGCTCTGAGTTTTGGACAAGGGTTTTCAGCATTTCACCATTGGAGAAACGTAGTTTTCTTTTGTGTTCGCCATTTGAGCCAGTGAAATACCTGGTGAATTTGGTATTGTGGAGAGGGTTTTATCCAAAGATTCTTATTGTGCTTCAGCAGAGGGTTTTACTTGCAGTTGTGGAAAGATAATATCTGCTGGCAGTTGGGGATTGACGAAGAAAAATTATATCATAAGAGGCTAGCTGAAGCGTGGCTGAATATCACAAATCGCAGCCTATTTATGTTCATGGTGCACATGCTGGAAAGTGCAGTTTTTGCCTGTAGAAAATAATAGAGTTTTATTTGGATGGCGTAAGGGTTTAGGAGACAGAACGACATCTTCAACATTTACTACTTCAGCAAAAATAATTGCAGTAGCCCGTGATGGATTTATTCTAGGTTTTTTTTTATGTATGTCATAGATGCCTTTGGTGATCATTTTCCAATAAAGGATTGTTTGGATTTTTTATTTGTATTTCATTAGAAAATAAATAAAAATTGCAGCAGTATTTCAAATTGTTTCAGAATTTCAGATTATGGTATATTTGCTTTTTGCTCTAAAACTTGTGAAAACCACAAAAAAATTATAAACTTTCAAAACAAATATTGAGATAAAACAACTTCAGCAGTTAGAGCCTGTGAATGGTTCTTACAGTGGTATCAAAGCTAAATCCTACCATCCTGAGGGTTTAGTTATTACATGCAGCCAGAGGAGATTGGTCCACACAGGTATTATACATGCAAGAGAGCCTTACTTGAAGGTGAACAGGTCTTAGAACCATAGCCGGTCACCATGGGTGACATGTGTGATGGCAGCCCACCCAGGAGAAATAGGAACAATGAAGATTCGGAAACCAGGGAGTTTTATAGAGTTGTGATTACAGGGTGGCAATAGGTAGCTCATGCGTTGCAAGCTCTTACCACTATGATTTTGCGCATGAACCCTCCAGCAAGACAGGATCGGGAACATGAGGATAACAGGAGTGCTATAGGTTCTCCACGAGCATAGAGGACATAGTCTAGGACAACAGCTGGCATAGACGACACACTCTAGGACAACAGATAGACCCACACGTCCTTCCTTTGTTAGGGAGGAACCAGTGCAAGATCTAGTAGAGGAAATTGGGGATGAGATGTTTGTAGACATTCTTATGGTGCAAATGATGAGTGGGAACTATTGGCCCCATATGTGCAAGAAAGGATGACCTTTGAAAGGTTTGTGAACCAAAGGAGAGAACACTACCGTGCAGTCAGATAGGATATGAGACTCAGGGGGTAGAATAATGAATTAAAGCGTGCTACAGGCAAACTTTCCTTGTCCACTTTTGATGGTAGTGGTAGATTGATAGCAAAAGCTTGGATCCGCAAGCTTGATACTTTTCTAACATTGAGGCCTATGACAGAGATTGAGGCAATAAAATATGCCACGTTACATTTGGAGGGAGTAGCTCATGATTGGTGGTATCATGGGTTGATCACTCTTTAGCACAACCGGGTGACTTCTTACTAGGACTTCGTGGACAGATTGGTTGAGAGGTTTGATAGGAAAGATCCAGAGCTCTACTTTAGAGACCTGGCACAACTGAAATAGACAGGGAGCTTAGAGCATTTTATTAATGAGTTTCAGCGGTCCTCAGTTATGGTGCCAGACATACCAGAGAGGAGGTTGATAGTATTATTTATTGAAGGCTTAGCCAAACCAGTTAGAGGTTGGGTAAAGGCTTTTGATCCTTTCACACTGAATGATGCTATGAAGAAAGCCAGAAGCATTTGCATGCAGCTCTAGTGAATAAATTTCAGCCCAAGTGTAATGATCCCTTTTTGGACCCTTACTTGAATTGTTCTCAAATACCTTATTAGGGGTTGGTTTATGTCAAATTGTAATGTTTCATACTAGGAGGATGCCAATTTCCAGTAATTATCATACGTCATTATGCATATAAATTATATTATATTAAGAATAATCTCTAATTCACAATATATGCTTAAGCTCTAATTCCTTCACTCCTAACCACAGATCTTAAGAAAGATGGTAGATTTATTGTGCTAGGACACATGCATAGTCTACAAGTGGATTCCCTCAAGGTTCTACCTATCTCAGGATCTTTCTATCATGTGACCAATTACTTGCCTTTTCCTGCACACACTCCCTATCCTCTTAATAGTGATTAGTGAGTTATTAAGGAATTGAATAAGTATATATTAATAATTTATATAACAAAAATATAAATAAACTTCTATAACATAGCTCATATATAATTTCATTCTTATTAACATATATAAATTATATATGTAATTATGATTATCAATAATATAGATATATATAATTTTGATTATTAATAATTAAACATATTCAATATATATGTATATAATACTTTACTTTAAATATATTTATTATAAAGCATATATAATTATATCATTTTAATATCTATGTATATAAATCTATGTCCTAATCGAAGTACATAAATTTCTTGTTCATTTCTCATAAATAGTATTCCCTCCTTGATATAATAAATATTTCTTAGTCTTTTGAAGATGTCTATTTTATATTATAATATTATTTTATCTTTCATTCCGTGACTATTCATCTTTTTTTATGGGAAATATATATATTCATTTTCTTCCCTTGAGTTCCTCCTACATTTCCTCCTTTATTTTCTCCTATCTTTTCTCCTTCATTTTCTCCTATCTTTTCTCCTTTATTTTCTCCTATATTATTATCTCCCAAGTTTTTCCATATTATTTCTTCAATGTTCTTCCCTTTCCCTCCATGATATAATGTCTTTGCCCACTAAATATATATATAAACATGACTAGTCACGTCTTTTGAATTATAGTATTAGTATTAATAATTTACATTTGATTATTATAAAACTCTTTATGGGTGGTATTATTATTAATTATAATTATTTATGGGTGATATTTGTAACTTATAACTTTTCCCTTATTTACAATGTACGAGACTTTAATACTAATTATTTATTAATTAGAAAACTATTTTAATTATTAATATAGGGAATCTAATCATTTATTAGTATACTTAATATTAATAGGAGATAATATAAGAGACACATTTAATTATTAATTTAGAATTAAATAATTATCATTATTTTAATACATCTAGATTATTGATTAATTTATTTAATTAGTCTAATAATACATTATAGCATTATTTCAAACAATTATATAATTATTATTATTTATTATTTTTATAATTTGTTTACTATATATGATTATACTTGTACATTATTTATTATTGAGAATTTAACCATATAGAAGGAAATGTGTATTTTGCTACAAATACGTCATCCATTAAAATTTCTATATTTTTTTGCACTACATACGTTAATTCATGGTTCATGACACCAAGGCAACTTCCTCTAGCAAGGACAATAAGCCATTCTTTAAGAAACTAGAGAGGACTGAATTTAAAACCAAAAATAGAGATAAATCTTTTGCACCTCTTGATAGGGAAACACTTAATGGTTTGCGGAAGAAGAAATTGTGTTTCTATTGCAAAGGACCTTATGACATAAACCATGATCGTCCTTTAAGACCCGAGGGCAAAGCAAACAAGGTTATGTGGGCTTATTATGAGGATTCTGATTCTGAAAATTCGGACCAACAATTTGAAAGTTGTAAAGACCAACCTTGCCTTAAGAATAATAATAACTGAAATAACTAGAAACTTTACTAAAAATAAACAACTTAAATACAAGGCTAATTTTCTTTTTGCTTACTTGATATAGTTAGTTATTGATTACTCAGGAGATAAATTTTAAAATGAGTCCATCCGGGACAAAACTTTCACTTTAGCCATCCGGGCTCTTCTGTCTTGGGCAAATAAATGGATCGTTCGGATCCAATCTCTATCCATGCGGAATAGAGGATGTAGTAAGTGTTATTGAGGTCGTTCTTTCATCCATCTGGGATGGTTTCATAAGGATAGGAAATACTTAATGCTCTGATCAGAGACTTACACTCTTTGAGACCAATCGGGTCTAGAATAGCTTGCAAGAAATTTCACAATCTGCCCAAGACCGTGCCAAGGATTCTTAACAAGGTTATAAAGTAAGATCTGCACCCTTCCTTGGATTCCGAGCTTACGGCCAGGCACAGACCACCGAGATTAATTTTAAGTTCTATACTTGCTCTCGGTTTTTGGGCATCCGGCCGAGTATAGATACCTTCTTGAGAATCACTTTTTGTTAAATAAGTTTGAAAGTTTGTATCTTGTCTTGATTATTAAGATGAAATCACTTTAATTATAATTATGTTCAAGGAACCTGTGCACTGGGGTATCCTTCACCTACCAGGCTGCCTACATACCTGTATCCACGGGATCAAGGCCCCTTGAATTCATTCGCAATAACGTAGTATGTAGTTCTGGTTTCTATGGGTTTTTGGTGTAACTATAGTGAGAATGAAACCCTTTTAGGGAATTACCCATTCCAAATAGTTCCTTGCCATCACACACCCACTCGGGTGAATTAGGCGGAATCCTGAAATTACTTACTATGACTTCAATAGTGTTTATCATGAAGTTTAAGTTAGACAATGTATATGGTTGCCTATACGCACATGTCCTAGGTCCTATTGTCACATTGTCCTTATACTATTCTTTGCCTTACTGCTGAAGATTCCTATTTGGCATGTTGTCTGCCCATTTACGGAGTTTGTATTATAGACATTGATTTTTACAAGAAAATTCAAGAGAGTATACCTAGCTCAATCTTTCAAGAGATCCATCCTTCTAAGGGATTAAAGAATTATTTTAGTTTCCAGAATTATGACTGCTGTGACAGCAGCATTTATTCCTTCAAGTATCTGCAGTATATGTATGATAATGGCATATCCTACATATTATTCCTAACAGAATGGTGTCTTCAATTATAATTCTATAAAACAAGCTAATCTATCTAGGTAAGAAGATACAACCTAAATCTTGTCTGTCCTAGTTTAGAATATTTAGAGACCTTTCAAGGTTTAATAATGGTTATGGGAGAAAGAAAGAAGCCGCAGATTTAAAAATTTGAACAGCTAACTTTTGTTTTGAAAAATGGGCACTAAACAGCTTGTAAGTTGTCACACCACTTGGTTTAAAAGATTTGAATCTACCCGACATAAAATTTTCTACCAAATAACAGACATATTCTTTAGAAACAAGGATACGGCTTCTATGATTTATTCCAAACTGAATGTCATATGAAAATCTTAAGCCTTTAAAGCTCATATGTTTGTGAGAAAAATATGGAAGAGTGAGCAGCCTATATTTGATAGATTTATCAACAAATATAAAATTCTGAGTATTGTCAAAATAATTACAGCAGTCCCAAAGTATGTCATAAAAAAAAAAGAGTCATGAATATATATATATTTAGAATTTTAAGAATGTTTCCAAAATTTTTTGTGTGCGATTCATATGAATTAAATGGAAGCAAAGACATATAACAAACATGTTAAAAACACTACAGTCTATTTATCACAAGGTAACCCGAATGCCAAACCATTTCCTTGTATCTGGTTTTCAGACTTGTAATCCCTACCCAATATTTCTTTTTGCACTCTTCTTTTGTATTCAAAGTAAATAAATAAAAGTTTCCAAGAGGAACTTAAATAAATAAATAAAAACATCCATAATATTCTCAAAATCTTTTTAAGAAATGAAATTTGCACTTCAGATTTTAATTTGTAGCCAATAAATCCTACAGAATTTTTAATGGTCAATTATCCATAGAAACCCTCTAAATTTTATCTAAGTTCCAGATTGTCAATCACATCTTTTATAACAAATCTGGTTTTCAAATTTACACCTTTCCCCCATTTCTATTCAACAGAGAATTTAAACAATGTTTTCAAGAAAAGTAAAAAGAAAAGTTACATACTTGGTTCGTTTCAACTTCCTTCCTATTTGAATTGGAAATGAGAAATTTTGTGCAACTGCCTTCTGTGTTTTTCTTTTAGTTGAATGGAATTAGCAAAGCCCTCTCTTATATCTCGCTGTTTCTCTAAACCCGCACAGCTGTGTATTTTTTTGCTTCTGCCACTGTCTATCACCGTATATCAAAATAACAAGACATAAGATAGGTTTTTTTTACTTCCCAGCCTACCTCATACCACACCGGATGATGTCCTTTTATTTCTTTTTTTTAAGTCGGTTTTCTACAGGTGGTCATGGCTCTTTACAGAAGAATTTTACGGATGGCTTAACTCAAATTTCTCTTATTCTGGTATCTCCACGTGGCTGTAGATGTCATGCAATTATTCTTTGCCTGCCACGATTCCATTGATGCTAGTCTTTTGTACAGAGATGGATGCTATTGCCCTCTCTCTTCACCGCCATCTCCTGCCCTTCATTGCGTGAATGAATGCTTTCTTTTTTTGTTGTTGTTTTGGCTTTATTTCCAATGTCTTGGTTCCAATATTATAATGTGTAATGTTTATATCTTATTTTAATTTGATCATTGCCAATTTGTAAGTCCGATATGGAGGCAAATGTTTTATTGTTATATGGTTATCTTATAAACTTGTCAATTTAAATAGTTATGGGTTTCATTATTATTATTTTAATTATTTGGTAATTATTTAAAACCTTGGCTTAATATTATAATTATCTATTTATAAAGTCAGGTGCTATGAGTTTTATTATTATTATTATTATTTTTGTTAAATAAAGTTTGGTATTCTTTTAAGTTTATCCTGATTTAATCTTTAATAATTACCGTCTAAGGAGATAATAAATAAATGAACAAATAAAAATCCACTAAATAACAATAATGTAATATGAACTTTTAATTTACAATTCTAAGTAACACAAAAGAAAATAATATTACTTATCACTGAATAATTAAATATCTTCAAGAAAAAAAAGTAAATGATGTCTAGAGGGTCGTGACAAAAATGAGGAATTAGCTGAAGAAAAGGAAAGTACAATTGATGAAAAGACTGAGGGTAGACTTAAGAAGGCCCAACTCACTAGTGTGCAGCAGGAGGGATCATTTAGGATGAGGGGAGTATTGGTAGGGCAGTGAGTTATCACCTTGCTCGATATGGGTGACACTCATAATTTTATTGATTCTAGGCTGGTTGAGAGACGTGGGATTCAAACAGAGTAGTTTGAGGGTCTGAGAGTTAGCGTAGTTGATGGCTATGTCCTCAAATGTGATAGGAAGATTACAAGTCTACCCCTGAAGATTAATAACTTTGACTTCAAAGTTGATTTTTATGTTGAAACACGAGTGACACAGATCTAGTACTTGGTATGACTTGGTTGCATGACATTGGAGTGTTCACTCTTGATTTGAGAGACATGGAGATGAAGTTCCAATCGGATGGAAAGACACATATACTTAAGGCCATCCGTGACATTGAGTTTAGGATGTCTTGCAGACGCATGGGGAGCTTGCTGAGACATGACCAGGTTGAGTGGGCAGCCTGTTGCACTTTGATGCCATCACAAGGGCAACAACATTCTGAGTATCATCCAGACATACAGGTGTTGAGAATCAAGCATAGTAAGGTGTTCAGTGACGTTCCACAAGGTAGTCCTGATAGAGGTATTGAGCACATTATTGAGTTGGAGGAGGGTGCCAAACCCATTATGATTACACCCTACAGACATCCAAAGAGATTGAAGGATGAGATTGAGAAAACTATCAACGAAGTACTTGCTATGGGGCACATTAGACGAAGTAAGTCTCCTTTTACTTTTTCTGTGGTTTTGGTGAAGAAGGATGGTACTCTTCGGATGTGCATAGATTACAAGGTCCTGAACAGGAAGACTATCAAAAACAGATACCCCATACCAAAGATTGATGAGTTTTAGATGAGTTACACGGAGCATGCTTCTCCAAAATTGAATTGAGATCAGGCTATCATCAAATCTGAGTTAGAGAGCAAGATATAGAGAAGATGACATTTCGGTGTCATTGTGTAATGTCCCCTTTTTAGGGTACATTATATGGTGCCGTGTTGTTAACCTTTTCACCTTTGTCCAGAGGGCTAACCGTGGCGTGGCAGTGCTCTAGGAGATATTTGGCCTTGGTGTTTTCAGTTCCAGGCCAATCGGAGCAGTTTTCGCAGGTTTCCGGGGTACCTACTATCTATAGTAAGTTAGGAGGGTTCAGATTTCTCGGCGTTTCAATAGTGGACTTGGAGCATCTCACCAAGAGCTTTCCGGTGAGCTATCACACATCAGTATCTGAGCTTGTTTGGGCCTCCGTTTTAATGCCGGAAGTTTTCCTCACTTGTTTATTATTTTACTTTATAACTGAATGGTCATTTATTTTAAAGTGACTTAAAGTGAAATTATAAAGAGACAAAATGGGAATATGAAGAGTCACAGTGATGAAACTGAAGAGTCACAACTGTAGCCATAAGAGGAGGTTGAGAGTCTCATTTCAGCATGCTTCAGTTTATGGATATTACTTCCCTTTGAGAATTCGAGAAGCTTCAGCTATCAAATCAAAAATCTGAGGACAAAAACCTTCAGCATTTCTTGGTGGATTGGACGGAAACCTGATTCATCCCGGTGCGGATTCATTCAGAGTTCGCCATTGTTTTATCAGGTTCTTTATCATCCAGTCTTACTGTTCTTTGTTGTATTTCGGATTGGATTGGATATTGTAATGTTTGGTTGTTGTATTGCTGATGTATAAGACAAAACCTTATTTTTGAGAAATTTAATAAAGTTTTATCTGCTGGTTATTCGAATATATCTGTTGGATATTTGCATGTTTTATTAGTTTTCGAATCTGCATGTGATTTGGTTGAGAAAATTAGTAAATGGCCGGTTAGGGTCATTTCAATAGTATCAGAGCCTAGCATTCTGCTAGTCTGTGAGGTTCCTTCAGTAACAATTTACAGATTCAACGTTTTGATAAAAATGAAGTTTTTGTAGCAGCAGAGATAGTTCTATCTGAAAAAGATACAATAGGGTTTACTTGGGGGATCTCGTTTGGAAATCTGGTATCTCATAGACAAAGAAGGATTATTTTTTTAATCCAGTACTGTGTTCAAGGAGCCTGACAGCAGGTATTGAAATCCCTTGTAAGGGTATCTCAGTGCATAAGGACTCTGAATAGTGGCTTCCATCGTGTGTAGTGTTAAGGAAATATTTAATGGTTTGACAGATTTAATAACTGGACGGCTGTAAGGAAAAACTTTTGAAGAAAGACTTTATTTTGGGATTAATATTTCATTACTATCCACGGAGATTGGAGTTTGTTTTGGAAGGGGATTTGAGTGGGCCGATTCTCCTAGAGATTACAATCTGAAGTAAATTTTGTTACAGTCAAGAGTACAAGGCAAGCACGAAAGGTTATGTGGACAATCGCAGAAGCCTTCACATAAATTATTAAATAGTTATGGTTGCTGTATAAACATTTCATGGACTTGTATGTTGGGGCATGAATGGAAGGAAATCTCGTGTGCTGATTATTGTAAGATCAACTTGAGTCACGCGATACACCTGGAAGTATATGTGATTGTTTTTAGAGCGGTTCATACTACCGCGCGGGCTCAAGTTGGGTGGTGGACGGCTTCGGCAGCAGCAGCATTCACGCAAAGGAGATAGAGTTTGTCGGGGGAGGGCATCACTATCCTGCAGACTAGAGATAAGGTCGAGACCTGGGCTCTTTGAGTTGGTTGAGGACTCCCTTCACACACACTCGCGATTGAAGATACACACGACTGTGAGAAGCAAGAGTCGAGAAGACTATTTAGTATTTGCTGTGAAATACAAAATATGAGACTATAGTTGGGAATTAATATTCGGATAACAGATGACATGCTAGATGTTTTCGTGGAGATAGAGTTGCGGATGGTAGAGCGACACCTCTCACTCCCTCGTCAAGGAATAATCTCTAAAATTAGAAGCGTTTTTTTTTTATAGCCACACTTGTCAACAATTACAGGATTGCAGAGACCATTATCGTATGTCCATCCTTGGTGGTGTGTGGCCATCAACAGATTGCAACACGTGTTCGACCTTGGGCACTCACAGCTGCAACAAGACAAATGTTCGGTTGTTAAATAAAAGTTTGGTTAAGAGAAAATATTCAGTAACTTCCGTTAATATTATTTGAATTGTTGAGTCACATGAGGAGTCGTGGAGACTGGCACCTTACAGGCGTGACAGATGACGACTGTGTTTGGATGAATTTCTGGACAGAGACACTTATATGTGCGGATTGCTTCTAATAGTTGGATGCCATTCGGAATTTTGCATTGGCATGTAGATGGAGATTTTAATTAGAGTTTTTATTGTTGCTATAAGGGAGACTGAGCATCCTCTAGAGTACTTCGGTGCACTAAAACAGTAAATTTTGGCCTAATCTGTGGGTCATTTCAGAGACAGCTTCACATATTCTGGCCGGTTCTTTTTATAGGAATGCATCTATAACTCCCTGTCTTCTCTTAAATTCCATGAATCATTCTTGAGCCACGCTTGTGTGGTGTGTGAGGAATTAGCTTGTGTGACGGATATTTGCAGAATCTCGGCAATTTGTCATCCTTGGGTTGACACTGCTTTTTGTGGAATACCTCAGCCTACTAGAGATTATCGAGCCATTGGGTGCCAAACAATTTAGAAGAAGATTAAAGAAAATAGTACACATTGAATTCTGGGCAGTCTTGAGAGAGTTTAAACATGCATCTACTTTAATATTCAAAAATTATTTGCATAACAGAGTGACAGAACGATTTTGGAGGGTGCTAGGAGTCATCAAATCACCAAGAGTTGAAGTTGAGGCTTAATCTTTTATACGACATCTATATGAGCATCAATTTTGGTTATACTTTGGCATATAATCTTTACTTGCAGTGCATATATCCATCAGCGACAACATCACCATGAGAGTTTATTCAGTTCCTACCATTCTCTGAGAGGAATCACATAACATTAAACAAACTTAAATCAGTCTTCATAAGCAAGCTGTCGACTATACAGATCTCTCTGCAGTACAATAACTCTTGATTATCAGGGAGTTGCATCGAATCAGTCACTTTGGTTAAAGGACAAATGAATATAAAATATGGTCATCTTCTGTTTGTTGAACATTGTCTACCATCATAATGGCATTGAGATTTTAGCAAGACTACAATAATAGTAATTTAAGTTGACCATTTTCAGCCACTAAAAACCAGGGATTGCACAAGAAGTGTCGGAAGAATCAGAATTTTTATTGCAGGGCAGTAGTTCTTAGTTTTAGAAATTAATTCAGTCTTTGGCACAAATTTGGAGAAAATTAATTCATGGAGTCATTAGAAAGTCCAGTGTTCTCGCATGAATTCAATGGCACATTCTACGATGTGCAGCTCAGAGATATTTGAGAGGAAATGGAGATAGGGAATGAATTGTGTTTCCTTGGATGGCAACTGGAGGAGCAGAAAATTGCAAGCAGCATGCTGGCCAAGCTCAATGAAATAAATTCATATCTATCCAGGATAGGTCAAGCTGATTGCAGACTTTTTAATTGGGCCATGCATCCCACAATGGTTGCCTTAGTGCAACGCAAATTTATGAGTCATCCACTTCGAGATGTTAGGCTTGCAGTTGCCTTATGTCTTAGTGAGATCACTCGAATTATAGCACCTATTGTTCCTTATACCGAGCACGTTTGGAGACAGGTGTTACAACTGATTGTAGACAACTTAGATGGATTGAGATGACAGAGACTCTACTTTTGATAAGCAGGTAAAACTCTTGGAGTTAGTAGCCAGCACTAGAGTCTTTAGTCACATGTTGAATCCAGGTTATGGTAAAATGATTCAACAACTATTTCAGTGTCTCGTAAATAACTACAAGGAGCGCCATTCAGATGAGGTGAAGACATGCAGTATGACTATCTTATCCTCAATCTTAGATGAGGATTGCGACATATGCAAACAATTGTGATCTGAATTGTTGGCATTATGGAGAGGAGGAATAAGGAAAGCATCCATGACATATGAACTCTCAGCTGAATTAATTAAGCTTCAGGCTGAAAGATTCATGAGTTCATTATCTGAAAACGAACGGGCATCATTAGGCTTACAGGTTGTAGGATCCTCGGTGATAGACCAGGACTTAGTGATTGCGGGGCAGATTTGTTTCTTATGCCAAGGGAACTGGTCACAAGGGCATGTTTGCACGAATGATCAAGGGAAAAATAAATTGCAGCCTAGTGATAGAGATGTTATAGTTGAGACTTCCTTGCTTTCGGGACACGGTGGTGAGTGTTCAGCACTCTACTTTGGTGATTTGGTGGCAGAGTTTGATAACTCTAGGATTATAGGTTGTGGTGACCGGTTGGAGACATTCAGTGATTTCGGTAATGAGGAATCATGTGACTTCTTTAACAGCATTTCACTTTTGCATCACACGGATATGGTTGACCCAGTTGGCAGTGCACCTCGGGGTAACACTGATAAGAAGTGTGTCTTAAAGAGTCAGCTGAAAGTTAGTGATGACGCCATTATTGCAGCGCTAGTTCACCATGATAGCACTCACCAGATCATTGATGATCTATATAGGATAGCTCAGAGAGATCAAGAGCAAGACGATAGAGGGATTGGATCCTATACTGCAGGTTTATAGGGAGTCAGGACAGCTTTTGAGGATTGGAAGTCGAAATATTTGAGACTACTTATAAACTGTGACCACCTATTATAGGTTGCCGAGAATTATGCTGAGTAGTTGAGGAGTAAGGAGGTTGAGATCGGTAAGCTCAATAGGGAGCTTAGTGCTACTCAGAGTACTTTGGAGCACACTTGTATCGCTCTACAGGAGGCGAGGAATCAGATTGTGGTCTCTAGCCAGTACATGGAGCAGGATGACAGGGATAGGTCTGAATTCTATCAGGAGGTGATTCAGGAGCTTCACAACATACAACAGATCTATGACTTGGATAGTTGTCCAAGAAGATCTTTGGGTCATCCGGAGTTTTGTAGTGAGTTAGATCACTTTCAGTTGATGGATAACTCCTTGTTTGAGATGGGTACGTAGTGGACATTTGACAATCCCCTCTTTGAGTTAGATGAGGGAGATACTTCCTATTCCTAGGATGAGGACGAGATTGGTGGCAGGGTGTGGGACCTAGGGGTAGTTATTAGAGGTGAGCCTTGGTCATCATAATGGAGTAGTGGGATGAGCTCAGTTGATGAGCAGTATGGTTTGTGTACCCGCAACCCAGGAGTGGTAGCTATGTCTGGTGGCATGATGAGAGTTATGTCTTTACTTACATTACCGCTCGATGAGGGTGTTGATCATGTAGGACTTCTTCAGTACGTGGTTATCGAGTTAGGCATGCTAGTTATACTAATTGGTGTGAATCTTTCACACAATGGTGTACATTGTATGACTCCGGGTATTGAGAGACAGTCATGGAGTCCTTATGCTGAGTGGGGATTTTCAGCAGAGTTGTTAGGTGCATCGCAGATGGAAGCCTTATTCGGCAATCTTGACAGTTTACCTCTTCGACACTGTCGCTGGTTCAGGTTACATTCCAGAGGGGCAACTTTATGGCAGATGGATACTTTCGATATGCCACTCAGTATGGATAGTGAGCATCGAGATGTTTCAGTCAGCTAGGGAGATGTATGGCTCTTTTGCTTGTGGGATCCAGGAGGGGCACACTCATGATTAGTTCTCATTTTTGGAGCTGATCGGCAGGGGATTTGGTTTTCTCCGGCATATGACGGCAGAGGCACATGAGATCCCAGTTGGAGTGAGGTTCTCAGTTGTGTTGAGACCTTACTTACAGTTGACAACACTACAGGGCAGATTGGCATGATTGATCCTGTAGGGATTTGGGAGTCGGGCATTAGTTTCGCTGCTTTTTTGCTATGGAGTGAGTGGCTTCACAGATCGGAGCCTAATGACTGTGTTAGTTACACACGTCAGGTCGGTCGAGCAGCTTCCTTGAGATTGGTTTGGGATCCAAGTATTTGATCTCAGCATGCAGATACCGATTGCTTGAGGGGAAGCAATCTTCGAGAAGGGTGATTGTAATGTCCCCTTTTTAGGGTACATTATATGGTGCCGTGTTGTTAGCCTTTTCACCTTGGTTCGGAGGGCTAATTGTGGCGTGGTAGTGCTCCAAGAGATATTTGGCCTTGGTGTTTTCAGTTCTAGGCCAATCGGAGCAGTTTCCGCAGGTTTTCGGGGTACCTACTATTTATAGTAAGTTAGGAGGGTTCAGATTTCTCGGCTTTTCAATAGTGGACTCGGAGCATCTCACCAAGAGCTTTCTGGCGAGCTATCACACGTTAGTATCCGAGCTCGTTTGGGCCTCCGTTTTAATGCCGAAAGTTTTCCTCACTTGTTTATTATTTTACTTTATAACTCAACGGTCATTTATTTTAAAAAGTGACTTAAAGTGAAATTATAAAGAGATGAAATGGGAATATGAAGTCACAGTGAGGAAACTGAAGAGTCACAGTTGCAGCCATAAGAGGAGGTAGAGAGTCTCATTTCAGCATGCTTCAGTTTATGGATATTACTTCCCTTTGAGAATTCGAGAAGCTTCAACTATCAAATCATAAATCTGAGGACGGAAACCTTTAGCATTTCTTGGTGGATTGGACGGAAACTCGATTCATCTTGGTGCGGATTCATTCAGAGTTCGCCATTGTTTTATCAGGGTCTTTATCATCCAGTCTTACTGTTCTTTGCTGTATTTCAGATTGGATTGGATATTGTAATGTTTGGTTGTTGTATTGCTGATGTATAATACAAAACCTTATTTTTGAGAAATTTAATAAATTGATAAGTAGGAGATATTTTCCACAGCAAGTCAAATTGTGATATTGCTATCAGGATTTAACTATGTAGTTTTTTTTGAGTCAAACTCGTTGACCCATGATTCATGAGTAGTGGTACACCAAACCCATCTCTCATGAGAATGAAATGGAACACTTAGCACTCATTGGATCTAGGTGATGCTCACAAAGGTGAAGCACCGGGTCTTCCCGGGAGGTCACCCATCCCAGTACTACTCCAGCTTGAGCGCGCTTAACTACAGAGTTTCCTCCATGGTTAAACCCACTCTACTTGCATCCTCATTTGCAAAACCTTCACCAAGTGTTGTGCCTTATGAACCATTCATTAATCATGGGTCAATGAGTTTGAGTTTGACTCAAAAAAAACTACACAGTTAAATCCTGATAGCAATATCACAAATTTAATAAAGTTTTATCTGTTGGTTGTTCGAATGTATTTGTTGGATATTTGCATGTTTTATTAGTTTTTGAATTTGCTTGTGATTTGGTTGAGAAAATTAGTAAATGGCTGGTTAGGGTCATTTCACATTGTGGCCATTTTGAGTTCGTAGTTATGCCATTTGGGCTAACTAATGCTCCAGCTACTTTTCAGTCCATGATGAACAGGGTTTTTCAACCTCAGTTGAGGAAATTTGTGTCAGTCTTCTTTGATGACATCCTAGTGTATAGTAGGACATGGATGAGTATGTGCAACACTTAGACATTGTGTTGAGCATTTTGAACAAGGAGTCCTTGTATGCAAAGGAGTCCAAATGTGATTTGGGATTAGCAGAGTTATTATATCTGGGTCACATTATTAGTGCATAGGGAGTACGCATGGATCCTTAAAAAATTTGTGCTATTGTGGAGTGGCCTACACTAGTAAACCTGACACAGTTGAGAGGATTTTTTGGGTTGTGTGGGTTCTACAGGGGGTTTGATAGTGGATATTCCAGGCATGCAGCACCCTTGACGAATTTGATGAGAAAGGGGGCTTTCTTGTGGACCCCTGAGGCACAGGACTGTTTTGATAAATTCAAGGAGTTGATGACTTCTTGTCCAGTGCTAGCATTACCAGATTTCAATAAGCCATTTGATCTTCATTGTGATGCATCTAGTGAGGGCGTTGGAGCGGTGCTTATGTAGGACAAGCACTTGATAGTGTACGAGAGTAGCAAGCTTAGGGGACCTGAGAGGAGCTTCAACATTTATGATATGGAAATGTTGACCATAATGCATGTTTTGGCCAAATTTAGGCAGTATTTAGTGGGCAGCAAATTCAGCATAAAAACAGACGACAATAGCCTGAAACATTTCCTAGGGCAGCGAGATCTTAATGACAGACAACAGAAATGGGTAAGTAAATTACAGGCATATGACTTTGATATTAGCTGTATGTTTCAATGTGTATGGAACATTGTATCATGTATGGATGTATTCATAGAACAATGATATGAATGATTTAGTAATGTATGTGATGGATTATCATGCATGTATGAATATGGTGATGCATCTATGTGGATGGCTATGCAGAATATGATGGTGATCTCTAGTTTATTTGAAATGAATCTAACTATTATGCAAGTGCAGGGAATGTATGTACAAGACAAGGTATGTTTATTTCTCCTTGCCACTATTTACACATTTGTTATTTTGATTAAAATAGCGTGATATCACATGCATCATTTAATATTTTTGGATGGCTGGAGTTGATGTGGCAGTATTGATTCTGTACATTAGATCATGGCCTCTTCGTTGGTGAAATAGTGCGCTAGCAATATTGTTTTTAATTTGAGTTGAAACACCAGCAAATTACTATCACTTTCTCTTGCATTCTGAAATAAAACTATCAACTATCAAGCAAACTGAATCACTAAGGGGGAAAGGGTTAAATTTTGGGCAGAAACTAATAGGAGTTATTTCAAAGGATTAGGTCTTTGTAGATTGCAAGCTTTGTCTGTTGTCTACATAAGAAACCTGAATACAATGAGGGGGTGAGAAGGAATTGGGATCAAAGTCTTGAGTGTGTAGACCTAGACGCTATAGTTGCATAACTTACGGAAGTCTCTATTGATGAGGCAGCTTTTGCACGTGAGACAACCAGTGGGAGTGGCATTCCAGTTGATTGTGGTTCAAATGAAATTGAACCAAAAGTTGACTTTAATGCTTTTAATGAAGAGCAATACGAAGACTATTAAATACTGATTGTAATTTTCATTGTGTATTGATATTTTGATTTTAAAAACACTGAACTATGAATTTATGAGTATTTTCAGTTTTGGAAATTATGAGTACGAGGGATTGAAATATTTTTGTTGGTAATTATGAGTATTGCCTAAGGAAAACAAATTGCCATACCACCATACCTGATACCCATACCACATTTGCACAAATACTAGGACCAGTAACTGAGTGCAGTATGGAGAACAATGTTTATTACGACAATACTATACTAAATAATTTCTTCAATATGCTATGGAAGCTAAGTTGTAGGTATGACAAGTTTGCCTCATCGTTTCCAGAAACGATACATACTGGAAACTGGTATGCTCAAAAAACCTTTTGCATTCGTCTAGAATTCGATTTTTATGAGTTTGAACCGGTTCTCACAAATTTCGGTCATATTCCGATGAATCTGAGGTGAATCGGAAGTTTCCTAAACAAGTCTGAAGTGTTCAACCGTTTTTCTTCCGTTTTTTGTAGTCACGAAAAAGAAACCTTCTAATTTTTCATGACGATTTGCACAATAAAATGGCGAACATCCAAGACTAAGAACACCAAATTTTTGTTGGAGCATTTGCAGAGAAATTTGGTAGGAGGCAGCATACCCAGGCGAACGCACGGTTAATAGTTTGACTTAGTATTGTGATTTTTTCGGCATACCTAGGCGCATGGTATTGTTTTTTATTTCTGAACAATGAATAATATTGATGTTATTAAAAGTTAAAACCTTTTATTAATAGTTTTAATATATTATTGCAGGAATAGAGGCGCATGGTATTGTTTTTTATTTTTGAACAATGAATAATATTGATGTTATCAAAAGTTAAAACCTTTATTAATAGTTTTAATATATTATCGCAGGAATAGAGGAATGCATCGCATGATTTTTTTTAGCGATGAATAGTCTTAATTTAATAAGTTTAATAGTTTGACTTTTATATCCGCTTTCAAATTATTATAATTCAGTAATACATGTTTTGTTTTCTCTGTTGTTTTTTAAAATTTAATTATAATATAATCATTAGTATTTAATATGTATTTTCAAATTTTTATTTCTTGTTTTATACTTTTTAAATTATTATTAATATAATATTTGTAAATTGTTATTAACATTTATCATTTATGAATTTTACTTATGGTTTTAGTTTATAATTTTAATCAAATTTTATATTAATTTAATAATATACTTAATAATTTGAGTCTTCATGGATATTATTTACATATTAATTTACAATGTATTGTTAAATATTCAATTATTTATATAAATTCATTTTAATATTCAATTAATCTCTAAATAGTAAAATAAAAATTAATGCATATAAATAAAATATATTAAAGAAATGGTAATAATAAATTCTAATTGTATTAATTAATTTTTTGATAATAGATCAAATATTTGACATTTATTGTTTAATAATTGGTTTTTGAATTTGTTGTTAATTTATGTTATTAAAAATAAAAATAATAAATTATAATTATATTAATTAATTTTTGATAATAGATCAAATATTTGACATTTATTGTTTAATAATTGATTTTTGAATTTGTTGTTAACATGATAATGATAACCAAGGCTAGCTCTTCGACCTTCAAAACCGATCCAAATTCACCTTTATGGAAATATGTACAAATGGTAGAACAAGTAAAAGGGGGCGGAACATTTGTTTGGATATGCAACTTTTGTAATGTGAGGTACAAAAGTTCGTACACTCGTGTGAAGGCCTACTTATGTGCGATTCCCCAAGAGGGTATCAAAGCATGTCCAGGAGAGGATAACAATGGATTACCACTTTAACAAATAGCAGGATATATTAGAGAGCAAGAGGAAGCAAATGCAAGAGTTTCTCGTGGCACAAACCATCCTTTGAAGAAAGGGAAGAGATCAAGTAGGCCTCCTACTCCTCCATCTCATAGTGACTTTCCTGATGTCGTAGTAGAGAGCCACCCGTTTTTGGGTAGAACTGAAGAACCTGTTAATGTGAAGAGAAGCAAGGGGCCATTAGAGCAAGCATTTAAGAATGATGCTAGAGAGATTGCAGATCAAAGTGTTGCAAGATGTTTATATGCAAATGGTTTGTCATTCAATGTTGTACGATCACCATACTGGCAAGATATGTTGAGAAAAGTAAATGAGGCTCCACAAGGGTATGTGGGACCAGGGTATGAGAAGGTGCGCGACACCTTGCTAGCAAAGGAGGTTAAAAGCATAGACAATACATTGGCTCCCATTAGAAATTCATGGAAACAAACAAGGGTGTCAATTATTTTTGATGGGTGGAAGGATGCCAAAAATCGGCCAGTAATCAATGTGATTGCAGTGTGTCCTAAAGGAGCAATGTTCCTAAAAGTTGTGGATTGTGAAGGACAGGTGAAGGATTCACAATTTATTGCTAACATCCTTATACGATGCATTCAAGATGTGGGCCCTCAAAATGTTGTCCAAGTAATAACGGACAATGCAAAGAATTGTAAAGCTACAGACATGCTGATTGAGACACGGTTTGAACACATATTTTGGACACCTTGTGCTGTACACTCTCTCAACCTTATGCTAGAAAAATTGGGTAGGAAAATAAATTGGATCAAAGAAATTTATGCAGAGGCTGAAGAGATCCAGATGTTCATCGCAAACCATCACATGCCACAGGCCATTTTTAGATCATTCTCACAACTGGAGTTGCTAAAGGTAATTGAAACACTAAAACTTTTATATTTTATATTTCTCATTAATAATTATAAATTTAGTTTTTAAATTTGAGCACATCAATGTATTTTGCCTTGCCTTTGATTTTATTTTATTTTGTATTGAATAGGTTGTTGAGACCCGATTCGCATCCAACACAATCGTCTTGAGGCGACTTGTGAAGGTGCGTGAGTCACTTGCTAGCATGGTTATTAGTCAAAGCTGGTCACTATGGAGGCAATCTAGTACTGAAAGGGCAACAAATGTAAAATGGATGATCCCAGATGACACTTGGTGGGAACGAGTGGAATATCTTCTTAGTTTCACTGAGCCAATCATGAGTATGATTTGTTATACTGACATGGATCATCCATGTTTGGTAGAGGTATGTGATGGAATTGACTCAATGATTGAGAAAATGAAACTCATCATTAATGAAAAAGAGCAAGACCCTGAAGAAACTTTCTTCAAAGTAGTGCAGGCAATTTGTGTTGATCGGTGGAATAAAATGACCACCCCACTTCATCTTCTTGCATTTGCATTGACCCCAAAATTTTATAGTGATGAAATTCTTTCTATGCCATCAAGGTGCCACCATACAGAGGTGCAGAAGTTAGTGAAGGGTGCAGGAAAGCATTTACAAAACTCTTCCTTGACTGTGAAATGGAGGATTTAGTAACAAGTGAGTTTGCTGATTTTGTAGCTTCCAATGGCCAAAGTGCTTCCGCTCTTCGTGACAAGTATACAAAGGATGCTCATGCTTGTTGGTACCTCAATGGCCATACATCACCACACCTCCAAACTCTTGCAATTAAACTTTTATCACAAGTAAGTTTCATTATTTTTGTTGCACTCTCTGAATTTATATTGTTTACTATTTGTAAATACTAAAAATAACTTAATTATTAACTTCAAATTTAAAGTTTGATTTACCAATTTTTATTCCTCTCACTTTGTTTTAATAGGTTGCTAGTTCCTCTTCATCTGAGCGAAATTGGAGTACATACTCCTTTATCCACTCAGTGAAATGCAATCGATTGGCAGCGAGTAAGGCAAAAGAGCTAGTTTATGTGCATTCCAACTTGCATCTTCTTACTCAGCCAAAATGAGTACAAGGAAGGGGGCATAAAGTTGTGGGATGTAGATCCAGAGCGAACTGATTTGGATTTTTCAGCTGCAACACAATCTTTACTAAATGTGCAGTTAGATAGCCACCGTCCTTCTAGTGCAAGTAGCGGTGGGGTTGCATGCGGTTCTACTAATCCACCGACATCATCTAATGTCAATGATGATGTTGATGTTGATCTTATATGATGCGTAATTAGTAATTGTGTTATTCTAATGTTGAACCAATGAACAATGCATTCAATATAAATATCATAACGTTAAGTTTCGACTGATTGATATCAAGTTAGTATTATTGTATTTTAGTTTGTAATTTTTATGGTAGTTCCTAGTTTTGTTTAACATGCATGATATGTGACATTCTGAATTTTATTCTTGTTCTTACTGTTAAGGCTGCAAATATGTATATATTTATGATTTTCATTGTCTTTAACTATGGACGTACCCAAACGTATCCAACCCCCCCCCAAAAAAATGTTGTACCGATGTATCGTATCCATGTACCCGTACCCGTACCGGCAACTTAGTATGGAAGAATAACTTTAATATGTGATTGTTGCTACTCTGTTTCTGATAAATATATAAGTCAGTTTTTTGCAAACTAGGATACAATGTATGTTTTTTCAAAGTCCAATGTGCTAAATTGAGCGGTACAGATGGATTGTTACCATGATAATGACCTGAGTTCAACTCCATCTAGGAACCTCTTGGCAAGCTCCAGTTATGAGTGAACTTTAATGCGACAATCCAAACTAAGTGAAGCGCCCGCCTTTTGTGCCTAGGGAGTTGCCCTCATTTGTATGTTACTGGCCGTGGTCTCCTATTTGAATTTCTCTTTAAAAAAGGTAATCTGTTTCCATTTTCTTATGATGGCTGGTATCAGCGTTTGCTCTACCATTTTTCACGTACGGGTTTTATTTGCAACTAGGTTCTGTCTTGATTTGCAACAGTCCCTATTGCTGATTGGTTTTGATTTGGCTTATTGACAATTACTTCCAGTGCTACACTGCATCATATAAACTAAATTAGAAAGCACAGAGCAAAGCAGACAATTAAATACATCCCTGAAGGAGCAATTTATAGCTATAATGATATAGTCTTTGGTCCAACACAAGAATGCAAGGAGATAAATTGGAGTGTTTGATCCATTTTTCTTTTGGAGGAATAGCTTAATGTCTTTTGCCGAGTCATTTGAGCTCTGGGGGTTGCTGTATGTCACAAAACAGAATGAGTTATGTGGCATAGTGAATTGGTTTCTGTGGTTAGGGAGAGAAAGTTTTGCTGAAAAATACCACAGTTGAAAATATGTTCTCCAACTATGGCCCAAATGTTGCTATGCTTGAATCACGGGGAGTATTTTCTGGTACAGATGAAATTGTACATTCATTTAAATATATATTATTATGTCTTGAACTAATCTTCCTTCTAAACTGTCTTAAAAAGTTATGAAATGGATTCAAATCATTTTTATGTTTACTTCAATAAAATATTGAAAGCAGCATGGTAGATATGTTTTATTTAGTGGGCCGTGGTCTAGTGGTAAGGCAAAACTGTGCTATGATGATGACCCTGCATAAAGCTCTACTGGGCATGCTTTGTGTTAAAGTGTCCATGATAAGGCAGGAAAATATTAAACAAAGTTTGGTGCATTACTGATGCAAATTTTGATAAAATAAATACTTCTCAGACTGGGTTTCTTAGCTGAACAGTTTCCTAAGTTTTATAGTGAACTATGGGTGTGATTGCTTTAAATGATTAGAGAAATGATAAACATGTTTTATAAGCATATTGGTGAATTGTTTTACTCTTGTATACTTTGACTATTGTGTAATGTTTTCCCATTCTAGCCTTCCGGTTTGCTACATTTCTTTCAATCTGTGTCCATGCAGAATGACAATACAGGAGCATGGGCAATCCCAGGCAGTGCTCAGTAGCCTTGGTCAGTATATTGAAGCCAAACCTTCTGAGCTTGAGGTAATAATGCACTCACATACATACATGTAAAATGTCGCTCTAGATGTTTATTTCTAGTATTTGTAGGAAACTGCAACCTTCAATTTGTATTCATCCAAGGACATCACTTAAAAAGAAATATAAATATGTGTGTGTGTGTACATATATACATTCATACATACATATGTATGTATGTATGTATTAGTTATTGGAAAACTTAAATAAAACATACATGAAATGCAAAATAGAGGTGAAGTGTGTAGTTTGTGGAGCACAAAGCGAAAACATTTCCAAAGACGATGGAGTTTACAATATATGTGAAGCACCCATAACATTGTACAAATCAACAAAACGTGATAATAGTTTAGTCTCAAAATAAACGGAAATGGAATTCATCTCATTTGGAATATATGCAACATACTATAGCTCCATAATTCCAATATAGAGTGAATACAAGAAAGCTCAAAGAAAATGCTCATATAAGGTTACGTGTGACAGGCAAGTTGGTTGGTGAAAACAGGCCAAACATCCTGTTCACAACCACCAGTCATATTTCAAATAAAAATAATCACATTTATATTACGTAACAGCTAGTTATGGATGCTAGTATGATACCAAAATGTATTATTTCTTTTTCTAGAATCTTAAGATAGATGTGACAAGCTATCTAATGAAGCAATTCATATGAAATATACAACACAGAAAACAAGGGCAAAAGGCATACACTGTACAGAACTAAGCTATGAAAGCACAAATAATAAAGGGAAAGACATGCTAATGTATATTAATTCTCATTATCATTCCATTCATACCGAATGATTGCAAATATTCAAGATGGATTCTTCCTTGAAAAGGGCATTTCCCCATAGGTTGAATTTGAAAGAAACTCTCGTGTTTCATTTCTGGCTAATAAAACTGACTGTGTTTTTGGATCTTCTACAGCTGAGTAACATGCTTGGAAATTACTAATTACTCTTTGGTGTCTTTACAAGGGGTAACTATTTTTTAATAACTACAATCTTTCAAAATGGGAAAATGGTTATTGTATTCTTATTATGATTAATTCCGAGTGAAGAGTTCCCCATTGTATAGAGATTGATCTCTTGATCAAAAAATGAATTGAGTTTTTCTCTAGACTCCATGGCAAATTGATCACAGCTCAAAGTGCACTTGTAATATAGGTCTCATAATAGATCTTTGATGGTACCAGAATCTTAATATTATTGCATATTTGGATTCCCTTCAAAAACTTATGCAATTTGAAAAAAAATGACACTTCAGTTTGAGACCATACGCAAAAGCTATGGCTTCAAGAAGAGGGGATAAAAATATCAAAGTGCTGGTTTTGAAGATGCCCCTGCTAAAAAGAGGCTTTTCCACTTTTCAACAAGGAAACGTCTCATGATATTAAAACTCCTCTTTCTTTCAATGTCTAGGGACTTTTGGAGGCTATATATGTCATTATAAATGCATTATAAATACCAAATTGACAGAATTGAAGAGCTCATGAAGGGTATTTGAGTAGAACCTTTCTCATTTGAGTCTATTGAAAGCCTAATGGAGACGGTCAAGGAGCTGTTTTTCTCTGTGGATGTTAACAAATGCAAGGGCAAAGTTTACACTGAGGAAGCGGAGCTTTCAAATGGGGAGAAAAGTCTTCCAAAAAAACCTCTATTCAAAATAGAGGCAAAGGTTGAGATTCCACCATTTAAAGGAAATATGGATGCAGAGAAGCTTGGCCATTGGTTTACACAATTGCAGGTGTGCTTTAGCACACATTCTTTTACTTTGGAACTCAATTTATTATTTTTCCTTTGCAAGGTTAAGATTAGCAAGCATGACTTATGTTGGATTGAGAATCTCTTGTATTTAATGGATTGAAGGAGGCAAAGCTATAATTAATTCATAGGATTAATGTAAAAAGTTGATTAAGGAATAGTGCTGTCTTGTTTGTCTGTCATAGAGAGGAAAAATGTAGGAAATGACTATTTCTGAAGCAAAAAGCTGCACAATGTATGCAGGAGTACACTAGTGAGTTCTATAGAAGGGCCATCCAAACTGGTGCACGTGGATGAGGTATGTGCCTGTGCTAGCTATCTTGAAGTAGACAGTTCTCTATCTTCTCCAAGAACAAGGGGAGCTAAAGCTAGGAGGAAGAAGTTGAATTACACTAGTACCGAGAAGAAATCTACACATTGTGATCATTGTGTAAAAAATGGTCATTTGGAATCCTTCTGATGGAAGTTGCATCCAAAGAAAAACCCTCATAAGAAAATTAAGAAGGCTAAGAAGAACTCTATGCTCACTATACTTGAAGGAAATGCAGCGATTAATAAGGAAAAGTGATTTAGTGTACTCTGAAGTGGAATCCAGACTCACTTGTACTACATGAATGCTTGTTTGTTGTTTCAAAAAGCACTTTTTCCATCAAAATTCAAATTAAGGGTGTTAGTGTTGATGCACTTTTTGATTCTTGTTCTCAAGCTAGCTTAGTTTCTAAAGATCTGGCTGACAAAATTGCCCTAGAAACTTATCAAAACCATAAGGCTTATGCATTGAGTGTGATCAACATAGGTTCTAATTTGTTTTTGAGTAGACAATATAAAATGTTTTTTAATGTTGGTTTTAGTTTTGTTGATGAAGTGATTGTAGTTGTTTGTTCTTTGGATTTGTGTGGTATTGTGTTTGGCAGCCACACATGTCTGATTGGAAAGCTGTGTATTATTAGTGGGCAGACAAGTACTATCTCATAGGTGGAAAGAACTTCAGGTTTTCTTATAGAGGAAAGAAAGAGAAACCTATATGGGTTGTGAATCTTCATGAAAACATATTGAGTGGAAACATGAGGGTCATTGCCTTGTAAATAACAATATTGATCAACTTCCTTTATATTCAAGCACTCATCTTATCACATCATACTGATAGTTGGAGGCAAAGGTGTTTCATGGTTTGCTTAATCCATTTTTTTATATGGTGCAAGGCAAGGTTGAAGTCATGTCGTTGGTTGAGGGGCATGTCCTCTCTTTGATAAGATCTGTACATATAATAACGCGATAATACTATGTAAAAGATAGATCACACATATCACAAGAGATGTTTGTTGCCAAGATGCTTTAATATCCAATATATGCAAAAATAGAGTAAACACGTGAGGTAGGGTAATATCGTACAATACTCCTTATAGAGGAAGCCACTCCATGCTATATCTCCAAGAAATCCCAAACACATATCATACCTTTCACAAATCTTCAATGATATTCACCTTTATATGAACCTCCTAATAATATAATGGAGGGGCAACCTCTAAACCTACTAGGCCACCTAATTACTAAATCTAATTCATGACCTAATATAACTAGCTTGAGGGATTTTTGACACATGTTGGCATCTGCATCCACCTAAATACATTATACTGTCATATCCCTAGGTACATAGCATGCTGTCCCTCGACATGTTAAATCCTTGAAACAGGAGAAGCCAAATAGTAAGACAATTGCAAGTCATCACACACGTGATGCCATGTCATGTTGTCAAAGCATCCATAGGCTATGTTAAACTATTTTGATAATTTTGTAAATATATTATTTATATTTAAAAAAACTATGTTCCATGGGGATGCATCCCTTGGCCTTGTACCCCCATCCCTGTACCCAAAATGTTTTGGGGACTTGGGGATGACCAGGAAATGTCCCCTCCCTTTCCCCTTTTTTGGCTGAGCACAATAAAACATTTCTGGTACTTCTGGGAAACAGGCAGGGGACGTAGGTGAGGACTAGCCAGCCCCGGGACATCTAGGGGATGCCTAGGTGACCCCCAAATCATCCTGAGGATGGCTAGCTGTCCCCTATGATGCAAGCTTAAGTTGGACACTGTTCTAAAGAAAAAGGTCAACCGTAGATTTGTAGGGAGAATTGACACAAATCTGACCTTGTAAATTTGCAGACTGAGGTTGACAACATAGCACACAGAGTTTACACAACAATGTTTGGTTAATTAAATACACGTGGAGTGCTTTCAGACCATTGTTGTCAATTAAGAAGGATTACTTCTGTGAGGGCGTGCATAGAAGTTTCTCTAGTCCATGGGCAGCTTTGAAGTACAACAAACTGTCTTTGACATTAACTATTATTACAAGGGCTGTTAAGAAATGCATTCTATTTCTGAACAAGATTGCCCTGTCTATTGAAAGTTAGATGTATCTCTACTCTTGATACTACAACAATATGTTTTCAGTCTATTTTTCATTTCAGAAGTTGTTGTTTAAACTCTATGTGCTATGTTGTCAACCTCAGTTTGCAAATTTACAAGTTCAGATTTGTGTTGATTTAGACTCTTAGACCTACCATCTGATGATTCTGGACAGTCATATATTTTCTTAGTTCTATGTGTATAACTTACAGTTTATGCCATTTTATAGTTGAAATTTGGAGCCTTTGGGCATTTTTGTTATGTTTCTTATATACAATGTATCCACGTTGAAAGCATTGAAATTTTGTTAATTTGTTTGTTGATTCTCATGTGAAATCCCAATTTAAGTTTAATGCTATACATTAAGCTTCTACAATGTCTATGATGAATGCTTTATCAATGCTATGATATGCAATGTGCATATTTGAAATTTCTCTATATTTAATTTTTTCCACTATTTTTAAAATGCTCTCCCCTAAAAAATTGCCCCAAAGTACCCCCCTGTGGAAAAACGTCTCACCATCCCTGTCCTTGAAACTTGGTGGAACATAGAAAAAACTAAAATACAAGACAAATTTAATGTCAAATTTTTTGTGGACTTTTTTCTTCTTACCAAACTTCATCTGGATTTTATTGTTGCCGAACATGAACTCGAATCTGAACCTTCTGAGTTAGCTTGGAGAGATGATACTTCTTGTTCTAAAGATTTGATATTTTCAGGAGAATTTTTGCACCTATTGGTCAATTTATTCAGATGCACAGATAATTGAGAGGGAATATGCTGGAGCTAATATCAGCGCAGCCTTGTTGATTGGAACGTGCACCTTTGAATGTGTTGGACAGCTTGTTCCTTCTGTTTCCAAAGATTTTGCTGAAGTAGTAAGCCCAACGTATGTGATACATAGGTTGAAAATACATCAGAAGGAATCAGCTGAAATATCTCTGAAGAAAATATTCTTCCATTTTCGTAAATTTTAATCTCAACCATGTGAACTACTTCTATAGTAATGAACAAGAGTTTAGGCTCCACCGCTGAAGCACATACTAGAAGATAGGTTTGGCTGATTGCAAATTTCACAAGATCCAGGTCACGTGCAATGTCCTCATGTGTTGCTCTTCTTGTGTGAGAACTTGAGCTGATTGCAAATTTCACAAGATCCAGGTCACGTGGAATGTCTTCATGTGTTATTCTTCTTGTGTGAGAACTTCTTTTGCTTGCTAGTGACATCATGCTAGCTAGCGACATCATGCTAGTAAGTGATTAGCATATCAGTGGACCCTCGTAGGCTAGTAGGCATGGATAGGGGGTCTTTTTAGGCACAGTGAAGGTATGGTTTTCTGATGGTTCAGTATTGGAAGAGCTCAGTGTTTTCAGTTGGCTTAAAGAATTGTTTTTGGCTCAGTTATATGGATTTTTCTATTTTTAGCAAAGGTTTCTATATTTGGGTTTATTTTTGAGCCATAGAGATGGAACCCTGCTATTTTTAGAAATATTATTTGATCACATGGGAAATTATTAGGCCAACTCCAGTTCCAGACTGTTAAGCCAGATTCTCATTTTTGAGAGAGTTATTCAGTTTTCAGTGGTTATATATTAATTAAATGGCAAAGGATTTAATATAAAGTTAAATTGACTTTATATTTAAATCACTTAAGTGATGGGTTTATAACACATTGAATGGGGCCAATTGAGTATTTTATTTTGGAGGAGAATTATTAAAAGCTTTCCCTAAGTTTAATTCAATTAAATGTTAATGATTTTATTTAATGTTATTTCATTAAATAAAATCGCAGTCTAGAAGAGGATTTTTGATTATGGTTTTGGAGGCCTATATTTGCTTGGGAAATGAAGAATGAGCTATCTATTGTTATTGTTATTGATTATTGTTTCTTGCTTTGAGCTTTGGACAAGGGTTTTCAATATTCACCATTTGAGAAACATAGTTTTCTTTTGTGTTCGCCATTTGAGCCAGTGAAATACTTGGTGAATTTGGTATTGTAGAGAGGGTCTCATCTAAAGATTCTTATTGTGCTTCCGTGAAGGGTTTTACTTGCAGTTGTGGAAAGATAATATCGGCTGGCAGTTTGGAATTGACAAAGACAGATTATATCATATAGAGGCTAGCTGAAGCGTGGCTAAAAATCACAAATCGCAGCCTATTTATGTTCGTGGCGCACATGCTGGAAAGTGCAATTTTTGCCTGCAAAATATAATAGAGTTTTATTTGGATGGCGTAAGGGTTTAGGAGACAGAATGACATCTTTAGTATTTACTACTTCAGCAAAAATAATTGCAGCAGTCGTGACGGTTTTATTCTAGGCTTTTTTTATGTATGTCATAGTTGCCTTTGGTGATCATTTTCCAATAAAGGATTGTCTGGATTTTTTACTTGTATTTAATTAGAAAGTAAATAGAAGTTGTAGCAGTATTTCAAATTGTTTCAGAATTTCAGATTATCGTATATTTTCCCTTTTGCTCTAAACTTGTGAAAACAACAAAAAATTATAAACTTTACAAAACAAATATTGAGATAGAAAACAGCTTCAGCAATTAGAACCTGTGAAGGGTTCTGACAATATGCTGGAGCTAATATCATTGCAGCCTTGTTGATTGGAACGTGCACCTTTGAATGTGTTGGACAGCTTGTTCCTTCTGTTTCCAAAGATTTTGCTGAAGTAGCAAGCCCAACGTATGTGATACAGAGGTTGAAAATACATCAGAAGGAATCAGCTGCAATATCTCTGAAGAAAATATTCTTCCATTTTCGTAAATTTTAATCTCAACCATGTGAACTACTTCTATAGTAATGAACAAGAGTTTAGGCTCCACCGCTGAAGCACATACTAGAAGATAGGTTTGGCTGATTGCAAATTTCACAAGATCCAGGTCACGTGCAATGTCCTCATGTGTTGCTCTTCTTGTGTGAGAACTTGAGCTGATTGCAAATTTCACTAGATCCAGGTTACGTGCAATGTCCTCATGTGTTGCTCTTCTTGTGTGAGAACTTCTTTTGCTTGCTTAATTAAAATCTTGATCGCAACCTAGCTTTGTCCCTTTAATTAGTAAGGTGTGCTCAAATTGAAACTATGAATAGACACTGCAGGCATCAAAGAAGATGGTTCTTATAGTCCCTTTTCAAGGGAAAGCATATTTCCTTCATTGTTGCGTACATGAATGCAAAGTGCAGGAGCACAGAAAGAGCATAGCTTCTCCTTGACAATTTTCTTACCTTGAATTTGGTGGTGTGGATGCTCATGGACTACAATGTTTGGACTTTGGAGCATATGCTCAACACAGCATCCTAAAATGGAGGCATTAACAACAAAAACAATACAAAACATCACAGGAGTATTTATTAAACAGACAAAATAAAACGGCAGTGCAAATTAAAATGTGAAGTGACATTTAAAACTTGGTTGCAGATTTTTTATCACTTGGACGAATGAAATCATGGGCAACTTTCAACACAGAATTCAAAAACCATCAAATAGCATGGCCCTTCAAATTGCCAAATGAGTAATAGGAAGAAGCATCAGTTATTGGCTATTGAATGGAATCAGGATCAAGCTATTGATGTAGGAATTGAAACAGCGTGAAGAAGGGAAGTAGTGGCTTTGAACTGCTAATAATGTGAGTTGCAAGACTAAAGAAAGAGCTGCAAAGTGAAGTTAAAATGCCAAATTGGGGAGAATACACGTTGGCATCGATAAAATCGATGGGAGTTTATAAATGGCAAAAATTGGAAAACAGAGGCACCTTTCGAAGGCCCAATCAACTGCAGATTGTTTTTTTGAAAGGAAACAACCAAACATAGAATATGAAAGGATGCAGCATATGAAGTTAATCAGGCACTGACATGTGAAAAGATTAGGCATTGTTATAAAATGTTAGTTAAAAAGGGGAAAGGGAAGTGATAGGGAGTATGTGCGAGAACGATAAGAATTCCTATCTGCACAAAGACAGAGGGAATTAAGAGAGGCAGTGACTCAAGATGGAAGAAGTTGGTCTTGGACAGAGGGCAGTGAGATTGTGCATGGCTGCATAGAGGAAGAGAGGCTAGGAAGAGGGCTGTATTTGTGATATTATCACAGCATAGTTTTATTTTTGGGAGTTTGTAATCTTACATTTGTATTTGATAAATGAAGTTATGAGTTAATTTGGGCATTTGTTGCAATTTTGATGTGTGAATAGTTGAAACTGTATTTTCTGTAAGAAGGGTGAGACATTTGTCTTTCATCAGGGTGTGATTTAATTGTTGATGGCTGCTGCTTGACTTCCTATTGTGTAATTCTATTTTCATGATTTACGTTGTTGTGCCATTTAAAACTATTCTGTTGCATGGTTTATGACCTTGAGCCTCCAATGAACCTTTGTTGTCTGATTAATAATTGTATGTTATGTTTTTGAACCTGCAGTCCACATCCTTTGTGGTGTGGCCTTATCATGTTTGATAGCATTGTGGTATTAGTTGCTTAAATTTGTGGCTTTTCTTGATATTTAAATGGTTTGTTTGCACACATTGCTCTACCGTACCACTCATTTTTCCTTTATCATGTGATTTATTACTTGTCACCATGAGATACTAGTTGTGCGGTTATAATCTATTCAACATCATTTGAAAACCTGTTGCATGATTTATCATGTGTTTGCTGTGGTATAACATCTGGTCATGCAATTTCCTTATATTTGCCACTGTGGAACTTGTTGATTGTGCAATCCCAAACACATTTGCCACTTTGAAGGGTGCAAATAATATTTCTCAGGCAAGCCCACCTTCAAATGTCTTCATCATCATCTAAAATGTCTGGATTAGCCCTCCATTTTTTTCTGCTTATGGATACCATGTTAGTTTAACAAACTTCACTTTCATATTTGAATTTACCTTAACCATCACTCATTTCTGCACATGGCATTATGTTAATGAACAAGGTGATCCTGAAGACAAACATTATTGCCTAAAAATTGGATATGCGACATTGAAGATTTGGGACTACATATGACATCTAAAGCTCTTACTGAAGCATGACAAATGGCTCAGAGGAACATGGACAAAGGAAGTCAAAATAAAAATAAAAATTTGCAGGGGTGTAACAGTATATAATAATGACATGATTTCTGGCAATTAAAAAAGTTTTTATTATTCATGTTAGGTGCAATGAGTATGATTTTTTAAGTAGTTGCTAAAAAAAATTGTTTCTTAATGAATGTGTTTCCTACAATTTTACTTTTATAATGCCATGTCAATTGTTTGTTTCTACTTTTTTTCCTTGCTTCTTTTGACTGGGTGTAAGTCAAAGTTGGGACCATCTTATATAGGCAAGATATATATTTCTTACGGAGCAAGACAAGAAGAAACAAGTGAAGAACTTTGAAACTGCTGCAGCCACTGCAGAAAATGTAGCTTGTAGTGATGACATATTTCTTGGAAAGGATCTAGATGCTGCTTTGGATTCCTTTGACAACTTATTTTGCAGACGTTGTTTGGTAGGTATCACCCTTAAGTATCTGATTTAAATTATATTATATTTTATTTTATGTATAATTCCTGGAATTTTTAATGAAAAAATTCTCCCTTTCTCTCTCTGTTATATTTGAGTGTACTTAATAAGTTCCTGTGCTCTCTCTGTCTCTCTCTCACACACGCACATTCAAAATTTGCTTAACAAGTTCCTGCATGCAGGTTTTTGATTGTCGGTTACATGGTTGTTCTCAGGGTCTCATTTTACCTGTAAGATGGATTCTTGCATTCTTTAAATAGCTCATTCTGTTGATATATCTGGATTTGTTTAATACATCAATAACTTTTTGGAGCAGAGTGAAAAACAATCACCATGGAGCAACCCTGAAGAAGACAACAAAACACCATGTGGGATCCACTGTTATTTACTGGTATTATACTTTATATTCGTTAGAACCTTTACGCTGCATAGCCTTGGGCATTTACAAGAATTACCAGCAGATTATATTGTCCTGCCAGCAAAATTTTCTAGTCAGGCATTTACTGTTATTAGTTTGGAATAAGCTCAGAGGTGTCCCATGTTTTGAGATTTTGTTTTGCTGATAAATTTTTTCTATTTACTAATTAGATATCCAATGCTTGTTAGCTTTTCCATTTTGATGTTGTAGGAACCAGCCTTATTCTTTTTGTATTTGGAATTCTATGCCTCCTTGCTGAGGAGATATGCTCTTTGTTCAGGCACTGAAAGCTACGGAAAACATCACTGTTGCAGATTCTTCTACTCCTGATGTTTGTGAGGTGACACCTCTTCGGGGAACTACCAAAGATTTCTTCATGGAATGTTCTCCAAAGGAAGGTTCAGGTGCAAATAGTAGCTGCATAGGTGTTAAAAGGCCAACAACTGTCACGACTGAAGGTGCTTGTTCTGGTGAAGAAGTTACAACCGAGAGCAATCAAGCAGAGTCTAGTGCTGGAAAGGAAGCTTCCACTTTGCAACATACAGAGTTTTCTAGGAGAGGTAAAAGACAAATAAAACGTGGAGGAATATCAAGGAAAGATTATAAGAGAACTGCTAAAGAAGTATTAGTTTCCATGAGGAAAAGACAAAAAACAATTGCAGTTTCAGATATGGATACTATTGTCAGTGGGAATACCCCACCGTCTGATGTTAATTTTAGCTCCAACACAAGGTCCTCTGATAGCAGTAAAACCAAAATCTCTCAAAAGAAACTTTTCAGAACTATTTCAGTCACAAAACGATCCAGAAAACAAGATTTAAGCAATATGGATGATGATGATGCACATGATATAAAGAAGGAAGATGAAGGGGCTGAAACAAGATCTGTAAACGACGTTGTTTCAGTAGAAAAACATGGAAAACGGGGTACTTACAGTAATGATACAAAGGTAGAAATAAGTGCAGATAAGCATTGGGATAATGGGTGGACCGCCTTAGAGAAGGGTTTATATTTGAAAGGCATTGAGATCTTTGGAAAGAACAGGTTAGCATTTCTTTGCTTATTTTTATTTCATAATAATTACATCTCATAACTTTGTTTGCCGTGTGTAATTTACTTTTTAAATGAATGAGATCTGTGGAGAAGCAATAATATGGAAAGGGTGTTAATAATATTAAGAAAAATAGATTTGTATGGTTTATTTTTAATTCTGAATGTGTATATTCCAGCATGAATTATTTCTACAGGCTATATCAATAACAGCTAATGATAAGAAAGTGTCTACAATTGTTTAGTTGACAAATGAATGTTTGGATCGTTTTTGTCAAATTTGCTTATGATCATTTGTTTAAACTATCAATAACTGCTAATGATAAGAAAGTGTCTACAATTGTTTAGTTGACAAATAAATGTTTGGATCCTTTTTGTCAAATTTGCTAATGATCATATGTTTAAACTATCATAATTATCAATCAAACTATGTCCTTGGGTGACCATCTTGTGGTACCACCATTCATTTGGTACTTTTTCCAAATGGATGCTAGCGTATTTGATTGCATCTCCCTTGAAAATAGGGTTAAGAGAGAAATAGATGTCTAGATTCTAGATCTATGTGTGAATAATTATTAATTAAAGTATGTCCTTGGGTGACCATCTTGTGGTACCAACATTCATGTGGTACTTGTTCCAAATTGAGGCTAGCGTATTTGATTGCATCTCCTTAAAAAATAGGGTTTAAGAGAGAAATAGATGTCTAGATTCTAGATCCATGCGTGAATTGAACACTTGTTTAAGCCATTAGAGTCGGTTATTGTTTAGCTTAACCAATTGATGCGATTTATCTTGATCAATGTAATTTATGTTTTTCTTTCCCCTAAGTTCATTTCTCATTTGAAGTTATAGAAATCTTGTAGAGACATGGCTCCTTGAAACTCCTCTCCCTGGGATTGGTACTTAAGCAAGTAATTTATGAAGTTTTCTCCATTATTATGGTTTTGTTGCTTTCCTCCCTCATCTCTCTTATCAAGAAATTGATTTGGCGATGCCTGCTGCAGAATCAATCACAATGGCGGTGTAATTATGTGATGTCTCCATTGTCAACCTAGTAAAGAATCTAAAGATTAGCCACTATACATAGCAGTTAGAAGTTCAAGTAGGTTAGTTTGTATATTCTACCAATAAAGTCAACAAACTCAAGATCATCTCACAGAAAATCGTGAAGTCTTATCAATAAGACGATTTTCCTATAACACATCCAAGGGTACAATATTGAGATGGGTCAGATCAAGTGACATGATCAAGGGTGGCAGATATCAATTACCTTCATTACAACAATCATCATACAATGAGTTTAAAAGTTAGCAATCATTATGACCATCAAGAAGATGACATGAATATCATTTGCAAGACATCATGAGCATCCATAAAGTATTATTGCTATGATACGAGAATAGCAGAGAACCTGATCGAGGATCATGTAATCAACACCATGAAATAACAGTCAGCAAACTATTTAAAATTGGAAGCCAGCAAGCATATGGAAACAAGTTCACATTAATATCCAAACATCTAATTGCTGGACCAAGTAACACTACATCACACATGAACAACAAACAATGATTCAAGTAATCGATGAGATTGATCATCTGGCAATGGACAATTAAGTAACCATGAGAAATCGGCATAAGGACAGCAAGCATCTGATTGACTGATCATACATAAAGATAAGACATTATCGATAATAGGTTGATTGGCAGATCAACTAAGGCATAATTGATGGAAGAAATTGACATCGATTAATATTGTAGGCATCTTGACAAAGTGGGACGACATCAATTGATTGGAAGACGACTAATCAAATGATCAGTCATGAATATCGACAATGATTGATAAAAAGGATTTTGTTAAGCATAATAGACAGCGGTTAGATATAACGACAGCGATTATGTTAATTGATATTATTTGGTACAAACCTGTTGATGTCAGTTTTGTACCACTACATAACATATAGGAATTGAATACTTGATATAGAATACCAAACACTCAACCCTCTCTTGAAAAGTATATACTTGTGAAGGACATGAGAAAACTCCAAGGTTCCTTACACCTGTGGATACTAACTCAGTTATATTAATGTGATTTGCTGGTTAATCACATAGGCGGGCTTACGTTGTTCTTCCAAGGATGTCAAATTCTTGCTATAATTTCTTCTAGATTGATCTCCACTTCTTCATCTACTTCTCCATCAACGATTTGTGTTGCGAAAACGTCTGAATTGGTCAAGAACTTGAGGATATGTCTATCATCTTCGAACACTTGGAAGTTCTTGACATTATCTTGCATAGATGGGACCAAAGCTAACTCAACTTTAAATTTCTTCAAGCCTTCCAACTTGATTGGTGCTAGTGAGCTTGCAGCCTGCGCGAGGGCATTAGCCACCTGGTTACTTGCTCTATAGCTAAACTTGATATTGAAGGCATCGAAGTCTTCTATCAGATCCCATACTCTATTCCTGTATCTTTTTAGTCTTTTGTCATGGCAAGCAAACTTCTGCTTCACTTGCTCAGTTACCAAATATGAATCCCCAAGCACATGGAGTATCTGAGCACCTTTCTTTATAGCACACAACAAGCCTAGAATCAAAGCTTCATACTCCGCCATGTTGTTGGTGCATGGAAATTGTAATCTATGCGCTGCCAAATATGTTGCCCCTGTTGGGCTGACTAACTCAAATCCGGCTCCAGCTCCTTGCTTAGTCTTAGAACCATCGAACCTTAGTGTCCATACTCCATCAATTTCCAAATGACCCTTTTGAGAATCCTTAGACTTGTCTGATTCATTATTTCTCCTCACTTCGATATTGGGTGGTGGAACTTGATTCTTTGTTTCACCCATCATGCTACTTTCTGCTTCATTAACTTGTGGAACTCCAACCTTCTGTTTGCCACGTTGATCATCTTGTTTTAGCGTCCCTGAGATTCTCTTCTCCACTTGTTCTAATGCTGCCTTGCACAAGGAGCAAGATAATTCTGAATGGAAGGCGTTGTGAATTTTGCACCAGTTGGGCAATAATAAGTCTCTCACCGATGTTCTGTTACCCAACTCTATACCTTGTTGTACAACTCTAATCACAAAGTTTCTAAATTTTTGAACATGCCTTCACCCTCGTCGGATGAAGTGTCGGGATCCGACTCAATTAGCATTTCCATGGATTCTTTTGCTTTGCTTATGACATTCAATGTCAACACTTCTGCTTTCCTAGGCCTATAGATGCCCATGCTTGTCTCTGTAAACAATACTTCATTTGGTTCCCCATTCTCAGTAACTATCAATCTCAACCTTGGGGTGCTATCAATTTTGATTTGGTTGGCGAGTCCTCTCCATGGGAGCCACATGTGGGAAAAGTCAGTTGCCATGTATCCATTCAACCTTCTAGACCAATCCCTTCCTAGAATCAAACCATAGGAATCGGCCACATCCACTACTAAAATATCTACCATGTGCTCCATCCTTGGATTAGATGCCAACTGCATGTGTATGTTATGTAGCTCACCTACCATTGGGACCTCAGTCTTATCCAATTGAGTAACCTTCTTGTTTGATCCCAAAGGTGTGATTCCCAGCCTTCTACAAATAGCCAAAGGCATGACATTACTCGAAGCTCCTGAATCTATCAAACAGTTATGAAGAAGTTTTCCAAATATCCTGACTGAGAGCAGGAATGGGGCTGGTTCATCTTTCCCCTAATAAAATACTACTGGTGTCTTGTGTACTTGCTTAGGCTTTGTCCCAAAATCTGTTGGTTGGACTGCCTCCTCTACTTTCACTGTTTCTTTATTCTTTACCGAATCTTGACTCCCTTGAGTGTGTTGTGCCACTGGCGTTGATCCTTGAGCCACATAAACTCGTTGAGGCTCTGCTTGTCTGTTGAAATTACTGATGTCTCCATATGCAACCTCTTGTGTAGAGTTCTCCATCTCACCATATGAAATTCCTTGAGATGAATTTGCTGTGTTCCCACATGGAACGTCTTGAATCACATGTACTGGGTTGGGAGGAGGCCTCCCTACTGCATGAGTTGCTTGGGTGGGTGCTGTTGCACCTTGAGTGTGAGACCCTTGCGACCTGTTGTCCTTCAAACTATTAAGGAATGTATCCCTAATTTTCGTTACCTTCAGCAATTCGAACAAAGGGAGACTAATTTTGATCTTCTTCATCTCCTCTGTCACACTCTGTCCTAGTCTTTTCAACTCATCATTATTCATCGAATTGTTCACCGTCCTTCCTTTGTTTGCTTCTTGTGTTGTCACGACACTTTGTGACCCTTGAACACCCTGATTACTTTGTTGTGTGCTCTGCTGAGAACTCTGTTGTCCATTACCATGGTTGTGGTTGCCTTGTCTGTATTCAGGTGCATGCCTTGGAGGATTTGGTACATAACTCGCATTGGGATGTGGAGGCGTGTTGTAGTTGTTCGGAGGTACAGAGGATGTGAAAGGTCCATCATTCCTCTTACTGTTATTGTTCCTCTGATAAAACCTTGCATTGCTAGCCGGTTGTTGAAATGTCTAGTTCCCACTTGTTCCTTGAACTAGAACAGAGGCACCCAGTGGTGGGGAAGAAAAATCCAACCCATTGCTATACCCATTTTGATCTATGACTTTGCTAATTGGTCCATTGGCCGACTTGGGAGGGAATCTCCCTTGATGTCCCTCATAAGCCTCAAATTCTGGTGGAAATGAAACCTCTTCAAAAGTCAAGCATTGAGTATAATTTGGGGATGGGACATTTTCATACCCTGTGACCTTAACAACTTCTTGATTCATTGATTCATCCACTACTTTTTGGAATAGGTTAGATGCCCTCTTGAACTCAGCACATCCTAACTCCGAATTTTGATTAGTCTCATGGAATCTGCAATATTGAGACAAAGCAGACTCAGCTAGAAATATTCTCTCCACTGGCCTACTATTTGTTGGAGCTTGATTATCAAGTGGCAACACCACATTTCCATTGTTCGGGCCAGTGTTCCACGTCCTCTTTTGATTAGACTGATTGTTGTATCCTTGATTTTGTGATTGGCTACCACCTTGGTGATTGTTATTTTGATTGTTCCTCGGATAGTCACCACCTTGGTTGTTTCTTTGATAATCTCTGTCCTGATAGTGCCTTTGGTATCCACCCTCGTAATTATTCCTTTGATAGTCTCCTTGATACTTTCCACTCTGATAATTATTTCCTTGATAACCTCCTTGCTTGTTCCTCTGAGCGGCTTGGAGTTGATTGTTTTGATTTCTCAAATAAGTGACCTCCGTGGAGAGCTTCTTAACTTGCTCGATCAATTCTTTTATTTTATCTTTCTCCTCTTGTGTTCTAGTTGATGAACTTGCACCTTGCAGATAGACTGGCATTGATGGTGGTGCCTGAGACAATGGAGGTCCCGGATGTACCACAAGCTGATTTGTAGGCGCTTGCTATGTAAGTTGTGGAACTGGATTGTTCGGATATCTCACACTTGGGGGTTCCAATCCTTGTTCGCCTAGCTGCTTCCCTATTTCAATTGCTTTAGCATAAGCTTCATTCAACATTGTAGGGGATGGGTTCGCCATCCTTGTAAACATAACTGTCTGACTGTCTAAGGCATTGTAGTATGCCTCCAAAGCACCTGCCTCTTGAATTGTATAAGGGGCTTGCAATCTTGTGTAAGCTTTGTGGAAACGATTGTTGAAGGAACTTATTGATTCTTTATCTTGTCTCCTGATGTCCACAAATAGCCTATGCAACTCCAATGGTGTGGTGGGCATGCCAAATTTTCCTATAAAAGCATCTCTGAGCTGAGTCCATCCCGTTATAGATGACACTGGCAAATTGACAAACCAATAATAAGGCTCTTCCGCCAATGAGTAAGGGAAGAGTTTGCATGCTACATCCTCATGTTCAATCCTTCTGTTGCACAATACATCTTCAAATACTTTGACATGCTCCTTAGCTGTGCGGTTGGGGTCATTGGCGAAGAACTTGGAGCAAAATCCTGATGGATTCTTTGGTAGGTCATGGTATTGTTGAAACAAGATAGGTGAGGCATTGTGTTGAATCCATGGAGGTTGTTGTTGTTGTGGTGGTTGTTGTTGTGCCATTGCAACTCAACTGGCTTGAGTCTGAGCTGGCTGATTTACTGGGATTTGTATGCTTGAAACCTTTGTAACTTGAATTGGACTACTTGAGGAGTTTGCCAAACTTGCAATATTAGCTACCTAATGATTCCTTCCTTTCTTGTGAAATTGCAACTCAACTAGGTCCTCCTCTAGGTGTGGTGTAGACCTCAGTAACCTTTGCTTCCTATCTGATTGTAATTTCTCAAACCTTTCAGGAGAGAAAGATCCAATTCTTCTATCCAGCTTGATTACAATTCAATTTGATTGGTCTTCCCAAACTGGCTCCTCCTCAAGGGTGAGCTAAGCTAGTCTATGGGCTTCTCTTTCTCTTTGGATCCTTTCTACTTGTTCTCTTTCCCACCTCCGTCGAATTTCTATTTCAATCCTTTGTTGCTCTCTTTGGATTGCAATGCCAACTTGTTCCTCTTGGTCTAAGATAATTCTAGCAAATTGGTAATGTGTATTATCTTTGTTATTCCAAATGAACTCCCCCAAATCAGAAATGATATCTCCTTGTGTCCAGCTAATATCTAGTCCTGGTTGTGCAACTGGGAAATAAGCATAAGAAGGCAGTACCATTTTAGTTCATCTCTTCAATTTCGCTCTCATCACTGGACAGGGATAACCTTCGTGCTTTCCTTTCTCTTTCAAGTTTCCTTTCTAGCTCTCTTTGGTGTTCCAATCTCCTCTGAATTCTCCTTTCAATGGCTCGTGCTTTCTTTTCCTCTTGATTCAATACGTTAGTTGTATGCAGATATTCTCTAGTATCCTTACTTTCCACCCACGAGACCATGCGTAATGTGATTAGAATGTTATCTTGAAGTGTTCCCCAATTTTCTCTAGATTCATTCGATCTAGGAAGCACCATCCTTCATCATGGCCAAATATCAACAAGCCCTCAAAGAAACACTATCAGGCCCTCCTAGCGCCAAATGATGTGGGCATGACGATGGAGGCTTCTCGCGTCACCAATGCTCAAATTTTCCAACCTTTCTCTGGAATGAATTTCAATTCGGCCCTCCTTCTAGCGCCAAATAATGTTGATGTCAGTTTTGTACGACTACATAGCATATAGGAATTGAATACTTGATATAGAATACCAAACACTCAACCCTCTCTTGAAAAGTATATACTCATGAAGGACATGAGAAAACTCCAAGGTTCCTTACACCTGTGGATACTAACTCAGTTATATTAATGTGATTTTCTTGTTAATCACGTAGGCGGGCTTACGTTGTTCTTCCAAGGATGTCAAATTCTTGCTATGATGATAATAAGATTTAGCTTTGCAATGTATACTCAATTGATTTTCTTCTTTTATATCACTTCCAACTTTGCTCTTCAAACTTCAACTACTAAATTATTCACTGCTTTATCACTACTCCTATAGAATGGAAAGATTGGCAAATGGACGGGGATCAAATCTAATGAAAGCTTCCCAACGACGCTACCTTCATAGATGCAGTGATTCAAGGGGAATGAGACTAGATTACCACACAAGGCTCCTTAACAAGCCGCTCAGATGCTAGTGGCCTAGTATATAGATCCCTATCAAATATTTACCAATATCACCATACAACTAGCCATCTACTTCTATCCTTACTTTAACACTTTCTTGAAATGAAATCTACTTTAACAACTCAATGAAATCTAACTTTAACAATCGGAAGTAGAAACCATGCAATAACACCAAGTGTTCTTAATCACCATGCAAGACACAACAATGACAAGAGAAGCAATTTTGGTATTATATAAGCAACAATTTTCTTCAACCCTTTACAAATGAGAGTACTTGGCCTTATATAGAGGCTCAAAATTACAACCAACGGTAGAGATTAAGAGGCAAAATCAACGATCTAGATTAAATCCCAAAAACCCTAATTAGGGTTGCCACCCCATCGGCCAATGAAAAGACGCCACCTCATCAATGGACCAATGAGAAAAAAGGAAAAGTGGCAACCAATGAGAAGGCACCAAAATGGTAGCCAATTAGAATTAGACACCTATCCTACCCAAGAAGAAAGGAAAATTTATGTAATGTCCCCGTTTTGGCGGTAATTTGATTTAATTAATTTAATTAATTAAGTTGTCCAAAATAATGAATATTTTATGAGGATGACTAATTAATTATTTTAATTAAACAAATAAGTGGTATTAAGTTAATTATTTATAAAGTTATCAAATAAATAAATATTAAAAGGTAACTTTATATTTAATTAATTTAATAAAGTGACTTGAATTATAAAATATCTTATAAAGTCAATAAATAAAATAAAATAATGTTCTAGAAGTTTCTGGAGAAAGTGGAGAAAACGAATAAATAGGCATCTTGGGCTTCATTCTCATCATCCAGATTTGATGTTGTTGTTTCATCTTGTGGAGCCTAGGGTTTCTGCAGATTACTTCTTTGTCATAGGAAACGAAAACTTCCTATTGATAACAATTTTGAGGGTGTGAAATATCACTTGAATTATTGCAGCTGGGAAGAAGATACTTCAGTCTTCTATTTGTGCTACATTGAGAAAAAATATATGAGTACAATAGCTGATGTATTATTGTACTTCTTGAATAAAGGGTTTAAAGGTTATTACTTGCAGATTTGATACAATACTGGATATTTTCGAAGGGGATTCTGGAAGCATATTTTGGGGTCAAAAGTTCATCATACCTGGTTGAAAATTTATGCTATCAATTTCTTTGCATTCCTAGGGCATTGGCGATTCAATCCATACCTATTTTGGCACCATTTTGTGAAGACAAAAATTTATATCAAAATCGCACAGGGCCGTACAGGTACGGCTGTACTTGCAGGCCGTACAGCTGCAGGACAGAGGACAGTTCGGGGTTGCAAAAATTGTCATTCATCATCAGCATACAATCATCAGCATTTTCATCATTCCCAGCATTCATCTTGGGAGGTCTTAGCAATCATTTTGGAGTATTTTGGAGGACCTATTAGCTTGCTGATAATTAATTCCAAGGGTCTGATATCCTGCTACTAGGGCATCATTGGACACATATTTTGTTCATAACTTCACTTGGAGGCATCCTTTGGTTATGGGTATTTGGGGAATTGATTGCTATTGTCTTGGCAATCATTTCTATACCAATTTGGAGACCTTTTATTGCTGCATTTATTTATAATTGGCATTCATATCAGAATAGGGGCAAATTTGAAAAAATATTCAATTTGGCAAGAGGAAGGCTTAAAGGGAGTGATATTGATTGCTTCTTCATTCGCACTCCCGGGTGCTTCATTTCAGGTTCTTTTGGCACTTATTTCAATGAGTTTTAATGTTGTTTATGTATGAAATCATGGCTGTCTTTGTACTCAGAAAAATCTGAAACTTGTAGTTGAAAGTCAAGAGACTAGGCCATTTGATAAATATTCTTGAAATCAATTTAATGCTTCAGTTGCATAGAAAGATAAGGCTGCATTCTAATTACGTGATGTTCTTGAGTTGCATGACAAATGTTTGTCAAAATGTCACTTGGCTGTAAGTGCATATGTAACATTGTAAGTCCATCTCTATGCATTGGTTAAGGGTCCAAAGTGTCATTTAAGCATCTAGATGATAATTTATGTTTTGATGTGTTAATTCTCAAGCATTGGAAGCTATCTATAGTCATTTAAACGTACATATCAGACTAACATTATTAGACCAGCAAGCTGGAAGGTTGCACACGAAGTGTTTGACAATATTCTTTGTGTCTCACAAGCATATTTTAGACCTATAAGACCAAGGGATATTACAATTTACCACTTGGGCTTACATCAAATGATCTTCTAATACAATTCTACACTTTTCTTTCATCCTTTTAGCATAAGCAATGAATTTAGCTAACATGTTGTTGACTTCCTCCATGGGAGGGCAAGGTGTATGCCTCATCTTGAGCTCAGCTGTGTTCATCATGTTCTTTGCTGCTTGTAGTGTCTTCTCACTCTCCTTCTCATCATCTCTTGCAAACTCGATAAGGGTCTTGAGAGAGGCAAGGATGCTCAACTGTTTCTCTCTGGCGGCAACCTTCCCCAACTCATCCAATCTCGATCCAAACTCTGTCTCATTAAAATCCTCCTCTTTGATTCCTTCAAAATCAATTGCAATCCCTGCATCGCTCAACATGCTTGAAATAAAAGTGTCGATGCTTGGATTGTGTTTTGCAATCTCATCCTGTATCTCTTCGAGTACCCTCGATCTGGCAGTCAAGGTAACATACCAAGACTCAATAATATTCTTTCCTCCTTCATTAACCAACCTGGCCTATGTCCTTCATTACTAACTGCCACATCCTCCTCAACTTGGTCCTCTGAAAGAGGAGAATACCCTGTATTGTTACTATAACCACTTGATTCTGAACCAGAGCTCACTTCTACCGCTGCCCTTTGCTCACTTGCGCCAACCTCTTGGTTTCTAGCCTCGATTATGCTTTCTCTTGATGGTACTTTGCTTTGTTTCTTTGCTGGAGGCTCTTGATGTTCTTTATTCTTCTCAACCTCCAAACTCCTCTTCTTTCCTAGGGGTGGGACTACCACTTATATCTTCTTTCTCCAAATCCTAAACGGAAACTACACTTATATCTCCCAACTTCAAGCCCTAATGAGATGATGAAGTGATGGATGGATGATGCAAGCAAGAAAATAGTGAAATGTACCAAGCAAGAACAAGGAGAAAATCTGTCTTTTAGACCAGCCTTCACCCTCAATCATGAAACTTGTCTCCTACACCAAACAATCAATATCAAAGAAAAAGATAACAGTTAAGAAAATAGTTCAGTCCACTCACCAAATTTTGCAAATCTGATTCAAATGGGCAGGTCTGGACAAATCTGTAGCTTCTTCCTTTCAAAATTTGTGGCCTCTACCTTCACAATAATTCATGGCCCTCTAAAATTCTGCTCCTTGCAAAAATAGCTGTCTTCTATCAATTAAATAACGGTCTGGGCAGATTTCACAAGCCCTCAATTCAAATTGGCAGGCCTGCTAAACTACGGTCTCTCTTCTATCCAATGGCAGGTCTGCAATCAAAATCTGCTCCTCCAAATTGTATCACAGCTCCCTCAAACTCTGCTCTTCTTCACAAATTCGCTGCCTTTCACACAAGCTCTGCTCCTCTTCAAACTTGCTGCTGCTCCAATTAATGTCGCAAGTCTCCTTATGCTAAGACAAAGTCGCACTTCTTATATCACAGTCGCTGCCCTTCAATGCCTTGACTGCTGCTCCTCTATTTAATTTCGCTGCTTTTTTTATTTTTTATACAAGTTCACTGCTGATGGATGAGTAAGATGAGGAATGGATGGGAGTAGCGCTCCTCTTATATCAAGCCTGGTGTTCCAATATAAGGGCCGACTTGTACATGAACAAACAAAATTTCAATTAAAAGCATTTAAGAGGAGGGCTGACCTACGAACAATTATTAAATTTGTAATAAATCCTTATCACTTAAGCTTTAATTTTCGAAATTAACATTGGGGTGATGAGTTACGCTACTAAAGAAAGGCCCTAGCCTTCATTTTAATACCACACGCTACACCAAGGAGGGCCCTAAACCGAAATTAATGCTCATCCTTTTAATCTCAATGCAGATTTTTACACTTATTGCCCAGATTTTCGAAATTAAGGGCCAGGCCATGTAAAAGGGGCCCTAATTCACCCTCTAAAGCCACACACCATATACTAAGGGGCAGATCCTCATGCTTAGGCGCCCAGATTTATAGTTTCAAAGATTTTTTTTTTTATTAAATGCGCCTAGATTTATAAATTAAAGCTCAAACTCCAAATTTTATGGCCCAAAATTTCGAATTTATTGCACAAATCTAGTTCATTTGCCCAGAGTTATAGTTTATTAGCCAAGATTTTACATTGTTTGGTCTAAATTTTCGAAATTTAGAAAGGTGAAAGGGATAACTCCATTTTGGCAAATCAAAATAATCTTTGGCCACCCAATCCCTTCATTTTATCTCTATTTCAACACCTCAAACTTGCAAAATTTTCAAGAGACCCAAACATGATTTAAAACGAAAATCACAAGCCAAGCTCTTAGATCTCAATAATTTCAACAATAATCGTCCATCTAAGTTCAAAAATTGGCTAAGGCACCCGGAATGACAGGATCAAGGAAGAAAATGCCAAGACTTGTTTGAAAAAAATTGGGGTCCTCAAATTCTTTGGGGCGATGATGTGAATCCTCACAACAAAACCCAATTTGGTTGCATTATGAAGAGGCATGTATAAGGTTACTAATTGCAGTAATTATAACACGATTTGCATATCAAGAAAAGATGTAGTTATGAAGAGACATCGGACATGTCTCTTAGATGCAGCCTATTCCTTCAATCAGCAAGATATAAGAAGACCACCCATCACACTTCATAAAGCATCAATTTGGAAACCTTTATGGCTTATTTGTATCCTTTATTGGATCTGCTTGTAGAGCATAAGCCTTTTGGCATAATGTAGTTGCATAATTCAAAATTAATAATTAGAGACAACAGCTGTTTACTCCCTTTGGGATATGTATTTAATGATCAGAGCCAACAAAAATCTAAATAGAATAAAAAGAACATTATAATTAAGATAGAACACATAACATAGTAAATTGACAAAGAGATATAACTTTTCATTCCATTTAATGTCCATATTATGCTAGCTTGTTCTCGGTATCACTTCACAATATAAAGCACTCAACGGTTGGTTAAGAGTGCCAACTATTGGTTCCCTACAACTACCCGATAACTTATTTGTCATTACATTGCCTTTTGGATAACAAAACATAACAAAACATAATTTATTCAGATTGGCTGATGCACTACAATAATAACAACTACTGGGAGGGAGGGTGAGAGGATTCCCCTGGAGTGGTCGAGGACGTCGGCTTGGAAAGTTGTTGTTGAATGAGTCTCAAGTCACGCTTTGCTATCAGCTGTTTCTCTCAAGAAACTCTTACCACTGTGACGATATCCTTCAGATTGTTCTTCGTTTTCTCCAACTCTTCCACAATGGCTCCCAACAACCCCTCTACCTCCGCAAGCTGAATCTCCTTTCCTAACCGCACCACTCGGTCCTGTGCTAATTGTTCCTCCAGGATAGTAGAATTTTTTTGCTGCTCCACTAGCTTGTCCTGGATAGCAACCTCATGTTGTATTGCGAACACACGCTCCTCCTTCGCCTTCTGACACTCCTCTTCTACCTTCCTCCTGTATTGGGTGGCTCTCTGGAGTTGGAGGAATGTGTCCCTAAACACATGCTCCCTGCTATGGAGGGTTCCCATCATGCCACTCCGTGCCTCTAGAGTGTATGGTCTACACCATGTCTCTACCATCTCTGGTGTCTCTATGAGCGGCCATCCCCTAGTTGTAAAATGATTTGCGAATTTGTGCTCACATCTCTGTGTCATGAACTCTAAGATCCTTTCTATCTCGACTAAGATAGGTCCCATGTCTACCTGTTTGGTGAGGTCTTCCATCTTGAGTGCTATTGCAACAACCCCCTCCAATTCTTCAAAATACCTCTACAACAATCCTATGGCATCTCGTGGGTCGGGTTGGGAAACCTGAATGTAGTCATCATCCCACATTACTCTTTTGCTTGTGTCCCTTGTCCGCATAGTTTGTTGTAGGGAAATGTCATCTTGGTGCATACTTTCTTTTGCAATTTCACTCACATCTGCCGGTACCACCTAATCTGTGAAGGATTGCCCATCTGTGGGCTCAGGCTCAAGTTGGATGTCTATCTGTTTTAAGTGCTGGACCATCATCAAAGTAGGTGAAGGGGGTGGGATTTCAGAAATGCCCATCTCGAACCTGTCCAAAAGACTATCCATCCCGGTGTCAACGTCATCTTCCCCCATAGGCACAGGTGTCGTTTCCCCTCCTATCGTGTCTCCTCCATCCACGTCCCTTATGGTATTGTGGTGTACACGTGGCATACTCTTCCTTCCAACATTTGTGGCTCATGTGGTGGGTAAAACTGAAGCTTTGGTCGTGGGGATCGAGCCTTCGGCCCTAGGGGTCGCACCTTCAGTTGTAGGGGCCGAACCTTTGGATGTGGGGAATGAACCTTCGACTGTAGGGACCACACCCTTTGTCAATGTAATAGCTTTCCCCTTAGGTGCTACCACCAGGGTCATAGGAGTAGCCTCGTGGACTCCCCATGATGTAGTAATGCGAACTATGGTTGGCCCCAACTTGTGCGTTGAATGGTTGTATTGTGCCTCCTATTGCATGACTAGACGTGCAATGGATGGTAGTTGTGCTTGGTGTGAATACAATCTTGGCTGACATTTCTGATCTTTTGGCTCCCCAGTTTGCTACTACGGGTGCCACCCTTTCTGCCACTCAAATTTCCTCTTCTGTACCATCCCCTCCATCTCCACCTGTCAGCTCTTGTACTTCCTCACTATGCTCTGCTTTCTGTACCATCCAAAAACCTTTCTCCTCTCTGTTCTCACTCTTTGAGGAAGAGATTGCTACGGTCCCTTCTTTCCCCACTGTCATCGTCCAATTCCGTACTGGTAACTGTTTCTTCCTGCTGCCTCTTTTGAAGAGGGTCCCCTCCTCTAGCCATGAGGTTGTCGTGATGCATCCAGTAGAACATGGTTGGTTTATATGGCTCAACCCTTCTTGTTGGTACTTTCTCCAGTGGTTTCCTAGCACTTTCGTTTGTAAAGCATCCAAAAACAATGCAATGGCGTTGTGAGGCGCATAGAAAGTTGTGTATGAGGTGGAAAAACTCTCTTATGCACTCTGATAGTACATGCCCTCCATTATACACCCTTCCCAACGTAATGCCATTCATCAGCTTCACCATCCACATGGCTATACACTTTTCATCAAGTCCAGAATACATTTCCACTCAGTTGAAACGATGAATGACTTTTTCAACCCTTGGCTGTTGCTACTACTCCACAGGCTGTCCCATTCATAGAAAGTTTTGTGTATGAGGTGGAAAAACTCTCTTATGCGCCCTGATAGCATATGCCCTCAATTATACACCCTTCCCAACATAATGCCATTCATCAACTTCACCATCCACATGGCTATGTCTGATGCCATATCCCCAACTAGGATATTGTTTCAAATCTGATTTTGGCTGTCAATTTTGAATGTTTGACATTTTGTCAAACACTTTGCAGGCAAACTAGTTAAGTTGGTTTCACCAATAATCTGATTTTCAATGAGATAAACTTGCAAACAACTATGCAATATCATTCAAATTGGCTTAATATTCAACATGGCATTTTGTCATACAATTTGCATACAACCAACTACTGCAACTATTCACGAAAATCCCTCTTTATTCAATTCTGAAAATGAATTACATATAATGATTAACTAATATTATGAGAAACAAATTTATTGCAACTAGTAAAAACCTGGCAAATGGATCGTAGCTTGAGTTCATGGCCAAAAATTGATTGCACTTGTCTGAAAATAAATACCCATAGTCGCTAAAGAAGAAATGACTCAATGGCACTCAAAAACCCCCAAACGTGCCCTGTAAAACACCCACATCACCCTTCAATTGCTCATGCAGCTTCCAGACTCTATGCGGCTTCCATATTAAATTCTTACGCTGTCTTGAATGGCTGCAATTGTATTTTTTTTGTTTCTTATTCCCCTGCACACAATCTGAATTATAATTTGTGATATCAAACCCCCTATTTCATCACCATTTGAACCACAATTAGAGCCTCCGTCTTGAAGCTCTCTTAGAAGATTAGATCAGAAGTTATTTCACTTGCTCAAATGATTGCACATTTGAAGAATCCCTACTCTCCAATGGCTGAAGATGAAACCTTGGTTTCTTCTTCTTATAAACTTCACCAATTTCAAAAAGTATAAACAACATGAATGAAAAAGAACTCATTTGAGTCTTTTATAACTTTTGTGAGAGAACTCACACACTTTCCAGCCAATGTGGGATATATATACTTTTTTCTTTTAATAATTCATTTGCTCTAATACTTTAATTAATATCTTAGCTTAAGCTTCCATGAATTAATTGAATAAATGGCCCCTTCCAATGATGACTCAACCCTTAAGTGGAATTATAAAGTTAAATTATAACTTTATAATAAACCATTTAATGATTTAATAATAACTTGGCCACTAAAATAATAATAATTCCCAGAATACTTATCCTTTAAATATGCTGTTTGAAATAGGATTCACACCTATTATTTCCCCATGTGACCAAATGCACTTTGCAAAAATAGATAGGGTCCTTCTCGAACAACATCAGGCTTATTATAAATAGTAAACATGGCAAAAGTCTAGCAAATGAAGTCCAAATGATGCCGACCGAAAGCCAAACCAAAGCATACTTAATCCTAAAGTAGATGCCCACTGAAAGAGACCCTCTATCCATCCTCATTAGCCTATGAGGGTTGCATGATAGGCTAACCCATCCATAAACATGGTCACGCTAAAAATGGGACATTACATGCCCTGCTTGACACTTTTCACCATGTCCAGAATACATTTCCACTCAGTTGAAACGATGAATGACTTTTTCAACCCTTAGCTGTTGCTACTACTCCATAGGCTGTCCCATTCCTGTGTAGATAGGTCAGGCTTGCAAACCAGCTTCAACGACGTGTCTTTTTCCTCAAGACATTTTGGACGAGGTTTTCACTGTGGAATGGCCCCTAGAGAGAACATCAAATACCTTGGTGAACTCCTTTAGCGAGAAGGATACCACCATTGTGTGCTCGAAGTATTATATTGTGGACTTGTGTGAATGGTGATCATATCCTACAACCATCGTGCGTAGTACCGGTTTGAATTCCCAAAGATTGAATACAAGCATTAGAATTATTTTTTCTACCTCGCTCTTGTGCTTGGATTCTTTTACTCAATGATCATTTGGAGTGCTTTCCCACCAAATGCAACACTCGTTGCCAGTAACACCCTCAAACGTGAGGGATTCCACCGTCACCTTCTCATCCTTCTATTGCATGTTTGGTTGTATCTTCTTTTTGCTAGTGGATGTTGCCATACCTATCTATGTATTCTTTTTCTTGTCTTTGACTTTAAATTTTATTGTGTAACTACCTTTATTGGGATTTCCATATCTGCCTTTAACCATCTTTTCAACAAATGCCAACTTTATCCTTCTTGAGTGTCGTACAAAATTCAGCATGGTATGTTCTCTCTATTCGTATGTTTCGTATGGTGAGATTTGATTCCTTCTGTGCACATGGTGTACGGTTTGCAACATTGATCTCTTGTTAATTTTGATTCCATTTGTCCAAGCCTTCATTGTATGGTCAATTTTTGTGCTACCAATCTCTTCTGTACAGTATGTAGTCATAGTGCCATCATTCTTCCCTCCAATTGCATGGGCACTACTAGCTGCAGCCATACGGGTACTACAAGTTGCAATCATACAAACCCCTTTAGTCATACATGATGTGGCTGTCCCAATGCTCTCTTCTCACCTCGATCGTACGTGTATGATGTCTTCTTGCCTCACTTTTTGATCATATGGTATGCTTTCGTACGTGATACCTTCCTTCGTTCATATGTCGTAGGAGTATGTGCTTTGGCTCCGTATGAGGTGCCTTATTTGCCTTATTCTCTTCGTCCATACGCCATATAGACGTGTGCTTTGCCTTTGTACAGGGTGCCTTCTTCTCCTTATTCTCTTTGTTTATATGTCATACGACTGTGTGCTCTTTGTTGTGTTTTCCATATGATGTACGACTAGAGTCTCTTTCCTTCCCTCAGTGCCTATAGAAGATCTATCTATTGAAAGCTTCCTTCACTTTTCCTATTTCACTCACTTGCATCTGCCAAGCGGGTTGGTTGGGGATGACTTTATAGTTATTTTGGTGCATTAGGGTTAGCCTTTCTAAACAATTTTTTAAAATGAGCTTTAATTGTTTTAATCCACTGCTTTTACTAAAGTTCCTTTGTATTTTTATTTTCCTTGCCCCTTTTTTAATATATTTCAACTTTAAATTTTTCGTTAATAATACCCCCTCTCCTTTTCCCCCTTTACACTTTTTCATTGTCAATATTTTGATTCTCAAACTTTTAGAGAGGCTCATACCTTCTATTTTTTTCACTTTCAAGCTTACCAACTTACTTTCTTCTTTCCTCGTTCATTTCCCCTTGAATCTTTTTCTTTTTACTACTTGAGAATGATTCCTTGTTTTTACTCGGTTTGCCTTGTTTTCCTTCATCTCATGTTTCTGCTTTTTTGGTGGTTCTTCATCCTTCTGATCCATCTTTCTTTTTATTCCCTTTGATTCTGCATTGGCTCGTACCTTAACTTTTGATGCGTACTACCACATATAGGTTCCTAGAGGTGTCTTGTAGCATTCGTTTTCATAGTGGGTTCCAATGTATTTAAGGTCAAATATCTTGCCCACTAGGGGTGCTAGTCCCACGCCTTTATAAATCCCGTTCACATAGTGACCACTGTATTTGTGGTACCATATGGCTTCTCCGATCACTGTTGGAGGTCGGATAGGGCTCAAAATTGCCATCCAAAGTGCATTGGAGGTAGGCCAGTATGGGGCTTCCTTTCCTTCGACAATGCATTTTTTAATGATTTGATCCTTGTAGCCATCCAATTGCGCAATGAATAGGTCATCTGTTTTCACAACCATTTTTAGGCATGGCTTGAGGGTGACGCCATACTCCTCCCGGTCTATCTCCTCCTCTAGGTCCTCTTGAATGTCCTCCTTCCCAACTCATTCTTTTTTCTATTTCCTTTCTACTTCCTCATCATTTTCATATCCCGCATATCCTTCCTGCCTCCCTTCATAAGGTCCCTTCCATTTCGAGTAGCTGTTTATTCGTACCCATAATGCTAGTGTACCAAACATTACATTTGTAAGATGTTTGTGTGCCTTGGGGATGACAGTGCCTTCTACATACTTCCTTGCCAATTGCTCCTTTGGTGCCATCATGGGTTTGGCTCAGTTGAGGTCTGGCCTGTATGGTTCTTCTGTTATCACTAGGTATTCTTCAATCTCTTGGCTATGTACAATCATCTGGTCCCTTTGGGTTGTATATCCCAACGTGTTGATTCCTATTGTGGGTATCTTCATCTCATGATAGATTTTTAGCTTAGATCTGTTTGCTAGCTCTTTAATTGGTCTACCATCAAGGGTGGTGAGTTTAATTGCTCTGTTAGTACCCACCTCCCTTACTTTATAGGTCCCAAGCCAACAAACTTTGAATTTCCCAGTTTGGAGTTCGTTTCAACCGTTGTACTTGACTACCAATTGCACTGGTCGAAAGTCTTCATTCACTCCCTCCATAGGCTCTCCTGATTTGATTTGCGAAAGTTGATCTTCTATTACATGGCTCTTCCCAGGCTGCACCACAATGTTGAAGGTGAATTCTTGCAATAGGAGCAACCACCTACTCACTCTCCCTTGGATGATCAACTTATTCACTAAGTACATCAATGCTTGATGGTCCACGTAGAAAGTGAATGGTGTTGCCAATAGTAGTGTTGAAACTTCTGTATGGAGTACACCATGCTGAGTGCCTCCTCTGTCCTACTGTAGTTTCATTCACAGCTCTCGAGAGTAGTTGGTTGGTGAAAAAAATAGGGTGATCGAGCCTTGTGGAGCCTGCTTGTGCCAGGGTGACACCAATGGCGTAGTTTGAGGGATCCACGTGTATGTGAAATTCTTTATCCCAGTTGGGATATGGCAAGATGGGCACACTCATCAATCTAGACTTAAGTTCTTCGAATGCCTTTTGTTGCTTTGCCCTCCATAAAAATGGTTTACTCTTCCTTGTCTGTTGGTCCAGTGGACATGAAATTTGTGCAAAGCTTTTTATGAATCTTCGGTAGTAGCCTATGTGTTCGAGGAATAATTTGACCCCTAATACATCCTTTGGACTCTCCATTTAGATAATGACCCCTACCTTGTCTAGGTCTGTTTTCAATCCTTCTTTACATACTATGTGGCCAAGTAATTTGCCCTCTATTACCATGAAATGACACTTCTTTGGGTTGAGTACCAATCGTGCCCTCCGACATCGTTCTATGCATTCTTTCATTGCGGTACGGTGAGTCTCCTTCCCACTATAGATAGACCAGTCGTCCAGGAAGGCTTTGAAGTTGCACACTGACATTTTGTCAAATATGCGTAATATTATTCTTTGGAAAGTGGAAGGGTCGTTGCACAACCTGAACGACATCCGGTTGTACGCGTACACTTCATCTTCGACCATGGACATAGTTTTCAATTTGTCCTCAACAATGTCGATTTGATTGTACTTGGAGAACCCGTCCATTAACGATTACATCTCATGCCCTGCTACCTCCTCTAGTATGTTGTCAATGAATGGAATTGGGAAAGGTCCTTAATGGTCCACAAAGATCCAAATCTAGTTTTCTTTTTTCTTCGGGGAAATGACAATGGGAAAAACTCAGTTGTTTGCACTTTAAAAATAATACCTGCCTCCAACATCTTTTCTATTTCCTCTTGTACTTTGGTGGCATAATTTTTATTCATCTGGTATGGTCTCTTCTATATGGCTTGTGCACTTAGTATGAGACGAATTCTATGTACACAATTATGGGGGTATTCCCTTTAAATCTTTGTACATCTAGGCAAAAACATCTTTATACTCCATGAATATTTGGAATGTGGTTTTCTTGAGTATAGGGTCGTAGTCATCTCTAACCAAGATTACCTTTGGATTCACTTCATCTCCTAGGTTTTTTTCTATATGTTTTGTTCCTCATACTTGACCGCCTTATCCCTTTCGAATGAATGGGCCAGTGTGTCATCCAACCTCCCCACACCCTCTTTGTACTCACTATACTCAGGAGGGAAGGTGTCACTTCTACGCAGACTTCTTTAATTTCTAACATATTGCATTCCAGGCGGAAAACTTCGTAGTACTCCATTTACCAGTGGAACAACCCATTGAGGGAACTGTTGATGTGAGTTTTGTACCACTACATAACATATAGCAATTGAAATACTTGATACAGCGTATCAAACACTCAACCCTCTCTTGAAAAGTATATAAGAATACTTCAAGGTTCCTTACACCTGTGGATATTAACTCAGTTATATAAATGTGATTTGCTGGTAATCACTTTGGCGGGCTTACGTTGTTCACTTGAGGATGTCAAATTCTCGCTTATGATGATGATGAGATAACTTTCTTCTTTTATATCATTTCCAACTTCGCTCATCAAACTAATTTATATCACTTCTAACTTTACTTTTGAAACTAGTTTTCGACACTTAACAATAATACCAATGAAGTGAAAACAACTAAGAAGAAGAAGATAAGATAAGCCACTCACCGGTTATGAAATTCTAGCTTCTACCTTGATGTATTTGCCTTAGCCTGATAACTGTTCCTCTATGATCTTTTAGACTTGATATCACCCTCTACACTTGTTAAAATTCTGAAAATATAGCTTCCAAGTATAGATCAAAATCTTCCTTCAAAATGTCTTTCACAATTCTGAGATGAGACCTCAAACAATCAACTCCACTTTTTACAAAATCTGGAAATGGAACTCTAATTTGCCAAGCAACAAACTCCCTCTTTTCCCAAATTCTGAGATTAAAATGTTCAACTTGCTATTTTCGGATTTGCTTTTTCGGACCGCTTTTTCAGACTGCTTTTTCGGATCTGCTCCTTGCTGCCAAGAGAAAGGGAGAGAAGTGAATGAGATGGTGAAATGAAGTGGGGGAGAGCTCCCCTTATATACCAAATTTTTGCCTCCAAAAAAGCAGGGCCGACTTTGTAGGAGGGAAAAAAAATAAATTAAAATTGCCAAGTTTAACATGAATTAAATGAAATAAATTGCCCAGCCCTAGGGGATTTAATTTTAATTTAAAATTGGGCCAGCCTAGTGCAAAATTATGGGTTTAAATTAGCCAAATCCGAAATTATCATTGGCCCTAAAATTGAAATTTTGAAAAAAGGTCATTTAGGCCTCTAATATAGTTTTAAACTTTCCCCATTGTGGACCCAATAACTTGCCTTGAATTTCACACCTCCTAGGCCTTAAAATACATTGAATTTAACACACAAAGGGGGCCCAAATTAAATTTCTAAAATTACAAACACTCAGCCCAAAAATATGATTTTAATGTGCATTTAATCATGACAACCAAAATTAATTTTTATTATTTTGCAACCCAAAAATCATTTTGCAATTTAATTCAAATTTGACAATTTTAAATCTATTCTTTAATTTCCATTTTTCTCCACCAAACAAAATTCACAAGATTTTCTCAAAAAAAATATCCAAATTCACAATTAAATTTTGAAGATGTTCAAGTTTTTCAATTACATCAATTTTCAAAACTCAACATCGTGCATCTAAGTCCCACAAAATCGTCAAAGCATCGAAATCTAGAGGAAAAGCCAAGGCTAGTCGAAAAATGGGGGTCCCCAAAATTTTGGGGCGATGGTGTGAAAACCTCACAATAGGAACTTGTTTCATCTTTAGAGCAATGTCCAAGTTCCAATCCCCTCATTGTTGGGTTCTATCCCCCCTCCTTCCATGTCAAACTCTCTGCCTTTGGACTCTGAGTTTGATGCCAACTCTTGACTGATCTCTGAATTCTACAGGTTGATGACATACTTTCTTCTCACACTCTCGATAGCGAGTGTGTTCTTGTTGTGGTTTTCCTTTGCATGATCAGCCAACCTCTTCCAAGGAAGGCATGATATGCCTTCTTCTCCAATGGAATGACTACAAAGTCCAAGAAGTGTTGGATGCCAATATTACCTTCTTTGCCATGAGCGTTCTGATTGGTTTGATGTTGTGCTAGTTAGCACCTACCAAATGGATGGTTGGCGGCCAGAGTGTTGGCTTGCAAAGAGCCTTCCATGTCTCTTCCGACAAACATTCACGCCGGAGCCTTCGTTCACGATAGTATGTTGGATTTCATCCCGTTATTTCCACCTCTACCACGACAACTTTCCTCCCAATGCCTACTTCCAATGACATCAGGTCAGTGGTGGGACTGCCTTTTTGTTCCTTTGTCGGCTTGCCATTGTATTGGTTGATTGTGCTATTACCAACTCTAACTTTGTTGGTAATAACCACCTTCAATTGTGGCATGGTCTCTAGAATGTTTGATACCCATACGGGTACAGTGACTTGCAACATCTGTTTGATGATGGCGTTCTTGGACTTCGACCGTAGGGGAGTACTGGCAGCGTCATGCGAGGTTCTTCGTTCCTCCTCCATTGCATGTTCAGTATCAGCCTTGGCTTCCTGTAGTCTTTCCTTCTCCGTATGGGGGTCGGGTTATGCCGCTTTCTTGGTTTGTAGTCTCATGATTGCTAATACCTCCTCCTTGGGGTTTTTAATTTCCAACATATCTACTCCCTTCTTCTTAGGGAAGTTAGTGTCCTCATGATTCCTCGGGCCACAACATTTGCATAATAGACTTCCACTGCCTTACCCGCTCTGACAATCCCACGCGAAGTGACCCCACTCATTGTATTTGTGACATTAGATCATGGGTCGTCCTTGCATGCCATACTGGATTTCATGTTGTTGCGGTATCCACCAGAGGAGGCATTGGAGTTGGTGGGGGGCCTTGGCAGTGTGGTTGGTGGGGTTGCTCGCTCCTCTTGGTTGAAGAGTACTTGTTTGCTCCTAGTCTTCAAGTTGTACGGGCATTCCTTAATAGATGTCTCAATACTTGATAGATGTCGCAAAAGGATTTCTTTGGGCAATTCATCTTCATGTGGCCTTCAACTTTGCATTCGGTGCACCACAACTTCTTGCCATCCTTAGTACCTTCTTTTTCTTTTTCAGCCCTCAACTCCATCCGCATCATGTCTCTTCTTAGGGCTTGTATGGTCTTAGATTCTCCGTTGGTGCTTTCATTTGTGATGTCATCATCGCTGGCTTTATTCCCTTGGGACGTTTAGTTCTCACTCTCAATATGTATTGCTTGATTGTAGGCATCGGCGTAGGAAGAGGAGGGTACCACCTTCATTTTCTTTCGTAGAGAAGGGATCAACCCTTTAATAAACCATCTCTTTTTCAGTCCATCAACTGGCTGGTTTTCCAATTCGCCAAGCAACTCTTGGAGCCTACGATTGTAGGCTCATACATTCTCATTTTTCTTTGTTTCGTGTTATAGATTTCTGCCAATATTTCACTGTCATATCATAGTAGTTTGAATTCTTCTTCAAATGCTTCCTTCGAGTCATTTTTATAAGTTGTTCTGCACCCTCTTTGTAAGTTTGTGTACCAATTGATGGCAATTCCTCGCAGAGTGGTAGGGAATGCCTTTAACCAATAATCTTGGTCATCTTCATCTTCACCATTGGCTTCCTATATTGTCACACAAGTCTTACAATGGTGAATAGGGTCCTCAGATGCATCACCAATAATTTCGGGAGCTTTCGCTTCTCTGGGATGTTCACCATCTTTCTGGCTCGGTTGGCACCATCTAGGTATTAATGAAGTCTCAGTGATAAGAAAATGAACCTTTTTGGACCCAATTGATCAAATTTGCTTTAGGTAAATACATATTCAATATACTCCAAATTTGAATATTTCCAAAGAACTTAACTCAAACCCCAAAGATTAAAAGATAATTTCACACATTTCACAATGACAGTAAATGAAAATGGTATGTACAACATTGTGACAAGAAATATGTAGAAGCAAGCTCAAGATGAGTATCAGTCAACAACATTAGATTCTATTGCAATATAAAATTTGAGCATTGTCCATAAAAATGATGTCAAAACTCCTCACATGTGTATTGAAATCACTTACACTCAAACACTTTAAAATTGACTCCAAAGTGACATTGAAATGCAAATGAAGATTTGTGTGATTCCTAGGTGAAATCACTAGCTAAGAATATGAGAGAAGTTGATAATATCACATTGGATCTACCTTCTTTGAGATTTTCCCTTCTTTTTATAGATTCATTGAGGGAATAATTGAATATCAATGTTCTTTCTTTTCATTTTTCCCCTCCACTACTTTTTTTGATGTTTGTAACTCCGCTTTTGAAATTCCCTCCTAATTAAGTTTGTAACTCCCATCTCCAATGATAGAGAAATAATAAACTATTCTTATGAGTTCCAAATGGCCTTATTGTGCCCCATTTAGGCAACCCATACAAAAATAAACTATTAAGTTGTCCTTCACAATAAATTTTATTTAATAGTAAGACTAAGTTAAATTCTAGGAATACCCTATGTCCAGCTCCCTAACAACACATTTTGTTAAAAACTAGTCATCTGTGATGTCCCCTTTCCGAAATAAGATTTAATAATAATAATAAAACTAAATGAAATTAAAATATGAAATAAATGAATGAATAATAATATTATAAAAATAAATAAATATAATAATTATATCAATCATATATATATATATATATATATATATATACACACACACACACACTAATATATATATATATATATATATATATATATATATATATATATACTGTGTAAAGTTGCTTCTACAGAAAATATATAATAAAATCCATGACATTTATCTATATATTACAACTTGATATTTAACTGCTGCAGACTGGTATCAATACATAGAGGAGACAATGTCTGACACAATGTCTGACATAACCTTGTTTGTCTATCTGATTTTTCCTCTAAACTACCGTACATAACATGGGAGGACTTGAGACATTACTAACAGCAGTAAAAGAATATCATTAATGATTATAAGACATTTCAAGGACATTCATCACCATAACCAAGAAGATGCAAATTAAAGGAGGCCAATCGAGATTAATGTCAGTGGTTTAGATTAGTCAAGCTGTGACTAATGTCCAACACAAATAAACAACAGCGACTTACATATGGAATGATGATTAACATTCCTTAATTATATCAAGCATCGATAACTAGTATCAACATAGGCAGTGATCATAATTATCAAATGGAGTTGCGTCAAGTATAATTGAGTTCTGAAAAGGCATGATGACAGTGATTTTTTAAAAAGGACGGCATCGGCAATAAGATACCAATTGTTTAAGTAAAAGAATGTTTATGAAGAGATTGGTTATGAAAGTCAAGAGATGACTCTTCAATGAAGTGATACACCAAGAGGTGTGACCTCTACGATAATTAAGATATAAGAAGGAGAACAAGTTAAGGGAATAGGAAAAGGAAGGAAAGAATAGGAGAATAAGATATTATGGATGGAACCAGATAAATTATCTTGACAGTCCCCAGCATATACAGCAGAGTCAAAGGATGACAATCTGCATCTAATACAGATTACAAAAACAGTAACCAGTATAATATATATTAAATAATAATTTAGGCATCAATGTGCAGGAAGAAAACGAACAGCAGTAAAAAAGAAGGATAAAACAGAAAATAGTATAAAGGACGCAAGAAATATTGAATTGACATTGCAGACTGTAAGTATTAAAATGTAAATTTATTTTTAAAATATATATATATATATATATATATATATACACTTTCAGAATATCTTTATTTCTTTTATGTATCAAAATGATTCTATTGTAATTGATGTAAGGAATTATTTACAATTAGATTATTGATGTGGACTTAAATTATTATATATATAATTATTGTGGATGATATGGGCCATAGAGAGAATGAATAAAGTATTCATTAAAAGATGGACCTCATATCTGGAGGGGGCTAGAAGAAATTATGATAATTTCCTAGTCTCGAGATTTAATATCTCAACAATGGATGATAAGGATGGATTCCCGTATTTGGAGGGGGCTAGAGGAAATTAAGACAGTTCCCTAGTCTCGAGATTATTATCTCACGTAGATAGTATGTATACTGAAAACCAGTCATATGCATATGTGTAGGCTTGGAATGCATTAAGCTTGCTTTCAAGAGATTCTTATGGGTAGTGCACTAGGGATGACGTGTCGATAGCCCGATTGCTTAGAGTGGAGCGAATGTTCCTCAAGCCGGGAATTTTGTGAAGCCCGACCTAGAGGCAGCCTTAAGGATCAAATTCCCCCCTTACTAACTTAGAGTAGAGTATGAGTCATATTAAAATTGTGTTATATGGTGTACTGGCATCAGTTTTGCAGGAAATTATAGAAGGAGAATAAGAAGGGACATTACAGTGGTATCAGAGCATTGATCCTGCCATCCTGCAGGGTAAAGATGAATCAATGAATAATCCTAGTGAATAGAAAGGAATCTAACAATGTAGGTATTATGTGTGTGCTTCGTGTATGCTCCGTGTCTTCATGCATTAACGTGTATGCTTTGTGGCTTTATGAATCAATTTGTATACTTCGTGTATGCTATGTGTCTTCATAAATTCATACATATATTTCATATTTTGCAAACATATATGGTTCTATTTTTGGGTCGATTTAAAATAAGAGAATAACTCAAAAGAACTCAGAGATATGAATCTATTAGTTTTTTAGGGATAGCATTGATACCTTTGGGGGCTATTGGACTCAAATTTACAATGATATGCTAGTTGTACAAGATAAGCCATTTACATGGAAAGATTTATCTAAAGATTGATATAAAAATTGTCATTGTTTGACGACAAACAATTTTGGGGAGGGAAGGACTGTGATGTCCCCTTTCCAAAATAAGATTTAATAATAATAAAACTAAATGAAATTAAAACATGAAATAAATGAATGAATAATAATACTATAAAAAATAATAAATATAATAATCATATCAATCATATATATATATATATATACTGTGTAAAGTTGCTTCTACAGAATATATAATAAATTCCATGACATTTATCTATATATTACAACTTGATATTTAAGTGCTGCAGACTGGTATCAATACATAGAGGAGACAATGTCTGACCCAATGTCTGACATAACCTTGTTTGTCTGTCTGATTTTTCCTCAAAACTACCGTACATAACATGGGCGGACTTGAGACATTACTAACAGCAGTAAAAGAATATCGTTAATGATTATAAGACATTTCAAGGACATTCATCACCATAACCAAGAAGATGCAAATTAAAGGAGGCCAATCGAGATTAATGTCAATGGTTTAGATTAGTCAAGCTGTGACTAATGTCCAACACAAATAAACAACAGCGACTTGCATATGGAATGATGATTAACACTCCTTAATTATATCAAGCATCGATAACTAGTATCAACATAGGCAGCGATCATAATTATCAAATGGAGTTGCGTTAAGTATAATTGAGTTCTGAAAAGGCATGATGACAGTGATTTTTAAAAAGGAGGGCATCAGCAATAAGATACCAATTGTTTAAGTAAAAGAATGTTTATGAAGAGATTGGTTATGAAAGTCAAGAGATGACTCTTCAATGAAGTGATACACCAAGAGGTGTGACCTCTACGATAATTAAGATATAAGAGGAGAACAAGTTAAGGGAATAGGAAAAGGAAGGAAAGAATAGGAGAATAAGATATTACGGATGGAACCAGATAAATTATCTTGACAGTCCCCAGCATATACAGCAGAGTCAAAGGATGACAATCTGCATCTAATACAGATTACAAAAACAGTAACGAGCATAATATATATTAAATAATAACTTAGGCATCAACGTGCAGGAAGAAAACGAACAGCAGTAAAAAAGAAGAATAAAACAGAAAATAGTATAAAGGACGCAAGAAATATTGGATTGACATTGCAGACTCTAAGTATTAAAATGTAAATTTATTTCTTTAAAATATATATATATATATATATATATACACTTTCAGAATATCTTTATTTCTTTTACGTATCAAAATGATTGTATTGTAATTGATGTAAGGAATTATTTACAATTAGATTATTGACGTGGACTTAAATTATTATATATATAATTATTGTGGATGATATGGGCCATAGAGAGAATGAATAAAGTACTCGTTAAAAGATGGACCTCATATCTGGAGGGGGCTAGAAGAAATTATGATAATTTCCTAGTCTTGAGATTTAATATCTCAACAATGGATGATACGGATGGATCCCCGTATCTGGAGGGGGCTAGAGGAAATTAAGACAATTCCCTAGTCTCGAGATTATTATCTCACATAGGCAGTATATATACTGAAAACCAGTCATATACATATGCGTAGGCTTGGAATGCATTAAGCTTGCTTCCAAGAGATTCTTATGGGCTGTGCTCTAGGGATGACGTGTCGATAGCCCGATTACGAGTGGAGCGAATGTCCCTCAAGCTGGGAATTCTGTGAAGCCCGACCTAGAGGCAGCCTTAAGGATCAAATTCCCCCCTTACTAACTTAGAGTAGAGTATGAGTCATATTAAAATTGTGTGATATGGTGTACTGACGTCAGTTTTGCAAGAAATTATAGAAGGAGAATAAGAAGGGACATTACATCATCCTTTAAAATTATAACATAAAGAAAGTAGGACAAACTAAAGTTACTATTTTAAAATGATTTCTCTCATCTTACCAATAAACCTTTAGAAATTAAAATAATAGGCTTAGGTGTACTTGATTATCTTTGGTAAAAAATGGAACATGACACAATGGCTTAAGTAACCAATTTGAAGATTTTATTTTCTCTTCTATGGCATAAGAAATCCAACCTAATAATGCTTTTTCTTACCTGTCTCCCTATTAGTGGAGTTGAGGGCTCTCGATTTTATTAATACCAAGAGCTAGGCGGAATTGAGAACTATTATTTAGTATCTCTCAACTCTCTGTTCCAATCAAGTTGAGCCTCTCAACCTCTGAATAAAATTAGTTGAGGCACACCCTTTTAAGAGAGTCAAACAGGCACCTAAAATAACTTAATTTGGCTAGGCTTTGCAAACTCATACTATGCTTTGCTAACACCCAAGATGAATGGCATATCTTATTTTCTTAGAATTTCTTTGTCAATTCCTTTTTCAGTTATGAATTCATTTCTAATGTGCTTATGTTTTAAATTATTCAATGGATGATTTCATGCACATTTATAGTGCATATAGGAAGATAATTTTAACTCCCTATATACGTGAAAATCTTATCGCTATTCTCATTGAGATGTTCAAGCAAAGCGTCTTTAAACTGGTTAACTATAAAAAAAAGTATTTACATGATCATACACGATCCGGTAAAATAAAATTGATATCTAATTTTAAGTTGAGTTCTAGATGCAGATTGCAAGAGTTTAATATGGAACACTCACTTCGTAATAAGATTGTCATTCCATCATAGTATAAAGTGAATTTTGTCATCATCTTATCTAAAATATTTAATCATCAGTAATAGTGTAGCTTATATAATATTACTTCATAGCCCCTTTAATTTTAATTACATATTGTTTTCTTTCCAAATCATTTTTTTATACTTGTTGAGTATTATTTTCAAACATAAAAAATTCAAGTGATTTGAGCTTTTATAGTTTTAATGCTGGTTGTATCTCACATTGCTGGTAAAGTAACCATTACTCTTTTTTTTCCCTTAACAGTTGTCTGATATCACAAAACTTGCTAAGCGGTCTTAAAACATGCTCAGAGATAGCTAAATACATGTCCCACAGTGGGTCTGTTCTGCAATATGGTGATGTACGAACTCTTCGGTCTGATGGCAGTGGGAAGGCTGATTGTATTGATACACTTGTAAGTTAGCTTTTCCATGTTCTTTGTATGTTTATTGACCTTTTGATTGGTCCTGTTTTTCTTTATATGAAAAAATAATTTCAGCACTATACAGGAGATAGAAGTTCGTACAAGATCAAGATTCTGGAGGAGGAGAGGAAGAGTGCGCAGATTAAAGTACACTTGGAAGTCTGCAGGCCATCCTTCAATCAGGAAAAGAATGGCAGATGGAAAAGGACAGCCCTGTAAGCAATATACTCCATGTGGTTGCCAACTAATATGTGGAAAGCAATGTGCTTGTCTCCGCGGTGGAACCTGTTGTGAAAAATATTGTGGGTAAGACTATTTTTGAATTTTCAGAGTTGAAAACAACTGTCATAACATACAGGGATGAAAATAATGTTACTTATACTGAATTTTTTCTTATTTTGTCTTTTTATTGTTTGCAAGGCTTAAAGTAAACATTTTCTTCCATTAAAAATAATCAATAAAATCCTTTCAGAGATGTTTTTTAGCATACCTATTGTTTGAGGAATATGGGTAAAGTATGCTGAAAGATATCATATTTTTCATTATTCCACTTAAAAAAGAATTATATCATTATATTGTAATTATATTAAATTATTATTAAGATATGATTATATTGTTATGTTTTAATATATTTTTGTTATTATCTTTTTGTATTTCCATTAAACTCTTTACAAAAGAAAAAACCTTTTATACCAAATTAATAATGTTATATTAGTATATTTTTATATCTCTATTAAACTCTTGACAAAAGCAAAAAATCTATTAAGGCTGTATTTTTATAATATTATCATGTCATTATATTTTAATTTTATATTAAAGTGGATTTTATGTAGGGATACTTTCAATCCCCATAATAATATTTCTAATCTATTATTATTATTAGGATGCCGTTAAGGAGTAATCATGATGGGCTTAGTGCCCTTTAACTCAATAATGTGCTCAATGCCCCGATTAGGTGGCCTACCATGTGGTAACTCACTAAACACTTAGCGTTTAGTTCTGGGCTCCTGTATGTCTGGGTGATAAGCTGATTTCCCTGACTCATCAAGTGTGGGTAATATTCTACACTTTGCTGCCCACTCAACGACATCATGCCCAATGAGACGCTGCATTCGTTTGAGTGAAATAGTCCTCAAATTCTCCTCTCTGATTGCATTAAGTATATGTTTCTTACCATTTATTCCAAACTTCATTTCCATATCCTTAAGGCTGAGATAAAAAGCCTCAATAGAATGCAACCAGCTCATACCCAAAACCAATTCTGCACCTCCCATGTCAACCACATAAAAATCAGACTTAAAATCATAATTATTTAGCCTCATGGGAAGATCCGGAACCATCCTATCACACTTAAGTGTGTAACCATCAACCACCTTTAACTCTAATGCCTTCAAATTCTTCTGTCTGAATGCCTCTCCTAGATACCAATCGTGAATCAATGAAGTTGTGGGTAGCACCTGTATCTAATAAAGCAATGACACGCTGCCCTGGTAAGAAACCCCGCATCTTGAAAGATCCCTCTTTCTTCATACTAGAGAGGTATACTACCTTAAGGTTGGAATCCTCATCAATCTTTTCCTCTTTAGCCGCTTCTTCATAGCATTCATCCTCATAATCAGCTTTCTGTCCCTCAAAATCAGAATTGTGTTCATCCCCATAATACCACTCCATAAGCCTATTTCTACCCTTAGGTTTCAGAGGACACTCATGTTTATCATCATATGGGCCCCTGCAATAGAAACATAATCCCTTTCTCCTTAGATCATTTAGTGTCTCTTGATCTAAAGGCCCTGTCAGAAGTCTCTTGAAATCTGAGCCATCTATTTTTTTGGAGAAGCCTTGTTCTCATATGTGGTATTTAGATGGTTTAGGAGGGAATCTAGTACGTGGAGATAAAAATTCTAAATCTCTCGCTTTCTTCATGGCTGCCTGCAAAGATGAAGGGTCAAAAGACTTAACACAACCCTTGAGAGGATCAACTAACCCCTCCACAAACAACATCACATGCATTTTCTCTGAAATGTCATACACCATCATTGAAACCCTCTGGAACTCACTGATGAAGGCTTCCAAACTGCCAGTTTGTTTGAGTTGAGCCAACTCACAGAAATAGGACTCTGGGTCGTTCCTGTTAAACCTCTCCACCAATCTATCTACAAAATCCTAGTAAGAAACAATCTGATCATGGTGCAATGAAACCAATCCATGGTACCACCAATCGTGGGCTATGCCATCCAAGTGCAACACAACGAACTGAATAGCGTCCTCTGACATAGGACGTAATGATAGGTATGTACCTAGCTTGTGAACCCAAGCTCTAGCAGTAATCTTCACACTTCCACCAAAGTGAGTCAAGGTCAATTTGCTGGTTGCCTGTTTCAAATCATTTTGTCTGGGCCTCTGTCTCATATCAAGTCTAGGTCATCTCTAGTGTGCTCTTTCTTCTGCATCAAAAACCTATCAAAGTTCAAATTCCTTTTTATTGCCTCTGGTAAGGCATCCCACTCTGCAAAGTGAGTGATCATATCATCAACAAATGGAGCTAGCTCTGTCTCGACACTAGCTGCATCTTACTCAAGCCTCAGAAAGGTGGGATGTAAGGGCCTGTCATGAGTGCCTGAAGGATCAACTCTATAACTCTGTCTTTTCTTAGCTCTAGACTTGTGAGAACTAACTTACACACTCCTCGTACCTATATCTCTGCCATGGTCACCAAGTAATGTAATGCGTTGTAAAGTGTCAGATAGATGCTGCAAAACATTGCAACATGATGCTAACCTTCTGCCAAATTCCTAAATGCCTCTCTAACCTCCATGTCCACATCATTACCTATATCACCAACATTCCTATCAGCCATAGTACCAAACTGAGTACCCTGTTCACTGTGTTTCGGTGGTGGTGAAGCTCTACCCCTGTGAGTATAATGCATTCCCGGAATGAATCTTTCTGCCATGAATGAACCCAATTTCCTACAGGCTGGCAAGAAACTGCTCTGATACAACTGTAAAGACCTTGCTAACTCTATGCTGAAGAATTTTTTTTTGTTTCTTTGGAAGTTTTGCAATTTTTATAATTTCAAATATATATATATTTTTTGTATTTTTTTCAAAATGCAAGATAACTAAGCACCTCATAAGGTAAATTAGCACACCAACTTATTTATTGAAGTAAGTTGACAAGGAAATAATACGAAGCAATTAAAATAAACATTTATTTATGCATAGTAGGCACCTGGCAATGATGTGATGACCAACGTATATTCTCAGTGGATGGCGGATGAGATGGCATTGATATGATCCCACAAAGTGTGAGCCAAAAATGCTCAAGATGCCCCTGCAATATAAATTGCAGATCAATCATGGAAAACGCTGCCTTCACACATTGAAGTTGCAACTTGTAGAAGTTAGACGTATCCTCTAGAGAATCACACACCTCCACCAGACTAAATACCAAGATTTCGAACCTCTTTGTTTTGACCAATTCGATCTTTGATAGTCGTACGTTAACCCTTATTTGTTGCGGTTATTGAATTAAACTTGGCACGTTTTTTTTTATCAATTCCAATCTGATTCGTTTGTCGGAGATGAATAAATTGTAGGCACAATTCATTGCCAATCTGGACCAATTCAAAGTACAAGATAAGCTTGGAGAAACCTCCATTTCTTCATGCCCATGTCCAAATCCTTGAAGAACTTCACCATTTTTCAATTTCACAAAAGAAATGCATTAAGGATAGCTTTTGAAAATCTCCAAGGCTTGTTTTAATAAGCATTTAAAACATGGCTTCTTCAACACACTATATGCCAAGTAGCTTCAAGAAGAGCCATTTCACTTAACATCTTCTTCATCACACCATTCAAATAAAACAATAAGCTCACAAAACTATTAATTAAGCTAAACTTAATTAATAACCTCCAATAAGCAATTAATCATTTAAACTCCATGAAACTGACAAAGTCTAGACCCAAGGCATCACCACTGAGCACTGCCAAAAATAGAAACTCTCTCTCCTGACTTACTAAAAATAGCAAGTCGAACACCAGAAACCCTCAAAACCAGATGTTAGCTCACAAGGGTCACGATGCTGAGCTAACTTAACCAAACTCCTGAAACCTGCTAAAATAGGGACATCACAATCCTCCCTCCCCAAGATTGGTTGTCCTCAAGCAATTGCAATCCAGGATGTTGAAGAATATCCTCTGACTCCCAAGTAGCATCCTTAGCTAGTAACCCATGCCACTTCACCAAAAAGTCCCTGATGACTCGCTTGTGTAAATGTCTCTCCCTGGTGTCCAGAATAGCCTCAAAAATCAACTCCAACTTCCCCTCATCATCGTTCAGGGGTAAAATGGAAGATGGGACAACATGCCTACCTAACGCCTTCTTGAGGCGCAAAACATGAAATACATTATGCACCTTGTTGTCCTTTGGTAAATCAAGCTCATAAGAAACCTCGCCTACCCGTCTGACAACATGGAAAGGGCCATAATACCGAGGTTTGAGCTTCTCAACTCTGCTCTTTCAAATGGAAGATTGCCTATAAGACTGCAACATCAAATATACCACATCTCCAACCTGGAAAGAGCGAGCAACTCCTCTGATTAGCATACTGCTTTTGCTGATTTTGAGCTCTTTGTATATTATCTCGCAATGTTCCCATAATATTCTAACTCTTCTGCAGCAAGTCACCTGCATTGGGAACTCTACTATCACTGAGCAACAAATCCAAGAAACTAGGAGGATCATACCCATACAGAGCTTTGAAAGGAGTCATTTGAATAGACATGGTGAGTGGAATTGTAGCAATACTCACATAAGTATATCCACTTCACCCATGCTCTTTGCTGAGTAGACACATAATTCCAAAGATAGCCCTCCACCCATTTATTAACAATCTCAATCTAACCATCAATCTGCAGGTGGTAACTGGTACTCGGAGTCAATTGTGTCCCACATAACCTGAATAACTCATGCCAGAAGTGACTCATAAATCGTTTATCTCAATCACTCACAATATTCCGGGGTAAACCATGCAATCTGAAAACCTCCCGGAAGAATAAATCTGCAACCCGTGTCGCTGAAAATGTAGTAGTGATTGGAAAGAAATGAGCATATTTCATGAGACGATCAGCTACGACAAAAATGCAATCTCTGCCTTGAGCTTTAGGCAAGCCCACAATGAAGTCCATAGAAATACATTCCCACTTCCGCTTAGGAATGGGAAGTGGCTGCAGTAACCCAACTAGATATGTATGCTCCTACTTATTTTGTTGGCAGACGGAACACTCCCTGACATACTGTTGTATATCATACTTTAGGCCTTTCCATGTAAATCTCTCTTGCACCTGCCTATAGGTTTTGAAAATCCCGGGGTGTCCAGCTAAGGGAGAATCATGGAAAGCTCTCAACACCACCTATCTAACACTCGATCCTTGAACTAGAAATACCCTCCTTGTAAATGATCAATTCATTTACAAGAGTATTCCTGCTGTCTTGTAGGGTCCCATCAATAATACCAGATGCCCACTGATCTCTGGCATAATCAGCAATGATCAAGTGTCTCCAATCCTCTGATATCTCAGTCATAGCACATAAATGAGGTCTCTGTGAAAGTGCATCAGCAACCACATTCTGAGTTCCCTTGATATAAGAGATATCAAAATCATATGACTGAAGTTTGCTAACCCACTTTTGTTGTCTCTCATTGAGATCACGCTGTCCAAGGAAATACTTCACGCTATTATGATCAGTTTTTATGCAAAACTTACTACCGACCAGATACTGCTTGAACTTAGCCAAAGCATGCATTATGGCTATCATTTCCTTGCCATAAATACTAAAAGCTTTCTTAGGACCCCTGAGCTTCCTTCTCTCAAAAACAATAGGATGGCGATCCTGAGAAAGTACAACACCAATGCCCTCGCCAGAGGCATCACAATGCAAATCAAAAGGTCACTAGAACCGGGCATGATGTCATAATCTGCTTGAACTTCTCAAAACATTCTTGCGCCTGAGAGGTCCATTCAAAAGCCCCCTTATGAGTCAGATCAGTCAGAGGGGCTGCATGCTGAGAGAACCCAACAACAAATCTGCGGTAAAAAGCACACAGACTAATGAATCCTCTAAGCTGTGTCAAGTTCCCTGGAGTAGGCCAATCTAGAATAGCACGAACCTTATCAAGGTCCATGTGCACTCTCTCTGGACTGATAATATGACCAAGGTACAACAGCTCGGTCACACCCAAGGCACTCTTGGACTTCTTTGCATACAAGGAAGCCCTATCCAGAATATCCAATATTGTATCCAAGTGAGCAAGATGATCATACCACGTCTTACTATACACCAGAATATCATCGAAGAAGACCAAAACAAATCTCCAAGGCTTGTTTTAATAAGCATTTAACATATGGCTTCTTCAATTCACTATATGCGAAGTAGCTTCAAGAAGACTCATTTCACTTAAGAGCCTTCTTCAACACACCATTCAAATAAAACAATAAGCTCATAAAACTATTAATTAAGCTAAACTTAATTAATAACCTCCAATAAGAAATTAATCATTTAAACTCCATGAAACTAACAAAGTCTAGACCCAAGGCATCACCACTGAGCACTTCCGAAAATAGAAACTCCCTCTCTTGACTTACTAAAAATAGCAAGTTGAATACCAAAGACCCTCAAAACCAGATGTTAGCTCACGAGGGTCGCAATGATGAGCTAACTTAACCAAATTCTTGAAACTTGCTAAAATGGGGACATCACAGCTAACAATGATATTCATGCATGCAAAGATTGAGACATTTGTGATTCAGATTTGGTTGAGCATTTAGCCACCTTGAGAAGTTCGAGTAGTCTACTTGTGTTGAGATAACCCCGTCATAATGAAGATTCCATGGTGGAGTATGCGGGTGCTCCAATTCACAACTTGTAACACATGTTATGGAGGCATTTCATGGTGATTGGTATGTATGTGGAGCTATGGAGTTATGGCATATGTTGAAGTTTCAGATGGAATATGGTTTATAGTACAGAGATGAGCATGAGGGTACAAAATTACAAATATTCCAGCCCTGATCCACTAGGTTCTACCTCATACAACAGTTTGGATAGGTGGCTGTCCTACCTTGTTAATTATAGAGTTTTCAAGGTATATTTTGACGACAACAGCTAATGGGAGGAGTTTGAGAGGTTTGCATCATCATTTCCTTATTGCAGAGTGCCTTATTGATGAGCTCCCATCATCCTTTGTCATTGTAGGTAATTGTTGCTTCATCTGAGGTGAGGTTCTCGGTTGAATAGATGTTGTTTTGATTTATAATAGTAGCCTATGGTGGACATATAGTTGTGAGAGTACACTTTTCATTCACATCCAGGATTCAGGGTCAGTATCAGACAGGTATGTGGATGAGCTTTGTCTTGAAGCGAGTTCAGTTCAGGAGTTAGCACGTGTGGCAGGGACTCCGCTTTCTTTTACAGTCAGGTCCCATGTTGATGATGATATGAGTATGTCTAGCCTTCACATTCCGGATTCAGAGATTGTAATGAGTACAGTATCAGACATATATGTGGAGTTAGTTGGTATTAGTCATATTACTCAGGTGAGGAGTTTTCTTGAGTTACCAGCTGATTCTAGTTTATGGATGTAGATTCAAGATCGTTATATTGGTGTTTGGGATTGTGTTGACTGGAGATCTTTATCACCTATTGGTAGCAGTAGTTGTTTGAGTGCTATCATGGATTTGATTAGCAGATTGCATGGTGTTGTCCTTTCTGTGCCCGCAGCTTGTCAGATGTTGGTATTAGTTTCTATACAACGATGTTAGGAGTTGTGTACATTTCCACTCGACCACTCAGGGTGCAGTGGGTTTGTGATGATTCTGGTACATCTGAGGTGTTAGTATTTACAGATGAGTCCCAGGATCATATGGGTATTGATGACATCTAGGAGTATGCTGTGGACAGTTCGGAGGACTTATCTTCCTCGGCAGATTCTTTTGTTATAGCGGAGTACAGTGATGCTACAGTTTTTGATACTCCATATGATGATGTGAGCTTTGGAGTTGACTTGCAGAGTATGGATGGTAGTACTCCAGAGATCAGTGATTTTGAGTCTACTCTTTTGGACAGTGCATTAGAGGAGGATTGTAGGAGACAGTCTAGCCAGTGCCATCATGTGTCTAGTCAGCTGAGAGTTAGTGAGCGAGACATTTCTGCCGCTCGCGAGCATTTCGATGTTGCTCGTCAGTTGTTAGCAGTTTATGGATGGGGTTCTCCTACTAGTGATGATCAGGGAGGCAGTTACCTTTCCTTGACAGAGATCCACTCTTTGTGGGAGGCTATGCGGGTTCTGAAGCAGAATTATATGCAGTTGGTAGCCGACAGAGAGCATCTTATAGAGTGGGGCAGTACAGCGTACGATGCATTATTGGTCAAGGAAGAGGAGGTGAGTGAGCTTACTCAGCAGCTCGAGGTGACTTTTGAGGTTCTTGAGAGTACACAGTTGGCTTTCGAGGAGTCACAGTTTCATTTGGCTGAGGTGACCATGGAGTTAGAGCGACTTCAGTCTTTACGAGATACTGTACAGTCACAGACCGTGGTGTCTGGTGATCCAAGGATGTCCATGGTCGAGGTTGATAGAGGCAGTGGAGATGAGGATATATCTGTCCTCGATACTAGTATTGGCATGTTTGGTTCGTTTCCACTGGAGGCAGGTTCAGTTGAGTTGGGTGCTGCAGCTGACCATTGTGGTATGTTTGACTTGGTGGTGGTCTCTACTACTGATAGCATGGAGACTAGTGATGTTGTACCAGAGATCATGTTTGATGTTGATAAGCCGGTAGTTGGCATGGTTCCTGCTAGTGATACTACTCCCTTGGCGGTGTCTTCGGAGGTAGTAGTTAGTTCCAGCTTGGTTAGTGATCAATTGCAGTTAGTTTCATCTGGATTGCAGTCTGAGCCACTGACTGAGATTGGCGTATTCTATCGACATTACACTATGAGGTATGCTCATCAGTTTACCTTTGATGACCATGATGATGAGATGATGATACGTAGATGTACTTTGGTTCCTAGTGCTTGTCATCAGTTATGGGATGGTTTGATGCCTCAGAATGAGTGTTGTGATGGGCATGACATGGCGATAGGTTCTGCGGTTGACATCTTGATAGTGCATGACTTAGAGCAGGAGTTTGGGAGTGATACCTCAGCGGTTGTTGTTATTGATTCTACTCCTTTGGCTATGTCATCTCTTGACTTAGCTGGTGATCAGCCGCAGTGGGTTGTATTACTTGTGCATGGTGTTGAGGAGTTGATGGCCGTCAGATTTGGTTTGGGTTCTAGTTCTTGCTATCTATCATGTGATGATTATTCGCCATCAACGGTACATGGGAGTTATGGTTATGAGACAGTGGTCGGTGATTTGCAGACTTGTTTTCACTTCAGGAGTTGTACAGTGTGTGGATTCTCCGTACTTGGTGCAGTTTTATTTGGGAGTGTCCACCGTTGTTGCAGAGTTGGATTGTGTTCTCTACATAGGCCAGTGGGATGTGTTGGTGATATTTACTATGTTGGCAGTTTGAGTTGTCCTCTCTACTTGGGTTCTGATATTTCGAGAGTTTGTTTCTCGTGGGTTCCTGACACTGCCAGTTGTGATGTTGGAGTTTGGTTGAGTTGTATTTGCCAGTTTGATTATGGATTCCTCTTGATTATATTTCAGAGAATATTGCAGGAGCTTGCGTTGATTGACAACAGTTTAGATCATGACTACATTTGGGATCCAGGTGGATTGATTGATTATTTGTTTAGCCATTGCTTGGGGACAAGCAATTTCCGGAAGGGCGGACTGTCATGTCCCCATTTTGGCTGACATCATTTGGCATGACGGATTTGCCTATCATCGACTCTCGTAGGCAAATGGTTTGGAGAGAGGGTCATTATGTTGATCATTTGATTGCATATTGCTGACAGAGCCTACATTTGGTAGAGCCTACATCCAGTTTGGGCCTACATGCAGTTGTAATGGAGCCTACATCCAGAGTGAGCCTACATCCAGTTTGAGCCTACATCCAGTTGTAGTAGAGCCTACGTTCAGTCTTAGTTGGGCCTACATTTAGTTATGAGACATTTGGGCCTACATTGTTATAATTTTGAGTTGAGAAATGTACTTTATTATTATAATGTTATTTTATTATAAAGTACATTATAATTGGATGTTTCTAGAAGTTCTAGCAACTTCTCAAGGAAAAGAATAAATAGAGGGCTTGGGCTTTCATTTGGACATGCTTGGATTTGGGATTTCTTCTACTTCTTCATTGTGAAGCAATTTGTAGCCTTATGGTCTGCAAATATTATTCGATCTTTGGGAACGATCACTCCCCTAGATTGGCATAATTAAGGTAGTGAAATATCTACTGAAGGGTTGCAAGTTTGGAGTTGGTACTCAGCCATCTCATTGGTACTTTATTGAGAATTTGATGTAAGGGTTTGTTTGTGATTGAAACAGCATTTCAAGAGGCATTTTTAGTAGGGCCGAAATTATAGGCGGCTGAAAAAGCAGGTCCGAAAAAGCAAATCCGAAAAAGCAGTCCGAAAAAGCAAATCCGAAAAAGCGGTCCGAAAAAGCAGACCCAAAAAAGCAGTCCGAAAAAGCAGACCTGAAAAATTGATATTGAGGGTTTGTAACTGGTTGAATAAGGGTTTGGAATTCATCACTTAATTGGTGAATTGATTTGGCAAAGGATTGAAGACATTTATGCACATATTCAGACTTGCAATTTCAGGGTTTGGAATCAAATTTTTTGCTCATATCTCCTAAACCCTTTGGAGATAATTTTTATGCATTGGTAGAAGTGTTCATACACCCTTGGCGGCCCTTTTCCCTTCATTTTTGGCAGTTGATACTTGGTACTAATTTTTATACAGCAGCCGTACATGTACGGATCAGTACGGCACTGTACTGTGCTGCATACCACAACAAATTGGGGACTGTTCTGGTTTCATGGGCATTGGTCTTCACCAGTCATCTTCAGCAGATAGTAAGGGCGTCCTAGTCAAGGAATTTGGAGCGATTTCCAGGTGCATGTGTTGACATTGTTAGATACCAAAAATATTGCAATTCAATTGTATGTCACAGTCAATCTAAATCTGCACTGTTATTGCATCATTTTGGTTATTGAAAAAGGTCATATATTCAGTTCATCTCTGTTGTAACAGTCAGTCTTCTATCATCAGATAAAGATATATGTTAGCAAGGATATTGCCACATAGTCATAGCATTGCATTCTGAATTTTGTCACAGTCAATTGTAATCTGAAAATAGTCATGGTATTCAGACTTTGTATTCAGACTTTGCATTGTAATTGGGTGCATTGATAGGACTACATTCATTCATTGGTTTCATATCCAAGTCCATATGTTGTAAACAGTCCATAAACAGTGCTTATATGTGTTAGATGTAACAGTTGCATGAATTCTGAAAGTGTAATCAGAATTGAGGAATTTGATATATCAGTTTGAGACCTTTACATTGTTGCTCATTTGTATTACTTTACATTGGTATTGTTATCTCAAATGCAAAGTTGATGCCAAAACAATATACACATTGAAAACATATCATTGCAAGCAAAACCGTAGAGTGCATGCCAACTGTTTGACAAATTGCCACAGTCAGATTCGGAGGTTTTTAGTGATCCTATTGGTAAGGGTCATTACAGACTAGTTATGCACTCATGATGACCAATTTTGACATCCTTGGGAGTTAATTCAGATGGACATTTGGTGTTGGTGGCATGGTAAGAGACATCCGTCCCTCTACTTTTTGTTGGTGTGAGAGTGCGATGATTTGGGACCCTCACATTAGCATGTTTGGTGCACTAATTCAGTTGGATCATGATGAGTTGCTTTACAAGTTTGGGCATAGTGATGTATTTATTGGAGTGGAGCAGTGGAAGCTTGATGGAGATTTGCATATTTTTGGATTGAATTTAGTTGATTGCATCAGAGTGATATAGTATATTTCATATGGTTGGTTTAGGATCTTGATGATGTAGCAGAGAATTGCATGAGGGCAAGCAATATTTGGGTTGGAGAATCGTAATGTCTTTTTATAAAGTGACATAATTAAATTGATTAATTCGAGCTGTCCGAAAGTTAATTTTATTTCTTAGGGGTGACTTTAATTAATTAATTTAATTATAAAATAAAGTGAAAATAATAAATAATAAAATAAAGCCGCTTTATTAATTAAAGTTCTTCAATTATTAAAGTTGGCTTAATCTTCTAGAAGTTTCTTGGAGTTCTTATAAGGAGGCTGGCAGGGCACAAGAGGCTCATGGAATGTTTTGGAATTTCTATTGGTGTTGAAGGCTTGCAAGCTGGAAAAGTTTTGCAGTTTCAGTGGTGAGACTATCCACCCTAGTTTGCTGGAGATTATGCAAATTCCTGAAGTCTCTTTCAGAGACGAATTTGTATCAGCATTGAAGATTATGATTCATATGAATGGGCAATTATAATATTTGCTGGTCATCTTGGGGCCATGAATGATTATGGTTCAATGGTAAAGTGTCGAAATATTTCTTTAGTGGAACCAAAAGTATTTTATATTTGTTGTAAAGCTCAATATTAACGATTATTTTAATCCGCCCAAGGATATATTTACTTAATTTGACTGTTGCCATTTTCCCGTAAGGATTTCTGAAGAAGTATTATGGGTTATGGCATAACTAAAAGTTGTAGGAGCATAGGTTAACCCAAAGAGCATTAACAATTTGTAAAAAAATATCAAAATGAAGTAAAGAACTGATTGGAAATTGACATATTTTTTCAACCAACGATGCAACATATCCTATAGAAATAAAACAAAGAAAATGAATTCAAAAGATTGTATTTTCCCACAAAGATAGATGCTTCCAAGGCACAAAAACCTTGCAGGATATCTTCAATATTATTTCAATGCAAAAGTCTTAGAATGTTAACTCTCTTTTCCTCTTTGTGATTCTGAAAAGTACAATGGATCTCCTATTTATAACACTTTTTGGGTTTTTGTAACTTATAACCAACAAATAACTACCTCATAACTAATAACTTGTAACTAACTGAAACTCTAGAGTGACTTAAGCCACTTTCAAAATACGATGTGGGACCCAACAACTTAAGTTATGAATTAAAGTCACATTCAAATTATGAGTCTGCAGTAGGATCCAAGAATATAATTTGGGTTCAATTATTTTCCTCATCCAATTTGACAAAGGCTTCTGGAATATTGTACAGTTCTTACCTAGTTTGAGAAACAGAAGTTTTTTTCTTGCAATTTTTGTACTCTATTTAAGATTTTTAGCATAAATTATGGTTACTGTAGCATTGTCTCAATAAAGGACAGTGAAGTAATTGATTTGGAAGTCAAACCATCAGATTGAACTTTGGAGATAGAGGAGGCAACAGTCACATATGGGACCTTTGTGGATTAGGCAGAATGAAATAATCATAACCATCATAACCATCATGGTCCTGGGGAAGATTTTTAGGTTCTCAGTTGTGTGTATTAGATAGTATATCCAGAATTGCCCTGGCTGCCATGATTGCACTCCCATTTGTGTTAAAAGTCTGCAGTTGGTACTTTGCATTTTTCAACAATGCAATCGCAAGTTTGCAGTCTAGAATTGGTGGATAGGCTTGCATCTCTGAGTCCAGGGCATGTAAACTATTTCTTAATAATGTTCTGATGATTTCATTTGCCTTTCTATCTGAGAACAAACTGTTTTGATTTATAAATGGTTTATTTTTCAAGGCTATATGTTAATATTTTGTTTTTAAGAAATCTGAATTCAATAATTTATATAATGTTTAGACTTAACAAGTAATTGGCAAACATTTGTTGTGACCCATTGAGTTTATTCATACACATGGCTAGTTATTTCTTATACGCTTAACGTTTTACATTTTTTTTAAGAGAACTTTTTATTTGTGTTTGCAGTTGCTCAAAAAGTTGCAAAAATCGTTTCCGAGGCTGTCATTGTGCGAAAAGTCAATGCCGAAGCCGGCAGTGCCCTTGTTTTGCTGCTGGACGTGAATGTGATCCAGATGTGTGTCGGAATTGTTGGGTTAGGTATTATATTTACTAACTAATGAGTTATACATTTTAGTTTTTACTATTTCAATTTCAAGTTCAGCATATTTCTATCCTGTGAAAGCAGTCCCTCTATCTTCAGCAAAATAAATTTTGGTGTTTCAGAGAGAATGGTGAACATGCCATATCAATGTGTTTTAAAATGGTAGAAAGCATTGTGAATGCATGGAAATTTGTTTTGAAGATTTCAAACTTCAGCATTATTGTGCACTTTGGCTTTTTGAAATGTATGCGATGGTTGAACATGTCATGCATGTCCTTATGAGGTGTAAAGGATTATGGGTAAGTCAGTAAGACATGCCAATGAGTGCATATTCATTTTATTACATGGGAATATACTGTTTACATGTATTGAAACAATCTTGTATAAAAAAGCTAAGCTTCTTTATGATAATACTTTGTAGAACTTGAATGTAATTGCTGCCTCTTTCACTTTACATTCTGTCACTTTTATATAGAATTACCTTTGCCTTTCAAGCTAGAAGTTCATTTTTCATAAGTCTTTATTAAGTTTTCTGCATACATTCTTTTCACGCAGCAATTATCACATTTGTCCATTTCAATATGTTTCAGTTGTGGAGATGGGTCTTTTGGTGTCCCACCTCAGAGAGGAGATAATTATGAATGCAGAAACATGAAGCTTCTCCTGAAGCAACAGCAACGAGTGAGAACATCCCCTCTTGCCTCTTCCTTTGTCTTGTATTTAGGTATTCTATCATGGTTATGCATTAATGATAATTTATGAAGAGTTCCTATGATAAGGATAGTTGCTAAATCTCAGTCTCATTTTAGTGGTGGAAGATGGTGATTGAGAAGGAATTCAAATACTACATGTTACATGGAAAGATCTGTCATTTTGTATTTAGTGTTGATAATGCTGCTTGCACATGCTTCCCTATTGAGCTCTAGTCATTAAGTGTTGATGTATCAGGATTGAACTCATGGATTAAAATCTGTGTCAGGTGCTGCTTGGAAAGTCCGATGTTGCTGGTTGGGGTGCTTTCTTAAGGGTATATTCCTTCAAATGCAACTCCAATCTTTTTGCAATTAAAGAGATGAATTTTGCTTAAATATTTATTACTTTTTTCTTATGTACATGTAAATCTTTTGAACAAAGTGTGTTTTGACTTTTCACTTCAGAATCCTGTAAATAAACATGATTATCTTGGAGAGTATACTGGAGAATTGATTTCACATAAAGAAGCTGACAAACGTGGAAAAATCTATGATCGTGAGGATTCTTCATTCCTATTTAACTTGAACGACCAGGCAAGTTGTGCAATCTTGATTTTTAACTTATTCAAGTTGCCTTTCGTTTTGATTCTCTTCAATAGTCTTAGACATACAGAACAAGTTTTATGGTGCAATTGTTTCACATGCTTCTCTCCTGATAATTTTATCTGACATACTTACAGTTGAATGAAAAAATGTGTGGCTGCTTTAGTGATAGCCCCAAAAATGAGTACATATATACCATGCATTGATTGTTTTTATTGGGATGTTTGTATTGTAAGAGAACCTGCTTGTCTACCATCTTTTCAGATCCTATACATTTTTTTTTTATTTCATCAAGGAATTCGTAATGTGCATGGTAATCATATGGGCTTTCCTTTATTATAATTATCCTTATTTCTGTTCTGGCCCATAAGCTGTAAGCTTTGCCAGTTTTGGCTATACCGGTTGCATATCCCCATAGCCTAAAAATTCAGCAAGTTAACTTGCCAACATGTGAGTCAAATGCCAGGATAGTTACTTTCACAATAACTCGTTGAATTTTAACGAATTCTCTCCAAAAATTATCCAGCTAGCAGAAAAAACATTTTTTTTGCAAGAGTTTCCCTCTTTTTTTCGTTTCTTCTTTTTCCTTGTGTTTATGAATAATTTTGTAACATTTTTTCCTGGCGAAGCACAAATTAAATACATTTATTTTTCTTTGTAGCACCTTTTTGTACGTTATTTAAGTTATCTATGTATTTTTGTACGTTATCTATGTATTTTTGACATGCTGAGTTCTGGCCAAATCTCAAGTTGGAGTCAAAATTTTGGCCTGCATATTTTGGGCAAGTGAAGTCTCCGAACTATATTCTGGATTACTTACCTGACTAATGGGGGTGGAATATGTATCAAATACTTATTGAATTATTTCCTATTCTTCTATGGGTTCTTCAGTTTGTTCTCGATGCATATCGGAAAGGAGACAAGCTGAAATTTGCCAATCATTCACCAAATCCAAATTGCTATGCAAAGGTATGGAATGTTGGCAATGAAGATTAACATAACAGAGTCCTCTAGTAGGAAGTTTGTAATGGTAATGAGGGAATTTCTGCAGCTACTTTAACATATTTATGTGTTATAGGTGATAATGGTTGCTGGAGATCATAGGGTAGGCATTTTTGCCAAGGAACGAATTGCAGCTGGTGAAGAGCTCTTTTATGACTATCGTTATGAACCAGATCGAGCTCCAGTGTGGGCCAAGAAACCAGAGGGTTCAAATACAAGAAGAGATGAAACATTATCTTTGCATGGTCGGGCAAAAAAAATTGCTTGAAGTTAATATTGCTGTTACTTTCTAGTTAAATGTCGCATAACACAGACAATGCCCCATAATCATTGCAATTGAAGGTTAAAAGAAGCATCTAATAAGATTTCAATTTGCTTCAAGGTTTTTAGATGTTTCTAAGAACCCGATATTATAATTTTTAGCAGTGATAGATGTATCTAGGCTAGGTGTGACGCATATATTGAAATTTAAAGAATTCAATTTGTAAAATGATGTGCACTATTTATATGTGCGCGCCACGTTACATGTACACGTGTGTTATGTCAATATTGTAAAATAATATGTAAGAAATATATATTTGTCATGTCAAACTGATGTATGGAAAACACAATAATTAAAATAATGAATTTCTTGTTTTATGATGTCAATGGTTTGGACCTCATCATGTTGTCTTTTGGTTAGAAAAATAGATCTTACATATTATGTTTTTAATGTTTATTATTTCTTTGATTTTTCTAGAATTGGAATTAGAATGCTGTAATTTTAGGGAACTTAGGGTGTGGTTTCATAGGGGGGGCTTCCTAAAAATTTTCAGTGGATGTTGACATTTTTTAGGATTATTTAAAAGTGGGAGGTCACATGAATTTATAGTGGAGTTCATACTTACAAGTTTAAGCTCCACAATTTATGGAAGCTAGAGGCCTCATGATTTTTCTATTTGGCATATTCAATTTACATGACAACAAAATAAAATAATAATTAAGAATTGACATTTTTTGTATAATTTATAAGTGGCGAAAAAGCCTAAGCTGACGGGGCAATTTTTAGCCCCCCACCTTTCCAATTAATCATGCAACAATCTTTTTTTTGACTTCATGGGCATTTCCAAAGCTCTATTCAATACCAGACCATATTTCATACTATTAACAGCACATCTAGGCAATAGAAATACTAGTTTTCCATAAAGAGAATTCCTTATTTTAGTACGAAAATCCCTTAGAGGAGCCCCCCAACCCAATGCGCTTGATTCAACCTTCAGGTCACCTTTGACTATACTGGAGTCCATATTCAAAATCCAGCAAAATCTTTCATTCATGATTGCCCAACAGCTCAAGGCCAAAAACACCTTCGAAAGCCATCCTACTATAACCCACATTCATTCATACCCACCAAGTTGATACGTAGCAAAACCTTGATGGGCCAATTAATAGAGCCTTTTACCAAAAAAAGCACAAAAAGGTAGTGCATAGCCAAGTAAAAAGCTTTAGAGCAAATAGCCTTTGCAAAATCATCCAACTACTTGAAGGCAGGCTCCACATCAATGTATTTACACTTTCGCAAAATATTTCGCCTTACAGGTACTAACATCAATTCCTTGCCAAAGGCTCCTTATCTAAGTTTGTAATAAAGGGTTGGCAGGTGACATTCGAGTTAGGTTGCAGAAGATTGGGGAGATCACTTGACCATAGAATGCCAACAGCAATTTCTACAAAAATCACTTCAATGTCATCAACATAAAATCCTCAAATATTTCTCTCAAAAGCAGAGGTATATCCTCTTTCTCACCACCCAAATCCAATTAGGATGCCAGGAACGTCAAAGTAATATCAGTGTTGACCTGATTATAATCAAATGAGACAAGAAATTATATTCCCAATACCATTCTTATAGCCTACATATAAGGAGCCCGACATCCTTACACACCGAATGTAGTCTCATATTTGAAGTTAATCCTAAAAATGCCATTTGCCTCTTATTGCACCTAAGGCGAATTGGGCACTCCATACTCCCTATCTTCTATCCTAAGCTTTAGAACAAAATCTAGAGAGAATGAATTAATAAACTGAGTTTGCTAATGTTATTAAATAGAAAAGCTGACGCCACCTAACACTTAGTTTAAACCATCTTGTAAAATGATCGTTGATCGTAAATGATTTGTCCTCCAAGATTTAAAATTGTGGCATGGTATTTGAAGGACATTCCTCAATCTACCAAAATATGCCTTTTTCAAGAAAAATCATTCGCAAAAGTGGAACGGTTGAAATGTTAATAGTTGAGTTTCCTCCAAAATTTGATCCTTAGCGAATGATGTCATAATCATTTCATATGAGATGAAATTCAATTTTACCGATCCATCGGCTCCTTGGTTTGCAAGTTTATTGGCCTTCTTGGTAGCTGTTGTTAACAACTGTCATGTCAAATGATGTCATCAACTCCAATGCTTTCTCCAAAATTGCTTGAGTCACCACCTAGGAATGTCTCATTTTCTTAAGACATCAACCACAGTTGTTGAGTCACCTTCAACCTTCTTATGCCATTTCTTTGACAAATGCGAAGACCATATGTAATGCCCTATTTAGGATGCCTTGAGATTTCAGAACAATTACTAGTTAAAACCTCTATTCCTTCTATTAGTTATGAAGTGGGATATCACTTGAAACTTGTATAAATTGAAAGAATGTAAAAATGAAGAATATCAATATCGTTGATTAAATGATTAGATGTACGCTTAAAAGAATTGTCCTTGAAGTTGTACTTACACTTGCCCAACAATATGGGTTTTGATATATCCGATATGGCAATGTAATTGGTCAGTCTGTTCCTTGACACAGATAGATATAAGATGTTTGATGATGGTTGCTAGTAGTAAGCGATGAACCAGTTTCCTTTTCAATACCTTCCCTTGAGTACCAGCTATATATATATATAACTCATTCCATTTAGAATTGATATACATTGTAGTTCACATTGGTGTCCCTCATCATCTTCTCTGTGTTTTTATCCGATGCCTTAATCCCTTCTTGTGATTAGTAATTCACATATATAATGGTTTGTGATTCTCCGTATACCTGATTTGTATGGCTTTCAGCAGGATGTCCTATTCTCAAGTTATCAGCAATCCAACGGGTAGGCTCAAGTGCCTCTATTGGCTTTTTTGTTAACAATGATTCCCAGAGATAATGAAGTGTGCTGCCCTGTCCTGAAAGGATAGAATTTGAAGGGGTCGCACTCTTTGATTTGCAATGAGACACCACCTTCCTGGCATTTCAGAATGCTAACGTCTATTTGTTTTTTCCGTTAAATGCATGATATACTATTCTTAATTGTTGTTGGTATGTTACCAGCAATAAAGACAATTCGTTTAGTCTCCTTCCTTAACCGATAATTGGTATTGACTTGTCTTCTCACCCTGGTTGCCGTTTATGACCAGGGCATGTGCCTTGTCTTCCATTTATCATTGACTATAGTTCATGTTGTTAAGGGCAAAGATAGTTTATAATCGCACTTCCTTATTGATCGATGTGCCTAACTAAAGGCTTAGTGCATGGCGCCGATATACTCTAATCATCATTCATCTCTAGCTGCTGTTTTCTATTAATTAATATGGATAACCTTCTCATAAGCTATGTAGGACTTTGTCCTAGGTTGTGGCTCCACTCTAGAGACGTATGTTACAATTTGGAGTGTTCTTTAGTGATACTGGCCGCGTGAGGGTACTAGCTGTTACTTGTATGATCTATCTATCAGTATTATAAATTTTAATGTTTATAATTTCTATACCAATCTTTTTTTTTTATATTGTTGATACATCAATATATATCTTTGTTTTTGGTTACATAATATGTATGATTATTTCAATTTTGTTTTCCTCGGAGATTCACAAAATTGATATATTTTTGTCTTTAATTATATTTACTATAAGGTATTATATATTTATTATATTTTAATTTTATTATTTTTTTATTATTAAATCTTATTTTCAAAAGGGGATGATGTAATTATAATTTCAAATAGGGATATGATGCCATAAATAATGGTGAAAAAGCCTTGTTTGCTTGTTAGTATCGATGGGAATTGACTTGGAAAATCCACCCAGGGGTTTCCTTGCGAGTCCCAAATAATAGCCTTGGCCCCACTAATACCAAGGTTACCCCTAAAGGAGTCGTCCAAATTCAATTTATACCATCTATGTGTTGGAGGAGATCACTTGATTGATGCTCACTAAGAACAAGCCATGTTTCTTTCAATACCTACACATGCAAGGATCTTAATGCTGCACCATTTGAGCCATAGTCGAGCATCCCATTCTGTAAATTTCACATTTTTATGACCAGGATTTAGAATCCTAAAATTAATTGTTTTAGTGATTAAAGCTTCATTCTTATTCTATGGAGAGGTGAAACATTTCCTTCTTTGAGAAGAATCTACTATTCTTCTCTTTTCACAATTCCTAAATGATAATCGGGGGGTCGAGATTTCATATACATCCATAGGTTGCATTCCTTTTGATGTTGGGCCAATACTTGAAGAGGCTTAGAATGTCCTTTGGTAGGGCCATTTGCCATCCTAATTTTGCACAAAACCATTGCCAACAAGCTTGGGCATATAAGGACTTCCTAATAATAAGTGTTCTACATCTCCTCATGGCTTTTACACAAATTACACTCAGAAGGGCCATTGAACCCTAATTCACAAAATTCATTGTTGTTAGTATTCCTTTCTAAAGAGTTGCCCATGCAAAATATCTTCCTTTAGCAAGCAAAGTTTACTCCAACAAAGATTCAAAGGTTCTGGATCTTTCATGATGCTTTGATATCCATCCTTTGTATTGTATGAGCCAATAAAAGGCCACTCCATATCAACATGTCTTCTCCTTGTCTAAGGACTATACTTCTCTGTTATAAATTCTTGAGAAGCAAGTCCATTGCATCTTTTGACAGACCTAAGGATGTGAAGTCCTTCCATTGTTATCTTAAAGTTGAATGTCTCCATCCACAAATGAGATGTAATCCTTGACTTTGCATCCCCATTGGTGTTGCAAACGATCCTTGATTCTTTTGAGGCCTAAAAAATTATCCTAGCAAGGTTGATTTGCCTAGGAGTCCTCCCAAAATCTAGCATTTTCTCCATTATGGATGTCCCAATGTCCTAGGATAACTAATTTGTAATTAGTGTCTTGTATGCTTGCATAAAATTCTAGATTCATGATCCTCTAGATGCATTAGTAGTGGAGAGAACTACTATTGAGTCTGTATCTCCTAGGTATCTATATTGAAGAATCTTCACTCATTTTCTACTAGGCTCCTTAAACATTCTCCACAACAGCTTTGCTTCAAGGGCTTGTTTTGGGAAAACAAGTTTCTAATACCTACCCCCTTTTTTTGCTTTATAGATTCTATCCTAGTCTATCAAAGTAATCTTCTCCTTCTCTCTGAAACTTGCCAAATAAAACCTCCTTAATTGTTGAGTCAAATTCTGTCCAATTCCCACAGGTAAAGCTAGGCATGAAAGAAGGTAAATAGGGATAGTTGATAGAGCAACTTTGACCATAGTAAGTCTTCTTGACCATGATAACCATCGCCTCTTCTAAGAGATTGATTTTGCACTCATTTTTTGTTTTAAAGGGTCCCATATGTTCCTAGTATTAACCCCTTTACCAAAGGTAGGCCTAAGTATACACAAATATCAAAGATCATGTGTCGTCAATAGTTACCTTCTAGTCTTTCATTTTGCAACTCCTTTTTTATTGTTCTACCCAAAGATTTTGCTAATATGATAAATTAAAATGGGGAAGGGATCCATTAATTAATATAAAAAATCTAGGAGTTGATATGCAATTAAACACCCAATTGAGCCATCTTTGGTTAAACCTAAATGCCTCCTTGACTTTAGGAAGTAAACTCCAATCCACCCCATCATAGGCCTTTGTGATATCCAATTTGATCATCATACATTATTTTCTAGTTTATGAGTAGAATGAATTGCTTCTTGTTCTATAATAACTCAATTCAATATAGATATACTTGGCACATATTTAGTTTGCTCATGTGACATGATATCTTCTATTATTATTTTAAGCCTATTGGTCATGACCTTGCCTATCACTTGATAAATAGTATTGCAAAGAGAAATAGGCAGAGTGAATTTTACATCTCAAGTAGGAAGTTTATGGATAGAACTTTGTTACACACACACTTGTGCACTCAAATGCAAACATATGGACATGCATGTACAACATGACACATGCATGTTCACACACACACACACACACACACACACACACACACACACAGATATATATATATATATATATATATATATATATATATATATATATATATATATATATATATATATATATATATATATATATATATATGCACTTATGTGTGCCTTATGAAAACAACCATGATCGTTGAAGCTAGAATCATAAATAGAAATGATATTGGCCAAAAGGTAAAATATATTGGCAAACAAAAACAAACTAATAGTACAAGGAATTTCTCTAGATAGGAGAACAATATATTTACGATGTATAAGCTCATGTTGAAATGAGATGATGCTCTCGTAACCATGATTCTATATTTAAAAAGGAAAAAAAGTGAAAATGTCCCTAATATCTACTAGTAAAGGAATGCTCTTAATTATCAAGTTGTTAGCTAAAGTAGGGACTCAAGTGTGAATACTAGTTTCTTAGTTGTACAAGATATCATAGGAGTAGACCATAGGGTGGAAGCACCAATACAAAATTTACCTACAAAATGATGAACAATGGGGCTATCCATGGTTTTTACCAACCACCTATATGGAAGACATCCTTTGTTTAAATACAATTTAAATTATTTTATGGTTGACTTTACACTAATACAAGTTTTACCTACATAAGGATGAACAATGGGGGTGCTCATGGCTTCAATTAACCATATATATAGAATACATCATTTGTTTAAATTATAACAATTAAAATTATTTTATGGTTGATTCTATTTTTAATGGACATATGCCTAGTTTCACATCCTTCCATTAGTGGAAAAACCTCTCAAGAGTCACCTAAACTATTCTAAGTTCTTCATTATAAGTATTGCATTCAATCTATCTTAAAGAGTGATGTCCAATGACATTGGTAGATTTCTCTAGTTTCCAAGTTTTGAGTTGGGATACATTTGTGTGGCTAGAAAATGGTCTAAATGTCAAGTCATGTGCACCATTGAAAGTACTAAGTAAGATAAACATGTGATGGTTTTCAAGAAGTTTTGATATTATAAATAAATATTCACTCATAAGGCTCCACTATTAGTCCATGTTAGTCATTGGATTCTTTTATAGTTTTATCATTAATGGACCCTCCATGAAATCCATAGGATATCCTACAACTATAAATTAATTTGGATAAGGGTTTGCATGATCTCAAATTTAAATTCCATTATAGATACTAATCCAACATCAAAGGTTAAACTAACTTTTATCATATGTGGTATATAATATAGTAATTCACCTAACTAGAAATGCAAAGCTATTATTAAATGAAAATATTCACTGATCATGTACCCACCAACATGGTAAAATTCAACCACGAGGTGTAAATATTTGTTTGATGTGAGAACATATCTATTTAGTATGAGCCTTTATTTTTGTTATTCACTGTTTTCAATCTTTTTCTCTTCTCAACCAATCACAACTTTAAGCTACACTTAGGATATATAAGGAGGTAGCCTTTAATCCTAAATATTGACTTGTAGGAGTTATCCCATGGTTGCGAGGATTTCCATTACTTGTTGGTCCCATGTGGTGCATAGGCCTTGAATAAGAACTTCACAACTCTTGATACTAAACAACATGAATTTGTTAAAATTAAAACTAGGTGTTCCATGAGGGCACTAATGCATTCCCTGATTACTATCATTAGAAGATATTTTGCAACCTCAAAATTGACATCTCTTCATATATAATTTTCATTAAATACCTTTTTGTAACCATTTGTCCAAGTCATTAGCCAATAAACAAGAATTAAATATTTTTAACTCCATTGGTGTCACATTTTTCACATTCCATGATTCTTGAAGACATACAATATACTTTTTGTAAAATAAATGTTATACTAGATACAAATATTTCTAGGGTTTGTAATACATAAGGGTTTATGCTTTTGTACCATAGGAACATGAATGCAAGTGTTGGCATCTAAGTTGCATGACTCAACATTATCTCTCAACCCTACTATAAAATCCAATATATCATTTAAATTCTTGTCCCCACTTCCTTTTCCCCATTAAAATTTTCTTGTCCTCACTTTTCTTTCTCCCATTCCCCACAAGACACTTATTCATAAAATATGTAGATTTCAAACATATCAGGATTTCAAGGTACTTACCTTGATGGCCTACAACTAGAATGCTTGACACATATTATTTCATAATAGGCAACTCCATTTCATTTAAAAAAAAAATTAACACTAAACTTAATATTCTCCTACATTCACCTATTTATATGTTCATATAAGCATTCCTTCCATGTAACTCACATGGGGTGACTTATCTTGAATTCTATATTTACAATATTATTTTTCCTATTCTTGCTCGTTTGTATCCCCAAAATTTCTCACATGGATACCCTATTTCTTCTTCTATCATATTTATTGTATTCCTTTTCATCTTTAGCATTGTTCTATGCAAAATAAGTATGTTGATTGTAGATTATTGGTCAAAAGTATTTGATTCTATTAGAACAAAATCCAATTGTGTAATTCTTTTATTCATTTTGTGTGTGTTTTATGTTTGTAATTGCTATACAATTTTTGTTATTGTTGCCTTTTTTATTTTTGTAATTCTTGAGTGGGGGTAGCTCTATTTGCATTAAAAAGTCAAAATAGTTACATTATGTTTCTAGGTGAAGACTAAGATTCATATGCCTTCAATGACCTCTTGGGTTTTCTCGAACTAGAGAGAAGGTTTTCATTAAGGTTGAAAAAATATGTAGAAGCCTCCTCTTGTGTAGTTCATTAGCATGCCAATAACTTCAATCATGGAATTGTTTTTCCAAGCGGTGGCAATATGACATTCCCACCAGTCTTACCTTAGGTTTTCACATGAGGCTATTTAAACTATTAAAGACATTTTTAGTCAACTCAATTATAGGATGTGTGTGCAATATTGGGAAGATAATTGCTCACCTATCAATGACTTCATTTATCATGTAAATTATCGTCATTGGTGTATATTAAGCTAAAGTGTGGTGAGAGAGAGGGAGAGGGGGAGCGACAATTGGTTGCTTATCAAAGGCTTCATTTATCATTTAATAATCTTGGTTCCAGTCTATATACTATGTACTTTTTTTTCTTCACTTGTACACAATTAAAATATCTCTTGCATTCATACATACCTTTCTTGAACAAACCCTCTCCTTCTTTGAAGCTTGTGCAAACAGTTGTCACTTGAAACAAACAATTCCTTTTTATTTATAGCTTCTCATGGTTTGTGAGCTCCAAGAGACTTGTTCATTGGGAACAATAATTTCAATGGTGTCCTAGGATCCAAAGTGTTAGGATGCCAAGAAATTTGGCCTTTGTAGAAGCTTTTCTAAATAACTCTTTCAATGAAATAGTTAAAATATGTTAGTTTAGATGCACACAAGTTCATTTGTATGATTTTTCTTGGGAAGTTAATTGGTCTCCTATCCAAAAATTCATTTATAATGTAATAATCTTTGTTTGTATATATATTAAGCACTGTTTTTTACTTGTATGAAATCAAAATATTGCTTGCATTCAAATGGATGCGCATAAAGTTTCATATAGATTTACAACTCATAATAGTTTTTGAGCTCCAAGAGACTCGTACATTCAGGATGAAATGATTTCTCGATGAATGTGAACAAGTCGGTCCTTCACCCCTTCCACCTTCTTGAGGTGTAAAGGGAGAATTATAACAATATTGAGAGGGAGGGAGGGATCATCCCATGTGAATTCATTTTATTTCATTTAATATGATTGTGATTTTTAGTGATGCATTGGGCACTCAACTACACCATGTAATGCCATGATGAAAATTATAGTATAAATTATAGTATAAATAAGATACATGAATTTAAGGATAAATAAGATACATGAATTTAAGGATATGATGTAATCGATAAGAATGAGTTTGACTCTTAATCACTGATAATAAAGAGGCGAGATAACTTAATCTAGATAAGTAATCAATAGTTGAACTATTATCTAAAGGTTGTGTCACAAAGGTTAGCACATAATATTTCATTGACTATTTTGGTCAAAGGGATACAAATTTAGCGAGGTCAAGTGCTAAGGGTTTAGTAAAGGATAAAAACACTTCATACTAGGGTTCAAAGAAAGAATATGATAAATCAATGAGCTAAACATATAAATGAAGACAAGGTGATACACGTATGCTCTAACTAAACTAAGAAATAATATCTTAAGAGTCAAAGCACATGTGTCACCAAAAAAAATAATTCAAACATCTCACTATTTATTTTGTATTCTTTTAATATATTTGTAACATGTAACCCATGTTTTCCTATGGGGTGAACTTTCCACTTCTTGAAATTCCATTCATGAGAATATTGTGAAAACAAAAAGATAGGGAGATAGTGAATCACTATTTTACAGAATTGAGTTAACTCTCAAGATTTGCAGTTAAAACACGAGGTCTAAAGTGTCATGGAAAATAGTAACACATTTAGAATAGAAAATTATCCACTAGATTTAACACTTAAGTTTCAAAATAATAAATTTAAATATAAACTTTATATTTTTTAACTTAAAAGATAAAGTTTGTCATAAAACATATTTGGCAATAAATAAAAAGCCTCAAAGTAATCATTTCATTTATGTTCCTTTAAATTGGTGAATAAATCAAAAAGCTTTCGACACTTCTCTTTTAATTTATTTTTTAACATCATTAACAAAAAAAATTGGTTTCCTTTCTAAGAAGAAGAAATCTTCTCCTTCTTGGTGGAAGGGTGCTTCTACCCAACATTACAATGTCCTGAAAAGCTCCTCTCACCCTGAGATGGAGGTTGATCCTAATATTGTCTCTCCTCTGTCTGCTGGTGCGAACGCTGGGTTATGTCCTATTTTCCATGTTCCCGATGGGTCTGTCGGGGCTACTGGTTTTGTCCGTATCCCGATTGCTGGATCTGGATCTAAACCTTCTCTTTCTTCATTGGGTGATACCGTACTTATTGCAGATTCGGTGGATGTTGGCTTTGTTGAAAATGATGGTATTTTTCAGGTGCTGCTTCCGACATCACAACTCCATTTCTTGATTGCCCTTTGGCTAGTTCTAATGGCAGTCCTACGCTGACTGTTTCATTGGGTGACTCTACCTCTTTCTTGGGGGCTGACTTTTCAGCTCTAGATTCTTTGTGTTGGTAGGATAAGATGGCTAGTGTTGAAGATGGCTGGATTATAGTTGAAGGAAAAAATTCTAAGAAATCCTTCTCATCTTTTGACATGACACTGTGTTCTCATTTGAAGGGGACTAAAAGATAGCTTGTTTAGCTTTTGTTGTGGTCTTCTATTGTTTTATCTTTTGCAGCGATGTGGTTGTTTCTTTGGTTGGGCTTTTTGGGTGGTTTCTTGGGGTTGGTGGCCTTTTTGTTTGGCTGATCTGTTGTGTTTGGTGTACTCCTAATGCTTTATCTTAAGCTTCTTATTTGTATAGGGTTTCAGGTCCCTTCAAAACCTATTTTTTCCATTATTGAAAACAAAAAAAATTGGTTATTATTTTTATAAAAGTATTTTTAATAAAATAAAATATAGTCCAATTTTTACAAATTTTAAGTAAAATTTTTTATAGTAAGATTTAATTATTTTTACATTATATTTATATTGATTTAAAATTATATAAACTGTTGATTTTTTTTAAGGTAAAGGGCTTTTCGCTAAAATATTTTATTAATTTTAAACCTATTTTACAACTCAGTTCACTAGGGGCGCTGGTAGGAAAGAGCCAAGTAGAGAAAACCTCCTGCCTTGCCCCAAAAATAAGAAAATTTGTTACAAATTGTGCCATCTTACAATTATCCTGATATATATAACGAGGATCACACTTATTTACACAATGTATTACAATATCATTTATAATACAACTTAGTTACGAACACTAACAAAAAATAAATTGATAAAAAATTCATCCTTCTCGAGAACGACAATGCATATCCATCTTGATTCCTGGAAATGTAATACAAAACTAATCTAATGAACTATTACTAAATCTTAAAATTAAAGATCAAAAGATATTTTTTCCACCAATATTGTTTCAGAATATTTAATCCCATCTCTTTTAAATATTACATATTGTAAATTTTAACAAATTTCAATCTTACAATTCAAACTTTTTATATTCTAATTACAAATAACTTAAAATAACAATATATTAAAAATAACGTAAACATAGCATGACAAACAACTATTTAGAAGACTACTCAACTTCAAATCATATAATTGACCTTATATGAAAGAATTATACTAAACGAAAAGTTGTAGACCCTATTAAGAAAAACTATATAGAGGGGCTCACCTAATAATCAAATATATTATGAAAACCATCACCCTTCCCATAATGATACTTTGAATTTAATGTATCGTTGAATTTATCATGACATGAATTTCAAGGATTCCTATAAATAATGATTAAAGTAGTGTGATCAAGCACATTATTTATATAAATTGAATGATTTGATGGGGGGTTTGGGTAACATCTTAAATGAAGCTATAAAGCCATCTAACTATTTTTGTCCCTAACAATACACTAGCTCTTTCAAGGACAATCAAATATAATAATTAAATTTGTTTTATTCCATAATTTTTCACATGAAATCGGTCAATTCACACTATGATTATCAATAAAAGGTCTTATCAATAAAATATTAATACAATATATTAATGGTGAACAACTCTATAATTGAGAATTTATTAGTTTTTAAATAAGTATTAGGCATTGACTTATAAAAATATTAAAATATCATGTATTTATAATTTGGTGAGTGAAAAATGTCACATTTAATTATTCAACAATAATTTTTTACATATTTCTATTTCAATTTCAACAATCTTAAATTTTATTACTACAACTTATACATTTGACAAAAATAAAATAAAATTAGATTATAAACTTTATGGGTTGATGAATAATTTAGTAAGTAGTTTTTATTTGATTGTAAATTATATTTTTATAATTTTAAATTATAAAAATAAATTAAATGTGTAATGTGTATATATAGATATGTATATAAATGTATGCGTGTTTATATATATGTATGTATGTATGTGCATATTTATGTATATATGTACACATACACATACACATACACAAGTTGTTACTATGGTTATTGTTGCTTTTCTATTAAGTTTGGAATTTGTGCAATCTAATTTAGTTTCTTTTAACACTAATAGAAAGTTAGGTTGTTCTAAATAGTATTATTCTCATTTTCCTTGGTGGCCATTGCATAAATCCTTGTCAAATAGAAAATAAAATAAAAATCAAAAATCAATTTTTTTGAAAGAAGGTTACAAATAAATTTCTAAATTTGAATGACTGGAAAATGATAAAACCTTTCTTTGATATCTCCTTGTTCTGACTAAAATCTAAAGAATAAATTTAGATACTCAATAATAAACTTTTAACAAGATTTTGACAATTTCTTCTATAAAATATAAAAGTATATATACATACGAATAAATATGTTTATACTATTATTATATAATTATTCGATTAATTTAACATATTAAATTTTTCATCTAAATATTAATTTTTTTATTTTAATAGCTAAAATATTAAAAAACATGTCATAAATATTTTATAATTTTAATAAAAACTAAATAATATTTATGTTGTACTCTCTCTACATATAATGTAACCATCTAATTATATAATAATCATATATAAATTCACTAAGAATTTATTATTAAAGTTAAATAGTTCAATAATTAAATTTAATACAAAATAATACTTAGTACAATCTTTTAACTTTTAAAAGTGTGGAGTTAAATGCTATTATTTGTAAAAGATTGTTTGAAAAAAAAAATATATAAAATATAAACTAGCAAGATCTTTAAAGAAAAATATTAACATCCCTTAAATATTAGAAAAAAGAATAAATCAACAAAGGACCATAAACCACTTGGTAAGAGGAATATTCATAATTTTTACCCTCCCCCTCAAAAAATAAGCTAAGTCGTTACTATTTTTCAATGTTCAACAAGCAAAACGGTATGACTTGGAGAGTTGAATTATATTCCAGTGTAGTTTTCGTTATAACATTTTGTATGTGTGGAAGTTAAATAATTTTGAATGGCTCCCGCTCATTCTATTGCAGTCCTTCCCACTTGTTTTGCTGTAGTCGTTCCTTCTACTGCGGATGGAGGCTCCCGTCCGTTGGCCCCTACTGGCCTCCCGTTCGTTGGCCATTGCTGGCCCCGATGTCACTGCGGATGGGTCCCGTTCCTTAGCTTCCCTCTCTCTGGCTTCTGCTACCCTCACTGCTGCTTCCACCACTGCTGTTGCTGCAGTTGTAGGTGTTTCCCCTGGCACCCTTGTTGCCCCTAGGGCTCCTACTGAGGATGTGTCTGTAGATGTGTCTCTTGTTGGGCCTTTCGTGGAGGCTCTCTTGCAAGGTCTTGCAACCCTCACCGCTACTGGTTCGGCTCGATACCCTCCTGTGCCTGCCCCGAGACTTGCTATGGGGAAGTCTATCCGTTGTGCCTTCCCGGTTTGTAGAAATATTGTTGTTGAATTGGAGGAGGAGACTATTTTTGAGATTGATGTAGCCGCCTCCGATTTCTCTTCTCATGGCCTGATGTGCAGATTCAAGAGTCATTGGCCTAGCTTGCCAGATCTGCATACTTGGATTACCAAGCACTGGGAGCCCCTTATCTCTGGTAAAATCCACATTTTTCCTATGGCTAAGGGTTTTTTTGTTGCTAATTAATTTGAAAATGTAGTGGATAGAAAGACTATCCTTTGTGAAAATTTCTTCAGCTGGGATGGTCTCTTCATGTTGATGTTGAAACCTTGGCATCTTGATTTCTCCCCGTCTTCTGAAGCGTTTAATAAAATGCCCATATGGGTAAGACTGCCTAATCTTCCCCTTCATCTTTCGATTGATTCTCTTCTCGAAACTATGGGGGATGCTATTGGTGATTTTATTTTGGTAGATGAACAATCTTCTGATTTGCTTCACTCTACTTATGCCCGTATTCTGCTGGATTTGGATACATCTAAAGGTCTTTGTGTTGAGATCAAACTCATTACTCCTGGTGGTAGAAGCTGGATTCAACATTTGGATTATGAAGGCCTCCCCTTTAGATGCAGAAGGTGCTTCAAGATAGGTCATGTTTCAGACCAATGTGAGCTTCAGAAATTTAAAAAGACTTCCTTGTGGTGGCAGGGTGTCTCTTCTCAACACTATACGGTGGAGAAGGTGTCCTCTCACCAGAGTTTTTCGCAAGTGGCGGAGAAGGCTGGTCCTGTGTCTTCTCCCCTTTGTAAGGAAACTCAGGTGCGAAAATAGCTTCCTACGCTAATCTCTATAGGAGAGTATTGTGCAAATTCTTATAAATCCTTACAATTTTAGATTCGTTAACTACTTTAACAAAGATATTGCAACCACATACCATACATACAGAAAAATAGAGAATGACACAATGATATACCCTGGGGAAAACCTTTCGGTAAAAAACCCCAGCACTCCAAAACCCGCACAATGTATTATCTTCAACACAAAGATTACAATACACTTGCAATGCAAGTTCTTTCAGGAAATGAGAGACAAAGCCAACAAGACTTAAATTTATGTTATATCTCTCCCATAGGAGCAACATCATATATATAGACTCCTCTGGACCCAAAAATAGGCCCAAGTCATAAGATGCTCTTACACCTGTCATAGCACATTCCTTAAATAGTTCTTACGCGTCATAGGAATCCATCATGACCGTTTCAGTCATGATCTCCTTACGCACAAGATGCCGACACATCAAGTGGAGTGACACATCAACATGCCAACTAGACATGTACACTCACACTTAATTACATTATTTGCAAAAAATACATTTACAGAACAAATAATAAGAATAGGAATTATCCAAGGTTGAGACACCTTATTTCTAACATTCTCCCACTTGTCGAACACCTTGTAAGAGCAATAGGAACATAACAGGAACTTTAACCACTATAGGCCAAAAGGCCCATAGACTCCGAACACCATCTGAACTTCTCAGTGCCCACTGGTTTCGTTAATGCATTTGCAACATTCTTCACAGTATCTACCTTCTCCAAATTTACCTTTCCATCTTCCACCATATCTCTCACAAAGTGAAACTGCACATCAATGTGCTTCGTTCTGGCATGGAAAGTTGGATTCTTTGCAAGGCAAATAGCGCTCTGACTGTCACACCAAATAGTAATTTGTTCTGCATCAACACCAACATCAGAACACAATCTTCTAAGCCAAATGACTTCTTTACAAGCATGAGTAGTAGCCATGTACTTAGCTTCTGTAGTGGACAAAGCAACCACAGGTTGTCGCTTACTCATCCAACTAATGGCACCACCAAACATAGTGAACACATAAGCACTGGTGGATCTCCTGCTGTCAATATCACCTGCCCAATCTGAATCCACAAACCCACGAATACAAACTGAATGCGGAGATCCAGAAGAGTTACCATGATAACATATGGAGTAATCTGATGTACCCCTCAAATATCTGAATACTCGCTTAACTGCATCCCAATGTACCCGTCCAGGATTAGCCATAAACCAACTCAGGACTCCCACTGCTTGGGCAATGTCTGGTCTAGTACAGACCATAGCATACATAAGACTGCCAACTGCACTAGCATAAGGTACTCTACTCATGTCCTCCACCTCACTAGGAGATTTTGGACAATCATCTACAGATAACTTTGTTCCCACAGAAATAGGAACACATAGTGGTCTACAATCTGCCATGCTGAACCTGTCCAACACAGACTTCACATACTTACTCTGACTCAACCAAAGTTTTCTGTTAGACCTATCTCTACTGATTTCCATACCCAAGATGTACCTAGCTGCCCCAAGATCTTTCATCTCAAACTGTGCTGACAACTGAGATTTAAAATTAGAAATCATACCCTTACCCTTCCCAAACAGCAACATATCATCAACATATAATGCAATAATAAGAAGGTGATCATTTTCAACTCTGAAATAAACACAATGATCTGATTTTGATCTTACAAATCCAATTGACAACACAAAGGCATCAAAATTAAGATACCACATCCTAGGAGATTGCTTCAAACCATATAGAGATTTCTTTAATCTGCAAACTAAGGATTCTTTACCTTTAACAATGTAGTGCTCAGGCTGTGACATATAAATCTCTTCCTCCAAATCACCATGAAGGAAAGCTGTCTTCACATCCATCTGTTCTATCTCTAAATCATATGATGCAACAAGAGATAACAGAAATCTAATGGATGTCAACTTTGCAACAGGAGAGAATATTTCACCATAATCTATTCCCTCTACCTATGAATACCCCTTTGCAACCAATCTAGCTTTATACCTTTCAACACTGCCATCTGCATAGAATTTCTTCTTGAACACCCATTTACAGCCAACAGATTTTCTCCCTTTAGGCAAAGGTACAAGGTCCCAAGTTTTGTTTTTCTCCAATGAAGCCATCTCATCATCCATAGCCTCAATCCAGGAACCTGCATCTTCCATGCCCAAAGCCTCTTTCACAGATCTAGGCTCATCAGTGTTAGTAATCAAAGCAAAGGCACAACTGGAATCTAACATAGAATAACCAAACCTTTCTGGTTGCTTTCTTTCTCTCGTGGATCTCCTCAAGGGCTGCGGTTGAGGTTGTTCTTCCTCTTCTTCTGAACTATCAGAGCTACTAGAGCTTTCCTCATCATTAGGCCCAACATGGTCTCTCTGTTCAGTCTTCTCAGGGGTAGGAGGCAACTGAACAACATCTTTTTCCTTTTCTTTTTCATCTAGTTGTATCACAATAGGAGAAGATGTTAGCTCTCTGAAAATAACATTTCTACTATACAACACCTTACTAGTCACGGGATCCCAAAGCTTGTATCCTTTCACACTAGCACTGTATCCGATGAAAATACATTTAACGGCTTTGTTTTCCAACTTAGATCTTTTCTCCTTTGGAACATGTGCATAAGCTTCACAACCAAAAACATGAATATGTCTAATTGAAGGCTTCTTACCAGACCACACCTCCATGGGTGTCTTACCAACAAGGGCTGATGTAGGAGATCTGTTAACTAGATAGCAAGCAGTGGCCACAGCTTCGGCCCAAAACCTTTGTTCTAAACTAGCTCCACTAAGCATACTCCTAGCCTTCTCCATCAGTGTCTTGTTCATTCTCTCTGCAACTCCATTTTGTTGTGGGGTATAAGGAGTTGTCTTATGCCTCTCGATACCTCATTCTTTACAGAACTGTTCAAACTCTGCTGAGCAAAACTCACCACCATTGTCAGTTCTCACACACTTAATCTTCTTACTAGTCTGATTCTCTACAAGAGCTTTAAATTCCTTGAACCGACTAAAGACTTGTGTCTTACTTTTAAGGAAATAAATCCACGTCCTTCTACTGTAATCATCTATGAAAGATACAAAAAATACAGACTTGGAGATTGAAGGAACTTTTACAGGACCAAATACATCAGAATGAATAAGATCCAAAACATCAAAAGATTTGTGAGAACTAGAGTAAAAATGAACACGATTTTGTTTACCATAGACACAGTGTTCGCAGAAGTCAAACTCAAGATTGCAATCATTTAACCCCTCAACAAGATTTTTATTTTTCAGGGTTCTGAGACCCTTTTCACCAATGTGGCCAAATCTCATATGCCACAACATTGTCTTTTCTGCAGGAAGCTTACCTTCCAAAGTATTTGCACTACCATCGGAACCAATAGCCATAAACTTCTTCACTGATTGTTCAGATGGTGAGGATGAAGAACTATTACATAGAGGAATATATGCATCTAGCTGAAATAAGGTACCTCTCCTAGTACCCCTTGCAAGCACTATCGATCCTCTTTTCATCTTGCATCCTTCTTTCGAAAAAACAACTTGCACACCTACATCATTTAGCATACTTACAGATAATAGGTTTCGTGCCAAACCCAGAAAGTGCATAACTCCATTGATTCCCTTTACTCGTCCATTAGGAAATTTGATAGTGACCCTTCCACCCAACTATCTTTAGGTGAGAATCATCACCCAAGTACACCTTTCCACCATCGAACTCTTCATATTTTGAGAACCAGTTTCGATGAGAGGTCATGTGAAAAGATGCACCTGAGTCAACCAACCACACATCATCAGATGCATGGGCTGCCAAAGCTGCGATGAATGCATCACCATCTTCTTGAGATCTTTCTGAAGCTGAATCTGAACCTTTCTTCTTCTTCTTCGGCTCTTTGCAGTCTTTACGGAAGTGCCTAGATTTATCACAGTTCCAACATTTTGCCTTGGACTTATTGGAAGTCTTTGACTTCCCAGGAGATTTGGATCTACCCTTATTGTCAGACTTATTGTCATTTTTCTTCCCTCTTTCAGTGGATCTCCCACGAACAGCAAGGGCTTCTTTTTTTGAAATGGAAGCCTTTCTTCGCATCTCCTCTGATAGCAGCGAAGACACCACATCATCCATTTTGAAGGTGACTAAAGTGCTTCCGAGAGCCATCACAAGATGGTCCCATGAATCCGGTAAAGAACACAAAAGTGTGTAGCAACGATCCTCCTCCTCTAACTTGACACTAGCTGATGTCAATTGTGCAGCCAGCAGATTAAATGCATTTAAATGATCCGTTAAGGATCCACCTTCCTCCATTCACAGAGAGTACAACTTCTTCCTCAGGAACAACTTGTTCACTAGAGATTTGGCCTGATACACGGCCGCAAGTCTTTCCCACAAACTATTTGCAGTTTTCTCATCTAGAACATTCAGAAGGACTGCATCGGTTAAATAGAGTCTTATGAGACCCTTAGCTTTACGGTCTTTGATATCCCAATTTTCTTGAGCTATAGTTGCTGGTCTTGTAGCACTTGAAGTTTCTTCCCATAGGTCACGATCTTCCAACATGTCTTCCATCTTGAGTTTCCACAACTCAAAATTAGTGCCATTAAATTTCTCCACCTCCATTCTTCTATATGATGAACTTGCCATCTCAATCTGCAAATAAGATTTAGAATGCTCTACAAAAAACTCCCACTCAAACTTGAGATTAGCTCAAAAAACCCTACCCAACAACTAGGATCAAAAGTTGATCAAGCTCTGATACCACTTGTATGGAAACTCAGGTGCAGAAATAGCTTCCTACGCTAATCTCTATAGGAGAGTATTGTGCAAATTCTTATAAATCCTTACAATTTTAGATTCGTTAACTACTTTAACAAAGATATTGCAACCACATACCATACATACAGAAAAATAGAGAATGACACAATGATATACCTTGGGGAAAACCTTTCGGTAAAAAACCCCAGCACTCCAAAACCTGCACAATGTATTATCTTCAACACAAAGATTACAATACACTTGCAATGCAAGTTCTTTCAGGAAATGAGAGACAAAGCCAACAAGACTTAAATTTCTGTTATATCTCTCCCATAGGAGCAGCATCATATATATAGACTCCTCTGGACCCAAAAATAGGCCCAAGTCATAAGATGCTCTTACACCTATCATAGCACATTCCTTAAATAGTTCTTACGCGTCATAGGAATCCATCATGACCGTTTCAGTCATGATCTCCTTACGCACAAGATGCCGACACATCAATTGGAGTGACACATCAACATGCCAACTAGACATGTACACTCACACTTAATTACATTATTTGCAAAAAATACATTTACAAAACAAATAATAAGAATAGGAATTATCCAAGGTTGAGACACCTTATTCCTAACACCCTTCCCCCTGCTTTTGTTGCTGGAGTTGTTGTGGGTGTTGTTGTTCCTCCTTCTTCTTTAGCATGTGTACTAGACCCCCCCGCGTCTGGGGTGTCCTCCCTGTCTGTTGGAGCCAACACTGTTCCTTCTGGTTCTTCTATAGGGTTTTCCTCTGGGTCTGTCCCTGCTGGCCCCTCTGCAGGATTTGTCCCTCTCCCTAGCCTTGGTTCTCCACTAGCTGCCTTTGGGGAAGATGTTGCCCCCTCCGGGGGCTTTGTTTCTTCTTGTTTGGACTCATTGGTTTGGCAGAATGCTACTACTAAGGTTGAAGAAGGATGGATCAAGGTTAAAGTAAAACATTCCAAGTGATCTTCACCTTCTTTCGATATGACCCTTCGATCCCATCAAAAGGGGGCCAAAGGAAAATCCTAAATTTTTGGGATTCTCTTTTGGTTAGGTTTTCTAGGGGCCTCACCCGAGTTGTCTGTTCTAGGTTGTGGGAGCCTATTGGAAAAACCCTCGTTTAGGTCTTGAATCGTTTTGTCTCAATTGGATGTCTTTATATATCTTTTGTGACCTTCTTGTAAAGGGTTTCAAGTCCCTTCAAAACTTGTTTTCCTTAATATCAAAAACATTTTGTATGTGTGAAAGGATCATCCTAGTGAATGTACTATATTTGGAAGATAATTTTAATTTGATTTTTATAGTAGTGTATTTTTAAATTTATGAATTTATTTGGGTAAAAGATATAGATTATTGTTTATTATTATACAAGATATAGATTATTGTTTATTATTAGTTTTTGTTTTACAAACTATTAATGTGGAGTATTTTATATTAATAAAAGGTAATTACATTATTTTTATACTGATATTTGGATTTACTAAAATCTAACTAAATTAGTAGAAAATATAATATTGCTAAAATTGTTACTTTGCATGACATCTTTATTACAATATTTTGCAAAAAAAACTACTGTGAAGGGTTTGAAATGGGTTAATGTTCAATGCAAATATCAATAACACAAAGAAAAATAAACATTGAACACAAACTCATAACCTCACACCAATTGAGCTAAAATGGAGGTGCTCATCTACATATGATTTGCTTATTTATTTAAATGTGGAATGCTCTCTTTAACACAACAATGGAGCTATGAAATGGATTAAATGTCTCAAATGATTCCAAGATGATAAACTAAGATGAAGATGATGGAATCTAAGGATGGTTATGAAACTATGAAATACAAACTAAGATAGCACTAGGATTACAACATGATTAGCAATGAAAATGATAGGAATTTAAAGAGAATTCAAAGCTCAAATAGCATAATAAAAATAGTACTAAGATTAGATGAAATGCATAAGAGAAAAGTTCCAATTTATAGAGTTTTGGAGGGAAATGGATGTTTTGGATTAATTTGAAACAAAGGGCTAGGATTTTGACATGGACAAAGTGAGGTAGATGCCAAGTGACAAGGGAGTTGACCATACAAGAGGTGAGGTGTTTCTCACACATGTGTGAGAAACCTTGGAATGAGGAATGAAAGTGACAAGTGAGGATTATGCATAGAGAATGGTTTGTGCTCACACGTGTGAGTAACATGGGGAAAAGGAAGGATAGTGATAGATGGGGACAAATATAATATTCATTCAAAATGAGTGAATGTTTAGGTGGGGACAAGTGGAAATGTAGGGTGGTTATTAGTGTACATGGTGGCTACACATGGGTGGCTGCAAGAAGTTGAGTTCCACTTTTGGACAAAAAATGGAAGTGTTTTCCTTATTTTTTAAACTCTCTCAATTGATGTCAAAAAATGAGGATCTTAAAGATTGAATCTAAAAAAAAATCAGTAATAGAAATAATAGAAATTATAGTGTTCAGACTCTACTTTTAAAATGTGTTATTTATTTCAATACCCACGGTATAAATTTATTTTTAGTAGGCACGTCTAAAAACCACTTTTTCAAAATACTTGTTTTAGGACCATACCACACGTGTACGACCACCATATTTTGACCTAAAAAAAGGAATTTTTATAAATTTGTTTGGGAAAGATATCTAAGACACTAGAGATTGATGAACACATTTTTTCTTTTTGTATTTAATTTTTTTTGTTAAATCTTTATTGACTGTAAAATCTATTTTTTGAAACCTCTGGTATACGACCACCATAAATTGATGTAATCTTTACATTATATATATATATATATATATATATATATATATATATATATATATATATATATATATATATATATATATATATATATATATATATATATATATATATATATATATATATATATATATATATATATATATATATATATATATATATATATATATATATATATATATATATATATATATATATCTTAAAGGGAATTCTATGTTGATTGATGTGATATAATTTTTTTTTCCAAAAATTGTAAAAACAAAAAAGTTATTAAAATTTTAATCAACCTCACTATTTTAAGTTTATGCACAAGTTTTGATTAACAAATAATACAAAATTGTAAAATTAATCAAATCACCACAAAACTTACATTTTTTTAATTCTATATAGTAAGAAGTCCAATGAGTTTTTGTTTCGTCAGAAAATTCAATCAGGAAGACCTTCAAAAAATTATGACAAGGTAGATATTTGGGATTCTAGTGCTTTAGTCATTATTTTGCAGGCCTGAAGCATAGGCTTGGCCCCACCAAGCCTATCACAACCTCAAAAACAAAGAAGAGGGATGTGTTCCAACACAAATCTAATAAATGTCTGCGTTATTTAAAATTCAAATAACGCGTGCACATTTTGTTTATTGCCATTAAGTTAGAAATGGGTACCCATTTAGTTTAAATAATGTGTACACATTTCTTATATATCCAATATTACCTACAAAAAATAGACCCAAAAGACAAATTTCAATGATTGAATGATTACTCAATTATTGTTTGAATGATTGTTCAATTATTGTTTGAATGATCTACAACAACAGAAGGAATATTTGTCAAATTATTTCAAATTCTTGTCTTGTATGGTTTTGACATTAGCAACACCATTTAATTTCAGAATTTGGTAAACGTTGGAGTTTTTTAATCTTATTGAATATGGGATTGAAGAAATATAAAAAATAGGCAAAGGAATGTTCTAACACTTGAGGAGGTTGCAACAAATAGGGAGGAGGCAAAATGACAACAAGAAAGAAGAACAATAATTTGAGAACTGAATAATGTTGGAGCATTGAGTTCAACAATCAATTCAGAAGAGAACATTGAGGAAACCATGATGGATGCAGATGTTGAAGAAGAAAATAAAAAATAATCAAATTCAGGTGCATCTTCTAATCCAATTTTGGATACATCTATGTCTTCACAACCACATTTTTTTTCTGATAAAGAAATTGGTGATTTTCTACAAGTAGGACACTCTTTGAATGATATAGATTTTATTCTTGAAAAGAAACATAAATTGAAAATCAAACCAAATATTAGTAATAACAATCCTAATGATAGAGAAATTGAAATTGAAAATCAAACGATTGAACTTGAAAATCAAATACCAATTAAAATTAATAATGTGGATGTAGACATAGAAACACCAATTGAGAAATAAACCCCTATGATTGATAATGCAAAGAATGAATATTTTCAAATTAAAAGTAATGTGCTGTAAAATCTTCATAGTTTGGTTTTTTTGAGACAAATTAGGACACATGCAAGTAGATATTATAGATAATATTTTTATAATACAAATTTGGGTTTTAATGTCAAGTAATGTTACAACTAATGAAAATGATAAAATAACTAAAAATGATGAAGAGTTTAGGCATTTATGTCAAACCTAAGAAGGATGCATCTTTATAAAATGTTGTATCAACTTTTGCTAGTGCCTTTGATACAATTGGAAAGAAAAGTCATTCTAAAGATAGGAATGCGACACAATGCACAATAACAACAACTTTAGTAAATAAAACAAATTTTGATAAAAAAATGATGGTCCTATCATAAGTGCATATCTTAATATCCATTGCAAAACTTTGACAAGAGATGTAAAGAGAAGAGTTAACTTTGAAAATGATTTTGCAATTGCCAATTGTGGAGTTTTAGTGGCAGAGTCCCAAGGTTTGACATAAAACTTAATAGTGAATCCTAAACTTTGATTGAAATTTTTTGGCCTGATAATATAAGAGTATCACCTAATGCCAAAGATGTTCTAAAATTAAGAGTCAGGTCAAAAATTTGTGATCCCAATCCAAAACATCTTTTGGACATGACTCAAATTGAATTGTACATTTTTTTGGGATGATAAGGTGTTATAAGATATTAGCATTAGTTAAATAAAAAAAAATCAAACCCTAGTATGTAAAAATTAACAAGGAAAGAATCTCCTACTGTTGCAAAACTCATGTTTAGTTTCATTACCATTATGATGTATATGTTCTACCAATATACTAATGAAATATTGCAAGAATGTAGTATACATATACCACCTCAAACTATAAAGGAGTTGTTGGATTTAAGCAATACAAATCCACAAAACCCGAAGATCACCTGCATACAAAAAACCTGTTACAAGGAATAGAGACAAGAAGAGGGCAATGGTTTGACTCAAAAATATGAAGAAGAAAATATCCTCAAATAATGAATGAATTAAATGTACAATGGATCATCCTTATAAAGGAGATCAAAAGCCTTGAAAGGCAAACCCTAGTGCATGTAATAATCAGTTTAACTATTACATGACTAATGCATGAGTTTAGAACAACTAGTGCATGTGCTTTTAACTAAAGCAAAAGGAAGTTGACATCTTAAGAAGGGAGTAAAGATTAATTAACATAATTAATACTTTACTCTAACAAGATTTTATATTAGGTTTGTTTTGTAAACCACCTAATGAGCAATTATTTCTTTTGAATGTATGTGTTTCTAGTGTATATGATATATGTGGAAACCTTGCATTGTTAGGTTAATGTTTGCATGGGAATTTTTCAATTGATTTTGGACAAAAATTAGTTAATGTAAAAATATTTTAAAATGTTGAGTATCCATTAAAGGATGGAAAGGTTGGAAGATGGTGCAAACTAATTACTGAAAAAGTTTTTGTTTATGGATTTATGAATGAATTTAAGAGTAAGATTGTACCCAAATACATGAAACACTCTCAAAGTGCTCGATGACTTGATGGGTAGTTTTGTATATGCACGAATACATTTCCAGTTGGTAGTATGCTTTTTGTCGTTGACTTTGTAGAGAACTACATGCTTGCACCACAAGATGAGATCTAAGAGCAATATTATAATTTAGTGCAAGTATTAATTTTTGTTCATATTGTCTATAGGCATGCACCTAATAGTATAGAAGAGAATCATTTTTTTTTAGGGAGTACCATTTCTATTTAAGTGATAATAAATTAAACTCATCAGAGTTTGTTCATTATTTCTATAAGACCTTTTATGGCAATTTAAGGAAAAGATAAATTCAGATGACACAACATCTAATATGGCTATATAATTGCATAGGGAAATTCAAGAATGCTAGAATGTTTTATTGGTTTAGTAGGACACATAATCAAACTAATATCCAACATATGTTGAGATTTTTTGAGGCTGGACACGGGAAATGAGAACACAATGGAGTTGGTGCATATGTTAAGAGAGCCCTTTGCAGAGAGCAGCTCAAATTTGAGGAAACAGATAAATTTAAAGATGCACGTGCAATTATGGAATGATGTAATTTAAGTTTGTCTACAAGATCAAGTCAGAACTCTACAATTAGATTCTTCTTCTAGCTAGTTGAAGAGAAGAATATCCTTTCAAGAGATGATTGTGATACAATCATCAAGTCAACTAAATGACATTCATTTAAGAGTTTGAATTCTAACACTATATGGACTAGTAAGATTGCACATTTTTGTCAATTTTGTGTTGCAGGTGATTGAGAAGCATGCGAGAATACATGATGGGTTGAAGAATGGAAACATAAATCCTTAACATATAGTGAGACACAAGTTCAAGATGTTACAACAAATGAAGACCTAGATCATGCATTTCCATTAGAAGATTATGATTGTGTTTTAGACCTTATACAACCTAGTAATTTAATTCAGTTTCTTATTTATTTAAATTATATTATTTATGTATGTCATATAATATGATTGTATTTGAATTATATTTAACACTTTATAGACACTTAATTTTGGTTTGTAGGACATGTGTATGTTGCTGTTGCACCCGAGGATAATGAAGAGAAGACTGAGTATTGGTTATCTCAATGTAGAACCTAAGAAAAAGTTAATATGTCAACAAGTAGATGATGATGGTTTTTTTGTTGGCAAAATGGCCAGCACTCCCCTCAGAATTCACAACATGGCTTAATCACCTCTTGTGTCTTCTATAAGTCTAGTGGTTGTATTAGGCATTAACATGTTGATCTTTTGGTGCAACGACAACCACTACTTGTAACAAGTGGTATTAGAGCTTGGTCATAGGTTTGAATCTCCTCGGGTAACGCTGAGGGGGAGATTTATTGGCAAAATGGTTAGTGCTCCCCTTGGGATTTGCAACCTGGCTTAACCGCCTCCCGTGTATTCTATAAGTCTAGTGGTTGTATCGAGCATTAATAGGTTGATCTTTTGGTGCAATGAAAACCACTACTTGTAACATTTGTGTATCCAATTGGGTCTATTTTGGTAGTCGGTATGTGACTATGAAAATACCTAACAAGAAGGAATGGCTTTCCAACTTTTGAAGACTACCAAATAGAAAAGAAGATTATACACTATTCCCAATTGGTGGTGGCAACAAATATTAAATTAGAAAGATATAAAGGGAGACCTTCTAATAAAATATTATGGACACTCTCAATGGAGGAGCATGAGACAAGCATAGACGCATTGTAGAAGAGAGAGGATGTGGATGGTACATGAGGCTTAATAAAATACATGTAAATTTTTGGTCCTATTTAAATTTTATTTTGATAACTTTATGCATCCCTTTAACATATATATTCTTCTTATATATCAAATAAAAGCTGTACATAAATTAGTAAGTATATATACACTTAAAAATTATGGAAGAAAAACATACTATGAGTATGTGACGCTGCACCAAAGTGATTGATGGCCCATATAGAAAAGAAGAGACTACCTCAAAAAATGTAATACCCTACAATTGTACAAAATATAGCTAACACATTATTAACTTTGAGTTTCAATTGTTTATCTTAAATGTACTTAAATGTATAGATTAATGCACATATCATTAATTGTGCATCAACATATCTTAGTGTGAAGGAAAAATGATAATGCTCCCTTGTGCCCATATCTATAGATGGCATAGGATCATCCCTCCCCTGTTCACTAAAAAATTGAGATGTTATGGAATTTGATATGTATATATAATCTAATTGTTGATACACAAATTATAAATAAATTTACCTCTAGAAGATGATCATCCTCCACACAGATAAAATCAACTTATGATGTGATGTCATCTCCACCATGACCTGCATCATCTCCATCATCAACAACATCATATCCATCATCAGACAAGGTAGGATCACTCCCACGTACCCATACACATATCCCTACAACTCGTCCATAATGTGGTGTGCTAGGGGGAACCCTCATATGTGTCAAATGCTCACACAAATTTCCTAAAAGGGAACCTAATGAACCAAGTGTAGATTGCACTTTTCGATGCTGGATAGGTGCAAGAATAAGTGGAGTATGAGGAGAAACAACGAGAGAATCACACACACAATCTCAAAATGCATCACTCAAACAGGCCCCTAGCCTATCTTGTGGCATATCACCACCAACCCCTTGAAATGCTCTCATGTCAAAGTAATTGGGTTTCAAACCAAATTAGAATTCAGCCCATAATTTTCTCAAAAATTGCATAAGATCCTCATGATTAATGTGTGGTGGATGGTCAAATACCATCCACCACCACTTCCAAAAATGTGCACTAATTTGTGGGTGTTGGCACCACCTAATAGAAATACCTTTCTTATATGGAGGTATTGGTTCTTTAGTTTTATGGTTTACAAAATAGCGACGCATATAATTTTTTGAAAATTTTAATTTATTGACCTCTTTATAAGAGAGGTCATCAACATAAAAGGCACACATTTTCTCCCTCCATCTAACAAAACTATCAAGCTTAGAATCAAGTGCCTGAACAAAATCCACAATTCCTTGCATGGAATCTGCAAGGCATAGTAAGTGTGGTGGTGGATGTGGGATACATCTAATGGTATTAATGTCTTGTATTATTACATTTATATTCTTCATGATATTTTCTCTTAATTGTGTCGAGTCAGGTGGAGGTGGAGGTGGGGGTGGAGGTGGAGAGGGTGGAGGCGAAGAAGGATGTGGAGGGTTTTTTAGAGAGAGAGAGAGAGAGATGTAAATTTACAATTACTAAATGAGGAATCTATTTAACGTATATTTTATCTTACAAGAAAAACTTATAATTAAAGAGAACATTTAAATATAGCTTTAAATAAACTTTTACACAATGAAATTAAGCATTGACAAAAACCATGCCAAGAAATTTAAACTATGTCTACCATCACTTGATCTAGTTTCAACATCTATATCAAAACTAGAAATTTTCTAGATAACATAGTCAAGTGCTTTCTACAATTGACTACGTGCATAAACATTATAGGAATACATTGATAATTTATTATTTCTTATTAGGTTATATTATGTTGGTTATACGATTTTCCCATTTTATGGTATATGTAAGATCTATTGTAGGTCAAGGTGTTGTACATAAGGAAACCCCATTCGTCTTGTCAAAACATAAGTGCAAGGATTATATATATACATATACATATATATATACATATACATGCATATTTGATGCAATGTGTAGGAGGTATACATACATACATACATACATACATGGTGATTTTATGTATTTATTTAGGTTTGATTTCTATCTAGTGTTTTTTCTTTTTTTCTTTTATAAACCTAGAGTTTACGTATGTAGGGTTTTAGTTGTGGCTAGGGTTTACATATCAAGGATTTTAGTTGTACCTAAGGTTTACGTATCTAAGGTTTAGGTTTTAGTCTTACCTGGGGCTTATGTATCATGGATTTTAGTTGTATCTTCAGTTTATGTATCTAGGGTTTTAAATTTTTTACAGTTTTGTAAGGTTTGACAGACTATAAAAATTTAATAAAGTAACTTTTCAATGTACAAGGAAAATAATTTTCTACACTATCAATAAAAAATCATAAAAACTTATAATTATCTACTAATTTTTTGCCAAAAAATAAATAAAATACTAAATAATAACATTTATATGTTAAATATGTGTACCCGACAAGGGGAAAAAATGCGTCAAGGGGCTACTAACATGAATTGAAAATAGTTACGCATCTTCTCTAAAGTTATATATTGCAAACAATCGAGGTAAAAAGGAGTGAAATGTCCTTTAAAAACAATTAATACTTCTAAAATGCATATGCAATTTCTAAACAATGTGTACCCATTTTAGGTTTGGGTGTCCGTAACAAAATGGGTACTCATTTTCTAAACACCTACGCATTTTGTTTTTTATGGGTCGGGTGCTCGAACCATAACGGGTATCCATTTTTTCGAAAATGTGTACGCATTTCTAGTGGCATTTCCCAAGTTGTGAAAAATTCCACTGAATTGAGACCCAACTTCTTGCACTTACCCGTGTACAAGTGTTAGATAATTGTGTGCATGCAATATATAGTCAAATAAGAATCTAGTTTTAAATGAGTACCTAATAGTGTAAAGGGGTATATGGAGAGTATAGAGGGAATCATAAAAGGTATTATGTGAGGGTTAATAGTTTAATGGTTTAAGTTTTATTTTACATTTAATACTTTAATGGTTTAAGTTTTGTTTTAGGTTTAATAGTTTGAAGGTTTAAGTTTTGTTATAGATTTAATAGTTTGAAGGTTTAAGGTTTAAGTCATATTTCAATCTAATGGTTTAAGTTGTATTTCAATGCAATGATTTAAGTTACATATTTACATATATTCTAAACACTAAAAAATAAATTTACTTTACAAAAAAGAATTTCAAAATAAACATTTTTAACAATAAAATATTAAATCTATATTTTTCATACATATCATCATTATTATTATTATTTTTTGATCGGGAAAAGGCCGAAGCCCTGAATTTTTTTTATTAATAATAAAATTAAGTTTTACAGTGTGACCCCGCTCTCTACAGGCGCTGGTAGGAAAGAGCGGGGTTGACAAAACCTCCAGCCTTGCCCAGAACCATTAGTCCTGTATATATACAAAATTACATGGGCATACCCACGACTCGACACTAGCCGAGATTTGTTAGATACATAATTATCGAGTACATACCCATGCCTCAACACTTGTCGATATTTAAAAGATGATGATTGTTACATAATATTCGTGGGTCTTCCACAACTTAGAGATTTTCTATGATTTATTACATTTACACTCTTTTAGTGGGCATACCCACCTTTCTGTATAACCTTGCAGATGGTGCTTTTTCTGATCCATCTTTACATTTGATACAGTAATTTCGTAACAATTCATAGTAAGATCTGCAATGACCGAATGAATAAGTTGCTCAATAGGAGTTGATTTCATTACTCTGCTTTTTCAATCTTTGGTTGGCTGAATTTCCTGCCTCCTTGCAATTTTGTTACCTGAAAAATAACACAAACACTACTACCCTCTACGAGGCTTAATCCAAAATTGATAACATGATTAATAATATGATTATCAGAATATGATAATGAGAATTCTTTGTAGGTCAGTCAATTTACAAAACTGATTAAAATTGGGGCATCATTCATTATCTACATATGCAGGCTAATTTTCAATACCGCAGTCAGCTAAAATTACCAATAGAAGCTCAAAAAATTAATAGACAGCTATCTTAATTTAATTTATCTATTAATATCCATGTAAGAGGGATGAAAACCTTTCACCCGAACTATAACCCAAACTCAATTAAAATAATAAAAGATTGTCTGTAAATAAATATATATACATGAGTGTGTATATATTTATCTACACACACACACACACACACACACACACACACACACACACACACACACACACACACACACACACACACACACACACATATATATATATATATATATATATATATATATATATATATATATATATATATATATATATATATATATATATACCTAGAAGAAGGTTTACAAAACTAACCAAGGAGATAGCATGAAAAGAAAAGCCGCAAATGTGAACCAGCTACCCTTATACTTAAAATGTTCTAACTAATAATACAAGAGTCCTAGCATAATGATGATAAGAGGCGTTGATCTCTGTCAAGTAACATTATTCTTTAATTCCGTGGCCATGATTCCATCTAATGGACATATAGGGGTGTTTATAAATGATTCATTTTTTCCCCATGCCATCCATAAATGTGCCTTGAGTTCAAAAATCACCTATATGAACCAGTCTAATATATATAAATACAAATCCCAAACCTATCTGTGTTTGTATATATTAATCTGAAGAGAAGAAATTATAAGATTCTTTGAGAATGGCCTTGGACACTCTTTACAATTTCGTTATAAGCATCTATAAATAGGTATTTTTATAAGCATCTCTGAGAAACAAGTGTTACCCAATGTTTTCCCATCTTATCCATTTGGCTTGGTCTGCTCTGACTAACAGTTTAGTCTTGTTTTAGCCCTCAAAAGACTTCCTTGTTCATATGCCTATCAGTTCTCTGGTTTAAAAGACTATTAAATTCATATGAGCCCCCTAAAGCACCCGCGACCTATCCTAAGAAGAAATTTGCCCCCTTCGGGGCACTATACCACATAACATCCTGAGGTAGACCCCCCAAATCTTCTCTCTAAAGGCCTAGTCGCATGATTGCATAGAGCATTTTCACCTTATGCGATCATGCGACTAGGAGTTACATCTTGCGC